>CAJQUW010010299.1:0-158027 GCA_907163375.1 Prostheceraeus crozeri
AATCGCGAATTCAGCAGTGTTGAGAATCTGCTCAAACCCAATAAGAGAAAGTTGCCGCCGCTGGCCTGACGGTATACTCCCAAATTCGCTTTCTAAGGGATCTGTTTGGAAACATTCCGCATCAATACGAATCTACATGCATTAGGTCCATTCAAATAATTTTTTGGTCATTGTTCACAAGAGCATGAATTGTCTGACAAAGAAGCATCATCGCGTAATGGGTGTGTAAGTGGATCTAAATATAACGGCCAACAGCGCTATTTCCTGGCAATTTGTGAAATTGAATGGGCAAAGATTTCTCCGAAGAATTCTAACCTTAGGATCAGAAGGTTCACTGAAAGGTTTTACGATCAGCGATCGTTGAAGAAATGTATGGCGTCTCAGGGGGTTCTTGACGTTAGACTAGTTTTCCAGGAAACGCAACACCAAGGACAACCGAATTTTGCTGTGAGATCCTGTTTCCCCCTCGTCCTTCGACTAATGCCCGCAAACGGTTTTTATCATGAAAAAACGTTAACAGCAAAGTGAAACTTTTCTGTAGATCAAATGATGAAGGGGAAACAAGAATCACGACTCAACTTTGTGCGGCGTACAATAATTGCATGAACTCTTTTTTGTAAGATGCCCAACGACATCTGACCACATTGTTCCTTTAATATCTTCAGAATCTGGTGGATTGGAATGCGAATTTTCCTTCATTTTTTCGGATATCCAGTTATTTCGTAATGGACTTGAGTAAATTGAACCGCTATCGAATAACAAAAAGAAGTCCCTTTGTCCAAGGGACGAATGGTGACCAAGCCAAGAGTTCATCGTCAGATTTTTCTAAGAGACTGAAAAACTTTTTCGATTATTTTGAATGACAATCACAAATCAATGGGGGGGGGGGGGGGGGGGGGGGGGGGGGGGGGGGGGGGGGGGGGGGGGGGGGGGGGGGGGGGGGGGGGGGGGGGGGGGGGGGGGGGGGGGGGGGGGGGGGGGGGGGGTGCGAAGACTTATTCGCTGTCACAATTCTGAGATTATCTTGAATATGTCACAATAATATTTTGAGCAAAAATTCAGATGTCAAGCAATGAATAGCACCAATCTGAATAACGAAACTGTTCTTATTGGTCATCATTGGTTTTGCCATGACTGCTAAGCACTGTCCCTTCGCGACTTTTGTATTATCATCTTCGGCCCCAACCGATGTACATGTTTATTACTCTGTATCTTTTACAGAAGGTTTTATGTAAAACCTCGTCATATAACAAACATAGTTTGCGTTGTAAACCTGTGAAGCCAGATAAAAACAGTTTGTCAAAGTTTCCTTATCCGCAGCCATCAATAGTTCCCAATCTTGAGGTGGAAGCAATGGATATGACCTTTAACAGTATTTCTACTCGGTAATGTTAATAAATTTAACGAAATTGATTCGGAATACGTCTTTTCTTCCATTTAGCATTATTTTCAGTTGAAAGTTTTAAAGTTAAGATGAAAGGAGTATTCATGCGGTTTCACAACAGTACCCAATAAACTGACTCAATAAAAAACCGTTGCCTTATCACTACACTCTGCATTATCACAATAGTTCTATAATAGATTCTGCATCTCGAACTGTATGTCATTTTTAAACAAAGAATCAACATCAAGAGAACAAACATCTGTGTGCTCGAGCAACTATGGCGTTATTTGTGATACTGTACAATTTGGTGAATAGCTATTTACCTTACATTGAAATCCTAAAAGATCACGGATGTCAACTTTGGATTGCGGAAATGAAAGGCTCTAGTATGAAAATAAGAAGAAATACGGATCGACAAATCTGATGCTAGATCACCAATTAGACGAGATAGAATGATAGAAAGAGTCATCAGGACTTACTAGTCACACAAGACAATTTTGTTCACCTTTCACGAATCAGATGATCCTGAATGGATAATGTGAAATCATTCCATGCCGGTAACTTATCCCGCTTTTGAAACTCTTTCCCATTCGTCCACTCAGGAATTGTTCCTCTGGTGGTCAGACTAACCTTTCGCGACTCAATATTCCGGGAGGAAGGAGCACTCCGTAAGAAACTGATGGCGGGCAATTGAGGAGGGGAAGGAAAAATCGACGGTGGGAATCTCGGGGGACGTGGGAAAAGGAAAAAAAAAATAAAAGCGAGTTGTCTGCACCATCTCCGCATTTGATGACCAGTGCTTGGCACACACACCAATAATTTCTGGTTACTTTCGTGAACTCGATTCGTTTGTAGAGCGTCAAGCCATCTCTGTCGCTCAGCTTCATCGCACGCCCGGTGGTGGAAACCGAAGACAGTCAACTTTTTTCGCTAGTGGAGTCATAATTGGACTTACAATATCCAACTGTACATTTACGCCCCCTTGCATTACGTCGGTCGAAACAAAAATGCAGTAGAATATGCAGAAAGAAAAACTGCAATGGAATATGACGAAGACACAGTCAGGCTAGATGGACAAGCTATAGTCGACACAACACGATTAACTCCATCGAATGACTGCTGAGAGTAAGACGGGGTCAAGTTACGGCGCAGCATCAACTCGGTGATACGTGCACTGCGAGGCGTCGGTCAGGAAATCGATAACAATAACCTTCCTCAATCCTCGTGTAGAGAACAATAACAACACAACAGGCAACGTCTTATGATAGAAATTTGTCACCACTTCTGTCGTGTAACTTAACCAATGTACTTAATCGGTGCAATTCTTAATCAACACGGAGTATCGGAACTTCAGATAACCAGCCTACATTAATTTCCCTACTGAATCGCTACCGAACGTCCTGGCCATAGTATTATTTATAGAAGTCCTTGATATAATATATATAATTATACTCCTGTGTATATTTATACTACCGAGATCATGTTACCTTTATAAGCAGTGTGAAACAAGTGGATCAAAGGAATGAATATTTGCTAGCATGCATCATACTTAAGCGGAAATTAAGCTGATGACAAGAAAACTTCATGAACTGCATTATGCAAGTCCCTGCAAGTCTTTAAGGAAAAGTTGAGATCATAGAGTACAATATCTTTCACCTGTAAACCCAAAGACAATTGTGTACACATGTACACCATATATACAACAGGATTGTCAAACACACGATTTAAGTAAGTTTCTTGAAAAAAATAGCATGTTTGTAAAAGACCCTTAGCCATAATGCATGAATGTGGGAGGAATTATGAGTACATTCTCATTGAAGCTCCAATGTCTGTTTCTTCACAGTAGGTTTTGACGGTGATATTGCTCTTCGCATATTTCCCTTGAAATTATATATTTATCACGCTTCCTAGTGGCTATGCTTTCTACCTTAAATTACTAAGTAACTTGGGGAAATATTGTTCGACATATGTAGGCAACCTGACATCGATAAAACGTATGTGCTACACCAGTATTCACTTGGTCTCCTGTACCTGAATAGCCTACCTGTATTTTATATTTTTATATACCAGACATCCTCCTCCTTTCACTCTGGCACGTTCATATGCTACGGAAGTGCGGATCCGTGTCAAATCTATAGACAGGCCTACGTGTCTCTCTTATAGTTTCAGTTGCAAAGCCAATACTCCTTTGACTTTTGTCTTTCAAAATGCATGTCAAATACTTTTTTTATTAATTTTCATTGAATAAAAACAACTTGATGATATAAAACATTTTCATAATTAAAAGATAACAATTCATCTTGCAAAGACATTAACTGCCTTACCGACACGACTCAGTGCAAAACAAAATTCCAATTAAAATTAAATACAGTAATTTTCATATATAATAAATCTGAAATCTGAAACAAAGACTTTCCGAAACTGTACATTTACTTTCAAAAAATTGCATGCAGCAGCTGAAGCAATAAAAAGTAACTGGCATGATTATGCAGCGATCATGTGCCGAGCAGCCTTACAGACAGGAATCAATATAGATAAATTTCACTGGCATCATCATAGATAAACTTCATAGGCAAATCTTTATGGAGACAATCATTAGTCTGATTCGCCATTTTTGTGACTTTAGAACGATGAGACATAAAAGCTGGCTGAGACTTAGGAGATGAGTGTAATTCAGCTCACAACAAAAAGAATAATCGCATTGAACCACCGGATATTTCACTTTGTCACAGGGACAAAATCACATCAGACCTATCCACAAGTATTGGATTGATCGATTTGGGACATAGGAAAACATGACAAATTAAACGAGTTGTCGATTTAACCGGGAAGTATATGAGCTGCGTTGTGAGCTGAATTGCGAATATATGACTTCATTATATGCATGATGTCAGCTTCCTCTGCTGTAAGCGCCATCCATCATGGCTCGCATGCGCAGGGTCTTTTGAACGTCTTGTTTCTTTCTTGACAACGACAGATGCATCATCTAGGCCTACTTCAGGAAATACGTGAATGCCAAATTTGTTGATTACAAGGAAAGAAGCCAAACACACGTTATCGTCGAGACTTTCAATAAATTTTCCAATAAAGATTTATTGTCTCAGTGATGGCCTAAATTCTGAGGATCATCACCAATATTAAAAATAATTAGCGCTTGTCGCGGTTTACATTCAAGCTCTTCAATGCGTCATCAAAGCATGAACACTTTCCACGGGAGGGGTTTCTGGAGCCGCTCATACACTTTTGATATTTCAGTAAGACTATGACAGGTGCGGCTCTAGTTGTATGTGACTTTTAGATTCTACGTATTTCTGATTATCATGCCAAATTGCATGAAATTTGGCCACAAAAACAACAAAAATTTGACCGACAGGATATCTAAAAGGTCAATTGATTGACAAAGTCACACATAAATGAATGGATCTATGGAATTTTTATATGAATAATAGGCGTAGAAACATCATGTAAGCACTACTCACGATGGATTTATGAGCAATACTGTCAATTTCATGCTACAAATAGTGGATCCAAAGTATAAAATGGAGAAATAGTCATGCCTTACAATACTTTTACGCATTTGTGGCATGCAGATGTGCAGCCAGGCCTACTGCATCTATTTGCTGAATTCTGAGACTCGATATCAGACTATATTTTTACTTTCCTTATATTTCTATTTTTCTCTCTCTGAAATGTATTCAGCAAACTAGTTCAATGCAATCAAACGTACTTCCAACATTGCATCTAGACGCTTTCAAGCGGCTGCTGATCAATCGTCGTTTATCCAAGTCATCTGCCATCAATAACACTGGAACGATCATGCACCAATTAAGTTGTATAGTAATTTTGCGAGCGATTGAATTACATATCTAAAATCGGAGGAGGGGGCTCCATTTGATTCACGTTGAAGTTGTTGAATGATTGTCAAAAAGGTCAGGTATTTTCGTCGGAGATGTGTCTACATGATACAGAAAAGAAATCTCGCACGCATTGACGATGTATCCTGGACCAAAGACTGACTTTGCCATGGACTGTTAGGCACGGTTCTTGTTGTGGAGGTTTTGTTGTTTCAAAAATGTGGACCCTTGAAAACTCGGGTGCTTCGGATGTGAATAGACATTTACAGATATTCATTGGCCATTCTACCAGGGATGGAACCGGTCGTGATTTTCCCGACCCGACCCGACCGGCCGGTCGAAAATTTCGACCGGTACCCGACCGGCCGGTCGACCGGTTGATTATACAAAATGCGGTTATGCCAAACTACATGTAGGCCTATATAGTACCCAAAGAATGACGATACTTATATATCTGAGTAGCCTATGTGTACTAGCTAGATAGGTAATTAGCAAATTAATTTATTGTCTTCGACTGTACCAATATATCTACTAGATTAGTAGGTCTAATTAGCAAATCAAGAAGAAATATAGCAGTAAAATTACATATAGCCTTCAGAACAATCATGAATTTAAGATAAGTATAAGCATAACTAATTTTGACTACAAGGAGGCATATGTACGACGTGTAGGAAATGATATATGACTACATGTACATTATACGAGTCTTTATTATTACTAAGTATATTTAATCTTTAAATAAAAATTTTACTTACTATCGTCATTTGAAAACTTTTTTACTGAATCATGGAATGAAACTGAAAATTTCTCAAATCGTTGTAAAAACAAATATGATTAACATGAAAAACTTATCCTAGCTGCCACAATCCATTTATAATGTCTCCTTCTTTTAATACAACAATACAGTCGACAGTGGATGGGTCAATTCTATTTCGACTCGCGGTCAATACAGAACCTCCAATGCTAAAGTGTCTTTCACTCTCTCCTGACGATGCTGAATTACAAATAGCTTCCGGGATATTTCACTCAAGAGAGGGTAGGTCGATTGTTTCTTTTTCCAAAAATCTAATGGATTGGTTGAATATATTCCATGAAAATTTTCGTTCATGTAGTTTTCAAATTCTTGCAACAATTCGAGTTTGTTTGAAGAATACAAAGAAACAGGAGCAGCTGAACAAACGAAGATCGGAAATTCGAAAACGGATCAATTTTGGTAATTTTGGTGGTACTTCGGTAGATACCGTAGATTCACTTTGCTGTAGGCTTGATTTTAATATATGAAGAACAACGTCGATGTGATATGAATTTTGACATTCTCTATAAACTGATTACGAAATTGGCGATCTTCAATAAAAGATAGTTGTCGAAAAGTTGGATCCATGACAGTTGCAACTTTATGTTAGTTCAGTCGTCGTAGACGACCAATACCTTTTCATCCAATCCGCTCAGAAAGTATTCCTTTAGTAATATCACGCCACGTGACTCATGTACATTGAGAGTAGCGCCTCCGAATTCTTTCATCAAATAATAACTTGGTATGACATTTTGAATCGATGGTTTGTCAGACATTTCTAAATAATCAAATATAGAATTGAAATGTCGAAAAAAGTCAACCAATTCTTTTAGAAGTTCCGGAGAAACGGGTAACAAACGGTATTCCATGTCTCGTGTATGAAGAATACGTCGAAGATCTTCATATGACACACTAAAAGAATGATACACATCGTAGAAGGACCGCCATGGACGAGTAGGACTTGGTCTCTTCAGAGTTAAAGTAAGTTCATCAGAGGAGACAGTCAGTAACCGGCCGGTTGCCTGACCGGTCACATGACCGGCCGGTCAGAAAGTTTGACCGGTACCCGACCGGTGACCCGACCCGACCGGCGACCGGCGCCGGTCGACCGGTAACGGTTCCATCCCTGCATTCTACTCACAAGTAATGCAACTGAAGCATGATAATATCACAGATAAATACAAGATAAATTTATAACTGTTGAGGTCCTAATCCTAATCTTGTTTCTTCGGAGGAGAAGCCCACATTTTCTTCAATACAAGAATATTATTTTAAACGTAGCTAAGCACTTTATTTTAACGGATAATCTAGCAGGTCAACCACACCGATCCCGTCATACGCTCATTGAAGTTACAGTCTGAATGGCCTCGGGAATTTCAGAACTTATCTTTACCACAAATCAATTGTATTCAAAATCTATAGATCCTACATTTGCCACGAGCCAAATTCATCTTGGTCATGATAGAAAAAGATACAAATAGTCATTCTAAATGCATACAAAATTCTTTCCAAATAACACAGAGCTCGCACGACTAGTGAGAGTTACTTGGATTTCATGGATGACGTGAGGAAGATTAAAAAAGTATGTGAACCATTGCAACTGAAGAATTATTCACAATTCTTTGTGATCGGATACTACCGGTCGCTCTTGTTTCGAAGATTGGAAATGGTAACTTTTTGGAGTAACATCACTGACTGTATCGTGATTTTCACCTTTCGTTTTAAAACTGATGTGTGGGCAAGGCGGAGGAACATTCTGACAGATGAGGCGCTTCAAAGTGGCTCCTTTTACTATTTCGAATCCAGTTTTCCCACCAAAAGTAGATGGACGCCACAGCTGAGGACTAGCGAATGTGTTTCCATAAAGTCCCTGAAGACTGTACGGACTTCCCATCTCAATCATTGTTTGTCCAAACATTGACTGACTTCTCCTTTGCTCGCAAATGAGACCTGGATACAACTCAACTGCATCAATGTCACCATAGAATTCCTCAAGTGCAGTTGCTAATTCCTGATCTCCACCTGGAAGGAAGGAAATGACCACAGAAATCAATTGTATGTTATAGGTATATAGAACATGCACACGATTTACATGTAGCCTACATTGAAACAGAAATGCTCATTATAATGCATTCAAATGAGTAATTATCGCTTGTGAGACGAAAACATTTCGAAATTATGTTGGAAAGAATCAGGAACGCTTTGATATTAAACAATTATAATTATAATTTAGAACGTCAATTGACCTTTTCTTGGTAATTACTTTTTAGCAAAATAGGACTTTGGGGCAACAAATAGACTCAGTCAAATTTCCCAAATTTTCGAATGTCACTTTAACATGGTACAGTCCCATTTGCAAATCTGGAACTGACAAAAAGTTCACCTACCTGTCATAGCAATGAAAGTTTTGTATGGTGCGAGACGAAATCTCTTGCGATAATTATTGAATGATTGTAATCGAAGCTGACGGGACTGCTTCAACAGTCCTATGGCTACCGGCAATGTTTCCCGTCCATGATTTCGGGGACCAACCTACAACCAAAATTTCAGTGCTTTAGCAGAGGGTTGCTTCATCATAAAAATCTGGCTTACCTCCCCAGCCACGTTTTCAACAAGTGCCTTTGCATAATCCCGTGTGCCTGTGTCAACCAATTGCCAAGGATTGAATAACAGATCACGAATCGGTATTTCGCTGTTGTTAAATTGCATAGAATCAGGAACGAGTGGATGCCAATGGTACAACAAATTAAACTCGAAATGAATGCGGTTTGAGTATTGCATTCGCTCTCCGTACATAACACTGGGGTCGTATAGTAATCGAAAATTGTAATTACTTAAATGCTGAACATAATCCTCAATCGTTATTTTCAATGTTTGCCCTGAAATGTGAGAGAAATGTGTTAATTGCTTTATCCACATGTATGCTTCATGCATGCAATCACAAATTATTGTTTGTGACATACTGAATACAATTTCATAAAGACATTTAGAACTCAAAATCATTGAACATGCAAGAAAATTGAAACAGAAATTGATATTACGGTAATTCTAATACATACACATGAGGAACCCATACTAAAATTGATGAAAAATCAAAAGATTATTAAAGTATTCTATGATCAAACAACTAGACTGTATGACCATCAAAATTCAATGAAGCACATATCTTTAAAGATTATTTAGACATTGTTCAATTTCTCCTATTTTCTTCGTCCTTCGATTAAGAAATTTGAATCGCTGGAGGCCTTACTTTCATCTTTGGATGACCATTACTGTCCCAGTAAAAATCACAGACTCATCAGCTGTAAAGGCGTTGACCAGGATTGCAATTTATGGATGGTATAGTGCATGTACTGTATGTGCATGTATTTACATTACACAAGAAGCATAAAAACGCTATTATTTATCTGATGAGACGTTATGCTAAAACTTAAGTACTAAATCATATAGAACACATACTGCAATGTATTTGCCGCATACGGATGACATCACCACTTCTCACAAGCATGCTTGATATGTTTAATTACGTGAATAACCAAATTTCTTTGTTTTTCTTAAGATATGAGTTCGATAATTATTCAGCAATTGTTTCTTAGGTCTTTACATAATATAATGCGCGAGTCTTTCAACAGAAATATTAGTTTCTATTTGAAAATTGACTTTCATGTTAGGAATCATAAATTTATCATAAATTTTAATAAATTCTGTTTCTTTTGTTTAAATTGAAATTCAAGTAACAAAAGTGTACATTCTATTACAACGGTTGCCGATAATGCAAAATATTTCATACAATGATATTCTTGATGAAGGTTATTGATTAGCTTAGTATACACATGCTAGCGTTATTTTCATTTGTAGTTTAATGAAATATAATAATTTCCTAATAATTCGCTCTTGTTTGCTTCATGGAAGTCAAAAAGAGATTTGAGCTTCAACTGATACCAACGTTGAAAAGCCGAAGATGAATTATGAGGTCAGCAAACCAAGATGAAAAATGTACGCTTCATAAATACATTTAGCATGCACATTCATATTTCTGTTTTAATACATATAGTTTTGGAGAAGCACAGCAAAAAAATTAAGCAAAATTTATTAAAAAGTATTTCGCTAAACTTTGGCCTGTCCCTCTGTTTGAACAAAACTTTTAAAAAATGATTTACGTGGTATATCAACAAATATTTCCATTTAGATTAAGGTTATTAATTCATTCATATAAAGTGCAAAGCACAGCGATCCATCATTCTAAACTGTGCCTCTCTTGCACAAGTCTGCCTTTCATCACATCTTTCTTATGTTGAAACACGCTGTTGAATTTATTTCATAATAGGTTTATACTTCTATACATGGAGACAAATCATTATATATCCATAAATCATTGGTAGGAATTGGCTTGAGATTGTAAAAAATAGATTCCATAGATCAGAAATAGATTTGAAGATATTCCAGGAAATTTGAGTATGTAGTTCTCTGTTACAATTTTCTATATGCTGCGTTTCTCAAGAACGGAGAAATAATGTATGTACTTGTAAATTTGAACCACCGAATTCTGACTGACTACGCTCTGCAGACTGAGTTATTGGAATGATGAATAAAGTCTTCATTAGATTGTATTCGCTAACCACGCTAATGACTTCGGTTACATGTAATTCCTATGTTTGAAGCTAGTCTTTCCAAATCATCTGAAGTTGACGAATACCTTCATGCGCAAATGATAAAATACTATTTTGATTTCAGAAATTAAAAAGTACTTACCCAATAGAATCAATTTTCCGGTCTGAAAAAGACGCTCATCATCCCAGTGAGGATTTTCACTTTGCAAAATGCCAACAACTCGATTGTGTTCCCTCAGAAACATTGTATTTAAAAATAATAGCTGAGGTAGCATGTTAAATGCAGGATGGCCCACAGCAAATGGCAATTTTCCCTTCGGTGTCTTTACAAACTGAGGAAAGGAAATCGATGCAAAACTCTCGGCATATGGTGGATACTCTTCTCCATTAATTGTCTGCATTCTCATCTTTCCTCCGACAAAGCTTCTTAGTTTATATTCAGCCATGTGATCTTTGCCATATACATTACTCATGTAAACCTGAAATGACAGACCGACATCTTGAATTTTCTCAAAGCAAAATCCTGCTACTTTAATTCGTGTTTTAATTATGAAATAATAATGAGAGTTTCATGCTTTTGCCATCATCATGATATCAATCTGACACGTCTTATTTCAGAAACTGCTCTCACACCGAAAATGCCGATAGGCCTTATTTGTTCGCCTATGAAAATCATCTGCACTTATGATTTCACAAAATATTTTTTTATCATCTACTTGCAGTCCTAGATGCATCGCATTTAAACAAGCACACACTTTTTGATTATTAACCATTATTGTAATTTATAACCATACATTCTCTACTGAAAGATAAGATTTCTTAAAACGCAATCAATCTACGATACCCATAGCTTCATTATTTCATCTTCTCAAGAGAAAAATATGAAAGCAAAAAATATGGTATGATCTTCAAATTCTACAGAACAACAACCTTGTCTTTATCAAACAAATATTTAATTTAATAAGCTTACATTTTGATCTCCCCATGTATAGGCAGCACCACGTTGCATATCCGTTTTGAAGAACATGTGTGTGAAATGCTGAGCATATGCTGCAAACAAAGTGTTGGTACCCAAGGAATTCGGTATAAAATGTCGGCGTTGAAACAGCTTTTTCCCAATTTCTTCGACAGAGGGAAGAGTTTTAGGACCTGAAAGGTGTTCGATTATTGAAAGATTTTCTATTGCAGAATAAAGTATTATTCTCAGTTTGTGATTCGCTACGTTTCCTTGTAAATTCAGCACGGCTTGACTCGCAAAGAGATACCTAAAAATATGTACACTCTGCATTCTTGCTTAACACTCAGCACAAAAGGAATGATAGTAGGATAAATAACAACTGGGCCACATGGAGGAAAGGCTCCGTGCCTAGTGTGCTTCCGAGCAACAATGTTCATTTATTTTACATGCAAAAGCCCATTTTAAGCCAGTCCACAAATCATAATAGTAAGAAATATCATGATAGTCGTGCAATTATTGTAATACAACATCAGCACTATCTTGATTTTCTGCTTGAAATTAGATAAAATTCCACCCGTTTTTATATTTAGGTCGCTATCATCTCAGAGTAGAGGATGTGCAGTTAACTCTTTTCAATAAAAAAAACTTTATTTTATAAAATCGGCCAAAATATGAAAAAGAGTTGAGTTTTGCCTTCAGCGCTGTGTTTTCTTCAAGGTGACCGCCCTTCAATGGGTCAACTACACTAACTTCATCTTAGTTGTGATAAAAATGAAAAATACTTTCAAAGAGCAACTATACGCATAGATATTTCATTCAACTTTCCAATCGATTGAATCAAACTGGCAATATAAATCAGAATTAGAATCATGAACATTTTTATATCTTTTAGGCAGTCTAGTCGTTTATTCAAAGGTTTTATAAGGATTACTAAATATACCGAACCGATTGAAGATATCACTGACATATTCGTCCTTTTCCTTAACCTCGGCCTATTGCATCTATTATATTTCCACTTCCACTCCCTAAGTTTTCATTACACTGCGAGCGTTCGGAATTCTCGCAGATAGAGTTGGCAAATCTAATGCAAGATTAGGCCTACTTCTTATTTTTCATTTCTTATTGCCGTAAAACGAGTGACTTGAGTCACATTTGGCAGTTTCTTGAAATCACAAGAAAATGTATGAGTTTTTGAATTTGATGATGACTTGTTTAAAAGGTCCCTTTTGCAAAGTCAAGGTAAAACAAATGACCATAAAAGGGCGACTTGGGCCTTTGACAGCGATAATATAAATTCGATTCTAATTACGTTATAAAAGTCTATAATTATCTCGTACAGGCTATAAAAAAGCGTCAGGATTGAACAGTTCAATTCATCAGTTCCTTGACACCCAGTTTAAGAACTTCAAGGCTGAAGTAAATTTAGACTCGAGGAATTGGAATACTTTATTTCAATAAAATATTGAGAGCGAAAACACTATCCGAAATCTGAGAATTTCATGTCAATAGAGTGATATATCACTGCTGATGAATATCTATGAATATCTCCGCTTCGCTACAACTCGCCGATTCTCAGCTATCTCCTACAGGGAGGCAGTTATCTAATGCGTGCGTACTTATCACTGCTACAATGATTTTCTGAGCGAATATAGATTGTTTTTCCTATTTAATGTAGGAATGCGTCGAAAGTTACAACTCTTTTCATGCAGATGCGTTTCTGTTCGTGATGAAATTGCTAATTCAAAAAGGAAAATGTTTAAACATTCTTGATTCTCAAAATTCAGGTTTCAAAATACAAAATAGGCAAAACTCTTAAAAGCATCATTTTGTGAGATGAAGTTCCTTAAATTTTTTGGTGGTTATTCTTGATGAATTAGGTTCATTATTAATGTAAACAATTTTTCAAAATTTCAATCAGAATTTGCCTAAGTCGCTCCCATATTGCGGTACTTGTTATAAACTTGTTATTATCACTACAATTAAGCATAACACTTCAATTACTTATCTTTATTCTTCATTCTACTGATTATTGATTACAATACTTTGGATATCATCGGATGAAACTCACCGGCCACTCCCATAGGAGTTGGACAGTCAATTGGAAGTGGAGGGAGTGTGCGCGCATAGACAGAAATGTTTTTCGCACCATCAACAGTAGGATGTGGAGTATTTGCGGTCCATACAGGTGGACTATCTATGATACCCGTTCGTGCTGCAAGAGAAGGAAAATACATGTACTTTACTGAAACGTAACACTCAGATTTCACTTTTCTGACCGAATGCTCTATTTCGGCCGTGATCGAGATGGAGGATGCTAGTCTCTGAACACTTGCTTCGCGCTATAATACGCAACTATAATAGGCGGCATTTACTGATAATTTCTACTTGTACACTAACTCAGACGAAATGTAAGTAGTGTGTTAAAAGTATTATTTAGTGAATACTCGAGTAATTCAACTCAACTACGCTTATCATGCATAGTTCTGTTTAGAGTTAGCCCTCTTCCCGTTCGATTGTTACCGTTCGTTCTCTTGCCCTTTGTGATTTGATAATGATTATCATCCACTTTTGGTCCTCGAAAACAAGTTCCGCGCCGTCTATTGTGCTGTAACGCATTAACACTGTCACTATGATTTACAAAACTTGTTGCTGATCAACCGAGACAAGCTTCGAAAAGTTAAGAACCCTGCTTTAGAGTATGCAGATCGCTTTCACCCCGCTATCTTTCGATGATGTGAACTCGGGTGAGTGGTGAATAATATAAGCTAATTGGATAGTAATAAAAATTATTAATTATTTGATATAATTAATATGTCATCGCATTAAGGAGGAAATCTTACCTTTCAAAACTATTTTCATAAGCAAACTTCGTAGCGCATAGATGTTATTGACAAATTTCCATAGGATAGACTTGCTGGCAACTATCTGATGAGTAAATTCTGGACTGGGACGAAGTTTGTTGATGAGCCAAGTTGACCAGTCAGCTGAAAGCATGTGATTAAATGAAAATGATATTGTATAAAGGCTGCATGTGAAGTTGTTACTAAATCACAAAAAAAGTTCCTTAGAAAATTTGAAACAATTCCTTATAATAAAGTAATATAATTCAACAAAATATATTTAATTCTTTTTCAGTATGCACTTATATTGGTTGACGCAATAGTACGTTTTCTGTACTCGACATGGCTGGGTCGATGTTCAATTTCGATTTTTGACTTCATTTGCAGAATAATAAATGTAATTGCCAATTTTATTTGCTATTGAGCTTATTGGATGAATGAATCACAACAAAACATCTAGAAAGCATCTTCACATTAAAAAAACTTGAAGGATAATATTTAAAGATCATGCAAATGAGTTTTATATGTTCGAAATCAGAGTCAGATTAAGCGAATGATCTCAACTAATACACATGTACTTTAATTACTATCTGAACAAAATGCGTGCTTGTATTGTCAGTAAACAACATATTTGGACGAAACTCGGTTAACAGATAAAGCCTCTTACAAACACTGATTCAAATCGGTCAACAATTTTGATGAAATCTTTGAACTGATCTTTGTAACACTCACCACGTTTGCAATTTTTACCCGAATAACCAGTGTTGTCACAGTCACAAATGTAAGTCTGATCAGCTTGTGACATACAGACACCTCCATTTTGGCATGGCGATGAACAACAGGGGTCAAATGATGACACTAAAGAGGAGATAAAATTACAATTGATTAGAAATAGTGACATAACAGAAAAGTACAAAACTGGTCGTTTGAACTTACCTACTGCTAGACAAGAGATGAGAAATAGGAATCCTAAAACGGAAATGAGACGAAATATAAATATGCATGAAATTGTGATGCGCAGAAGTCAAGATTCTAGATTTATAAATTGCAGCGTTTTCTTCAAATATCGAAATTCATTTTTACTAATTCATTGTAAAATGAGAGACACTACACTGTCAAAATATTAAGAAATAGTTTTTCTTATCCATTTGAATGAAAGCGATTTTCTTCAAGCACCGTCATGAAACAAACGAAAGTTTCATCCCAACATTCATCTGTAGTTGAATATTACTTGAAGTAATTTACGTTCTTCTGGTGAACGAAGGCAAAATCTTATATTGTACTTTATTCTTTGAAAGAGATGTACGTGATATTTATTGAACAAAAGTAACTTGAGAAAACCCGGTGCTATAGCCAAGTTTAGCCATTTATCATTTAATCATATAATGCAACTTTCTAAAACAAAATCAACTTACCAATTAAATACGTCTTGTCCATGTTTCAAAAGAGCAAACTCACGCCAATGCAAACTATTTATTGTATTCTGACTGAAGATGATTTTCACGGTATTAAGTAAGTCTGAAGTTGATTTGTTTCACAACACATCAGTCGCGAATGACGTCATGTTAATTTCACTTGAAAGCAATCCATTGGGTTATGTTACGAATTGGACCACCAAATGATTGATTATTGCCTTACAAGTCCAAAATTGGTGGAAATTATGCTTTGCATCATTACCGACTTTGAATGGAGTGCTTGACTCCAAGACAACGCCTACACACAACGAACGAGAATTTTGAGGTCAGTGTCTGCATGCAATCTTTCCATTCAAACAAAAGAAGTGCAGATGCCTATAGAATTGCAGTTGGATCAAAGCATTTCAACAACTATATTTGTATCAACTGAATTCCGTAGTCAACAACACAAACCAAATTTAGGCTATTAATCATTAAGGAACTAATCAAAGACGTGTAGCAAAAATGGTAAGAATTTGTTCATTTACTGATTGCAAACAATAGAATAGACATACCGTGACGACAATCTTGATAGCCACCATCAAAATTCCTTCCAACTTGTGATCTAATCACATATATGTGAATTCTCACAAATACATATCTACATAAGCCTAAATGCAGCCAATGATTCATAAAGTTCACAATTGCTTTCGTTTGTAGGGAAGAAAGTTGTCTATAGAGCAGAGCTGGAGCCGGTATGAAAGAACCATACCGAGTTGGAACTGGTCGGATTGACTGATTGGCATCCCGAAGAAGAAGTAGAAGTAAAGTACTTATTTATGAATTGAAAATCTAGACATTTCGGACATATGCAACCACAGAAAAGCAATGACATGGCAGATGGAGGACTAAAACTGAATGATAATCATTATCAAATCCAGAGCTATCGTGGTATCTCTATTTAGATACATGTGCATTCAATGATAAAAGAAATGAAGCCATCACCCCAAAAATGCATCACTGACGAGTTAGTCCTGCAATCGTGTGAAGTGCATGCGTGCAAAGTTTCACATTCATTTGCACATGTATGATCGCTGTAAATGTCATTGAAAATGACCATTGTTATGTAAGTACAATAGTGAAATGAATTATAGTTATTTGATTGCTGATTAGATCGTTGCGGTAGTACTTTACTTGGCACAATATGTGAATACTTTTTCGACGAGATAGTAGAACGGTTGGTGAGATGAATGTGATGAAATCTCTCGGTTCACTTACTAGTGACATTAACTGGAGGGGAGAGGGGAGGGGAAAGGGGGCAATTAACAAACAAAGGGCAAGAGAACGAACGGTAACAATCGAACGGGAAGAGGGCTAACTCTAAACAGAACTATGCATGATAAGCGTAGTTGAGTTGAATTACTCGAGTATTCACTAAATAATACTTTTAACACACTACTTACATTTCGTCTGAGTTAGTGTACAAGTAGAAATTATCAGTAAATGCCGCCTATTATAGTTGCGTATTATAGCGCGAAGCAAGTGTTCAGAGACTAGCATCCTCCATCTCGATCACGGCCGAAATAGAGCATTCGGTCAGAAAAGTGAAATCTGAGTGTTACGTTTCAGTAAAGTACATGTATTTTCCTTCTCTTGCAGCACGAACGGGTATCATAGATAGTCCACCTGTATGGACCGCAAATACTCCACATCCTACTGTTGATGGTGCGAAAAACATTTCTGTCTATGCGCGCACACTCCCTCCACTTCCAATTGACTGTCCAACTCCTATGGGAGTGGCCGGTGAGTTTCATCCGATGATATCCAAAGTATTGTAATAAATAATCAGTAGAATGAAGAATAAAGATAAGTAATTGAAGTGTTATGCTTAATTGTAGTGATAATAACAAGTTTATAACAAGTACCGCAATATGGGAGCGACTTAGGCAAATTCTGATTGAAATTTTGAAAAATTGTTTACATTAATAATGAACCTAATTCATCAAGAATAACCACCAAAAAATTTAAGGAACTTCATCTCACAAAATGATTAAAGGTTTTAAGAAAACTTTGTGCACGGAAAGACACCGTAGCAACGCTAATTTTACCATGGAATTGATTGACTCATTGATTTTATGATTTTGTGACTCTATTAATTGTGGTATCCTTCCGGAAGACTTATCATGAGAGGCGAGATCGGGATTGAATTCACCAGAGTAGCGGTCTCCAAGCCCTGTATACATTTTCTTCAATGGTTAGTTGATTAGCATGGTATTGCTTAAACTGTTGTATAATTATATTTTCCATCTAGGGAAATACCACAACAGTTTTTCAGTTTTCAAGGTGAAGATGGTCAAGTTTGACTAATCTGACCTGGGACATTTTTCGTGGTGAAAATAAGGGTGGCGTGCTGTTTTCGCTACTCTACAATCATTTTGACAAATATCCCTGATGATATTGCTGCTAACTTCATCGACTTGTAAATGCGTGAAAAGCACCTACGAGCGTAGAATAAGAACCCTTTTTATTTTTTTCAATAAATGCTGGGATCTATCCATTGGATTATTGCAATCATAAATGTCAATGAAAGTAAAATGTTGTAAATTTGAATATCAGTATGAATATTATAAGTGTAAATTATTACTTTTAGAGAATCATATTTTTTCTCAAAATTCCTGATAATGATAAATTTTCTCATTTTCTTCATAAAGATGTTTTAAATCATTAATTAAGCACGTTCTAAGAAATGTCTGTTTCACTTCTGCGATCAATACACAAATAACAAGTGTAGCAGTGCATGTATGACGGCTCTGCAGCCAAATACCTCAGGGTCAGGACCATTCAAATCCATAGTACATGAAAACAGGTAGCTTGCAACTTCGACCATGAACACTAGGCCCATTTGTCTTATTAGCTTCAAAATAGGAATATGGAATAATATCGTACCCCTAATCGATAATATTGTGAACTGAACTGAATGGGTCAGTGTTTTTGGAATGCTTTGAATGGTTTTTGGGTACGTTACGTAGCACAGGTGAGTGAACAAAAAAGGGGTGCTAACCGATTTTAATGGAACCACACCCACCCTCCCTTCAATTCCTCGAACGTTCGCAAATCCAGTCAAGTTTCATTTTGAAAATTGTGTGGGCTTTAATCAGTTAAGGTAAAAGTGCCAAAGCATATATAGGTTTAGATGTGTTTGTCGGTCAGACCTGTGCATAGATTTTTACTGTATGACCGATTTAGAAAAAAACAAAGCTTTCGATTGACTTGCTATGACTATTATGCAGCTTGTAGATGAGTTTTTCAATGTCAATGCATATAGCAGCTTTAATTCACTAAAAATAAAGTAAATCGTTGAACATAACATGATTAAACTCGTGCATTTACGGGAAAAATACCAACGCCTCGTGAAGAAACTAGAAAGTGAAATAACTTTTCATGATTGGAGAGCGATCCCAAGACTTATCTCTGTGAGGAATCTCCAATGATTGAACATATAGGTTGCCATAGGAAAGCAAAGTATCCAACATTCTGACCAGCGTCTTTGGCATCGAAACTGTGTTTTCAGTTCGCCAAGAATCGTGCCTTCTGGTATTCCGCAAGGATCAGTGCGTGGTCCGGTTTTGCTTGCTGCGTTTATGGGAGCATTGAGGGTTATCGTGGAATCAGCTATGGTACTATATGCAGATAATGTCACATTGATTGAGCCAATATTTCGAGGTAATTTTGCAATTAATTTGTTGTGCATTCTAAGTTCGGTGGACTATAATAATAGAATGTCTCTTTATTTAAGAAAGTCCCAAAAGCGTGTTTTCCACACATGATCTGCTGTGGATTGTGCTTACAGCGTCACCAAAGGGGTCACAATCCTCGGTGTAATTTGACAAACTTGCTTGGAGCTCTCACTTCGATAAGATATTGAAACTTGCTTCTCAACGCCTCAATATACTTCGTGTATGAAAGTCATTTTTGTCTCGTGGTATTTTACTCACGGTGTACAATGCCATTATATTATCAATTTTATTGTATGCTGCTCCAGATTTTGTGTAGCTTCCAAAAACTTTAGAACAGAAGCTTGACATTTTTCACAGAAGAGCTCATAAAATCATGTGTGGTGGGAATGGTGAATGTATTTATTTTCGATCAACTTTGTCAATGAGATAAAAACGTGCACGTGAATATTTGCTTACCTGTGAATCGTTGTGTTATCAGCCATTTGTACTTAAGCGTATTGTCTCCGATCAATACTTCTCGCAGACTCTATTCTTTCTTTCATTGGACTTCTATTTCAATAATTGTTGATCGTGTGTACCTGTGGTGTATCATCTCTGGTCAAAAATCTTCGTCAATTAACACATTTTTTAATAAAACCGGTTAGATGAAGGATTGGCAGTCTTCAGACAGATGTGTACATTTTCTCCGGTGATTAGTTGATTGGTATGATGGTTTAACTGCCGTACAACTTTATTTTCCATGCAGCAGGGAGATGTCAGCAACTTTTAAATTTTAGTTTTTAGGGTGAATATGGTTAAATTTGATTAATCTGCGTCTGGGACATTTTTCGTCGTGAAAATAGGGTTGGTATACTGCTTTCATGTGACTGTACAATCATTTTAACAATATTTATGATGATGTTGTTGCTAACTTCAGCGAATTCGCAATTTCTGCAAAAGTGCAAACTACACTACAAAGTATGTTTCATGGTTTCAACACACTGAATCGTCCGTTTGTCTCCCCATTCAACACACCTCGTCTCGCACAAATTATTCGCTGCAAAAGCTGAAAACACGCTCAGATAGAGTAATTGAAGCTTAAAGTTGAAAAGTCATCTTCATGACTTTCAAAAGAGAATTATGTGCTTCAACGTTATCACAACGCTATAACCTGCGATGAATACTTTTCGAAATCAACGGAAAAAAGGCCACAATCAGTGACGAATTTTTTTATAAAAAAATGGAAGTCACGACGTTTCGAAAGAAACTATTTCCCCTGTCAAGTGAAATAAAATGGAAAGAAGAAATCGTTGTACACACAATCAGCGACGAACACTATTTACAACACACTTTGCTGTCAGGAAATCCGGCTGGTGGAAACCCATATTTAGATTCATGACATCAGACTGACTGATCCTGATAAAAGAAGATTCAATGATACGTATAACTCGCCTTCTTTCGGCCTTTTTTCCATTGATCCATCAAAGGAAGCACATTCTCCTCGACTCAACCTCAACTTTTCGAAATCGCTCTCCAGCGAAACTGAAGTATTAATAAGTGATTCTTATATCATTCTCTGACAAAAGCAATGGGTTTGTCGAAGGTTCTCGATTACTTTTACAAGACTTTTTGAGTACATGAATGCAACCAGTGCCAAGTAAAAGTAGGATGCTGGAAGAAGTCTGAAGCGCTATATTCACAGACGTGACAATGTCCACAATGAAACTTCGTAGATATTCGAACGATGGATCAAGGGCAGTTGTAAATCTGCTGCAACGCGTTTATTAATCATTCCTGTCCCATCCAAGCTAGAGACATTCTGGAAACTAGGGGTGGAGCAGCCTTCACGAAATCGCACCACTCACCAGGTTAAGGCGAGTAACCTTTACACTGTAAGCGGCTCACTACCAAACACATACGAAGAATGAAAACCAAAATATTTTGATATGTTTATTTTGATCAGCCAATCACAGGAGTTGTTCGTATGTTATATACCAAGCACATGCGAATATATACGAAAGAAAGTCAGCATTCGTATACAAAACATACCACATCTCTGTAAATATACGAGAATTGTATCGTTGAATTTGGCATCGTCTATTTGTATGAAATCTTCGCATCCAGCGATTTACGGTGTATGCTATTTTGTCTTTAAAACCTCACAAAGAAAAAATTTTCATTTCTAAGGAAAATCCCTCCAACTTCCTTGCATCACGTACATAAAAATTCAACAGAGTCTTGATTGGTTGTTGTTGTTCTTGTCAATAGTGGTCGATGTCAATTAATGTTCGTGTTCATACCGGTTAGATCGGCGTGGTTCCGTTCAGGCATGTTCATGCCAGTTCCATCTCTGCTCTGTAGATAGCCCTCCAGAGATTGGTTTGCTAAATACTGGTCTGACGCCAAAATCAAAATATACAAAATGTATCGCCAGCGTAGGCCTATTAGTTAATTCATGTTGAACTAAACATATGCTATCCGTATGCACAAAAACAAATATGTTCCCTCAATCAAGAGCTGTGTTCTTCATCTGAGATTAATGCTCGCAATCTGAAGAAATTAAACTCGCAAGCTGATAATCGATTTTATGACTTTCTCTAATCATTTGATTTTTAAAAACTATAGATATAATGGATGCACACTGGGCTATTACTGCTATACTGGTATAATAGTTCGAATATCCATAATGCTTCACTGATCGCACAGCAACTGAAAGTATAGGTGACTAGTAGATTCTTTGTTAGTGTGTTAGCGTGCATTAGGTCCAGCTTGAAGGAAGCTCATTAGTTGAATTTCCTCTATTTTGTCATATATTGTTGCCCAAAGCAAATACAGTGTATGCTAATACTATTCTGTAACTGAAATTGATTGGGCAGCAATGCTATGAATACACATGATAGATAAACGCTGATTGAGATTTCAAAAAAAGAATCATATGCATAGATACAGATATCATCATTGCGTGATACATTGCTGCCTTCTTTTTTCCATATTAGCTGTACCATAGCTAAGTTACGCACAATAGATAAATACCCGACTCATTGACGTTAATTGCTTCTGTCCATAGATATCTGCAAATTTTTCGTCTGAAATTATTATGAAAACATTATCATGGCATAATCATTACCTTCATTGAAAACAAATGAACAACGATGCGGAGAATGTAAAACGTTCATATCCGAACTGGGCATTTATCTGGTTGTTGTTGTTGCTTTACTCGGTTCCGTCCAACTAAACGAAACCACACACACAGTAAGCAAATAAATGCCAATACTGATTGCGCGGAGTGCCCCGGGGAGGAGATGGCCACCGCGATGCCACCTGGAGTGCTATCATTTCCAAGACAAAGCTATTCACACGGGTGAACTTCACCGCGGCAGGCAGCAACCTTGGTCCCACCCACAGCTTACCTCCGAAGAGGGACAGCGGCCATCGCTGAGGAGACTTTGGGCAAGCCATCGCTACATATGCCACAGGGCAGGAAACTCAAAGAACTTTGTTGCATATCCCAACAGCTAAGATTCGGCTGTCAGGATCCCCGCAACATCAACTTAGTATAGCCACTGAGAAATGGCAATGAGAATAAGACATCAATTTGCCAACACCAGAACTGCAGTGGCAAAAGCCCTTTTAGTCGCCTGTGATGACACGCAGTTGAACGTATTGAACGTATTCAGTTTTGAGAACCGCACGGAGTATTCATTTGGTTTGCTACAAATGCGAAATAATACTACGAACTACTTAAACTACATACTACAATCTTGACACGGACGGACAGTCAGAGGACAATGATCACAGCTGGCGGAAATTGATGCGAGGAGAAAAGAAGAAAACAATAGTGAAGAGCAAAAAAATTATGAAGGCGATGATATTGATGATCATGATGCAACTATGGTTTATTCTGTGTAGGTCCTACTCACAATCTTGGCGGGACCCTTGACATTGTTGCCACACGCACTAACCTCCCAATTTCACATGTCATCGTCCCTGATTCCCATTTATCTGACCACAAGCTCCTGACGTGGGTCTCTTGCCTGTTGAAACCTCCTCCTGTCTATCGTGCGCACGCCAGTCGCCAGCGGGATCGCCTTGACAAAGCAGCATTTCGCCATGCCATTTCCTCATCCGACCTATGTCATCCCGACCGTCTATCAGACCTTGGAGTCGATTATCTTGTTGCTTGAGTTGATGCTAAAAACAGCTTTCGTCTCTCCTTGATATGTACAACCCCGCAGTAAAGATAAAGGGTTGTACATATCTTTTAATTAACTATTTTAATCTGGTCAATAAATTTCAAGGAGAGACGAAAACTGTTTTTAGCATCAACTCAAGTATGAAGAACCTCCTGTTGGCGGCCATCCTGTATCTTGTTGCTGTGCTAGGTTATGTGACTCCGAAGATTCTCGACCGCCTTGTAGCACCCATAATAATAATTCTGTATTTGTGAATACAACAAGCGGTATTACAAAGAAATATACACAGGAACAAAATCACGATATGATGGAAAATTTGACAAACGAATTGTTGTAAAGAGCCATCCGATTAATTACCTGTCGTCGCGACCATCCGACCCTTGGTTCGATGATGAATGTCGCACAACAAAACGTGATTTACGCCGCCTCGAGCGAACATATCACCGATCACCCCCTAACTCCAATGAATCATCCCTTGCACTCACTGCGTGGACTAATCTGCGGAGAGAATACCGTAGACTCCTCAAGTTCAAGTGTGAATCCTTCTGAAATTCTTAGATTGAATCTCAGTCAGAAACCTCAACAGCTATGGCGTTCCATCACAGCAATCATGGGCCGAACCAAGACCCCGGTATGTCGCAGGTTTTCTGCTTCTGATTTCCAACCATTTTGATCTGCAAGTCTCCTCCACTCACACACCATTGTCCGACCAAGGTGGAGGATCATTCCATCCATCTCCTATTGGATGCACACTATCTGACTTTCGTCCGTTTGATCTCAATGACATCTTTACCGCCATAAACAGACTTCTTGACAAACAGAACTCGTGTCACCTACTCCCCACAGCCTTGGTGAAGGAAACCATGATATCATCGTGGACTTCATCATGATGCGTTTCAGCAAGTCTATCTTGAGTGGGCATTTCCCTACAGCCTGGAAGACAGCCAGGGTCATCCCGATTATGAAGAAAGGCGATCACGATCCGAACGATATTAACTCGTATCGACCAATCTGGCATTTACCGGTGCTTTCCAAACTACTTGAACGACTGATCGTCCGTCAACTTATTGATCATTTGAGAAGGTTCGACCTACCGCCACGCTTTCAATCGGCTTGCCGTCCTAATCATTCCACGGAAACTGCTCTTCTCAGGGTTAACACAAACGTCCTTTCCTCTATCGATACCGGACATTTAAGCCTCGCTGTTCTTCTAGACCTAACATCTGCTTTCGACACCGTTCATCACACCATACCTCTTCGCCGTCTAAATGCAACATTATTAGATGAGGTGATTAGATTAGGTGGTTCGGTCCTGCAGTGGATTTCATCCTACCTTACAAGCAGAATACGCTGTGTTTTCCTCAACGAGCAATCATCCTCCATCGACGACATTATGTGTGGAGTTCCGCAGGGTCACGTGATCGGACCACTCCTATTGACTCTCTGCACGGCTGACATTCCCTGCCTGACCTTAAACAACGATCTAAATGTTTACATCTACGTAGACGATATAATCATCCATGGGTCCTGCTCACTATGTTCTTCTCCCGATCTCGAATATAGACTGTCTCAGTGTGTCACTGGCACGTTCCTGCCTGAATTCCAAAAATCTGCAACTCAATATTGCGAAGACAGAAGTGATGTGATGCCTATCAACGCGAAAACGACATTTACTTCCCACCAGTCTAATAATAATTGATTCGGTCTGCATCATGCCTCGGACTAATCTCCGTAGGCTCGGTGTTCATCTCGACTCAAAACCTGTCAATGACACCTGAAATCTCCAAACGTCATATAAGCTGTTTTGCAGCGCTACGGCAGATACGATCCATCAAAAGTTCGATTACAAGACCTGCAATGCTATCTCTGATCACCTCCTTGGTTCATTCCCGACTTGACTACTGCTCATCGATCCTGATCGGCTCCCCATCTGCGCCCAACGACGACTTCAGTCCGCATTGAATGCTTCCGCCACACTTGTTTGTAATGCAAGGACAAGTGATCATATCATTCCGATCTTCTTCGAGACTTGCACTGGCTTCGCTTCCCTCAGAGAATTGACTACCGGCTGGCTGTCTTGCTGTTCCGGTGCCTCCACGGCACTGCAACAGTCTATCTGTCTGAGGAACTCACATCAGTCCGCAGCATCCCCAGCATTGGCAGCCTACTCCCGCTCTCTGGATTCCCTCAAGCCGACGGAAGACAATTGGTGTCCGTGCCTTCCCTTCTGCCGCAGTGCGTGTGTGGAGCAATCTCCCAGCCGAAGTGACCAACCATTCCTCCATCCGTCCAACCATTCCTATCCCCAGTGCTAATTTAGTTCTGGACGCACTCTTTTTGCTCTGTAAAGTGGCTCAGCAGTACTTTTACGATGCGCCACTGTAATATTGTTCTGTGAATGAATAAATGAACAAAAAAGATGAAGAAATAGAAGATATAGAGCATTACTTAAAAGAAATTAATAAGAAAACTGGAAGTATGGACAACAACATCGAATGAATACAGTACACTCAACAGTAAAATGCAATACACCATGCAAGACCGATTCGAAAAAGGTCGACTAACATTATACTTTCTGCTACTACAGAATCAATGACAGACATTTTCAGATCTCCTCAAATAATGCAGACACTAGTCTACGCGGACCAATCTCCGATGCAAATTAATTTAGAAATTGAGCTAAAATAAAAATTTACAAAACAAGAACAATTTCATGAAAATAAGTCATCATGAAAGACCACATGAATCAGTGGTTCCCAACCTATTAATATCTCAATGAGATCTTGCCCGTTCGCCACGTGCCACTTTGTCTAAAAGAAATTCTTTTTATGTTATGAAATATATAATTATATTTTATTTCAAAGAAATTTAAAAAGTTGAAAAATGCAAAAAAAATGCAATTTGACAAACTTGCTTGGAGCTCTCAATTCGACAGGATAGCGAAACTTGCTTCTCAAAGCCTCTATATAATTCGCGCATTAAGGCCATTTTTGAATCGTGGTAATTTACTCACGGTGTATAATGCCACTATATTATCAATTTTATTGTATGCTGCTCCAGTTTTTTGTGTAGCTTCCAAAAACTTTAGAACAGAAGCTTGAAATTTTTCACAGAAAAGCTCACAAAATCATGAGTTGGAGATTGTGAATGTGTTTATTTTCCATCAATTTTGTCAATGAGATAAAAACGTGCACGTGAATATTCGCCTAGCTGTGAATCGTTGTTATCACCCATTGGCACCTATAAGCGTATTGTCTCCAATCAATACTTCCCGCAGACTCCATTCTGTCTTTCTTTGGACTTCTATTTTAATGAATTCATGTTGATCGTGTGTACCTTTTTCTATATTTTCGATAAGCATTATTTGAGTTACAGAACATTAATGCGTTATTTGTATAATGTATTGAATATATTTGCCATGTCATTGCTTTCCTTGCTTTTCAATTCATAAACACCTTACTTCTACTTCTTCATTTTCAAAACACGTGATTTTGGCTTACTGAGCTTCAAGCACAATCTAAAATGCATAGCTTTGTTCTGTCGATTTCGACCGGTCGGTCACTCAATAGATGTAATGTCATTGCATCGGCTGTCGTATTGATATCTAAACATCAATTATTCTTGATGAAACACTAAATTTAGAGGCTGATTCCGATAAATTGTTTTCCTCAATGAACATCAAAGACATCAAGTGAAATAATTTTCTTTGTAGCACAGAATAGTGGCATCATGTCGATTAAATTCTTTTAGACATCAACACAGCGATGTTAAAGATCGAAGTTGCACATCACCGTGTCAGCAATTAAATTGTTGATGAAAATTTGTCTCGGAAAAAATAAGTCATGGAATTTTGAAAATTGTATTTCTGTCAAAGTTCTTCCTTAGAATTATGAGCATAAAAATAACGAAATGCTAATAATTTTTACTGCTTACTTACGTACGTTGAGTTCAGATTGCTCATAACTGAGAGGAAGGAAACTTATGTTCACCATCCTCAACAAAATCAATTCAACATAAAATAGTCGATCTTGACATATTCAAAATTTAGTGATACATAATTTCAAAACACAATTAATCAAAGTGACAATATCTTTTTCCAAATTTTCCATATTTATCTTCAGAGTTTCGACATTCAACTGAAAAAATGTTCAGCCATATTGTGGCGTTTCAAAGAAACAACTGTCAATTTATCGAAAGTTTTAATGATCCATTATTCTTCGGTACAGACCTCCAGAGAGGTTAAAACTCGATTTTGACTCTTAGTGCA
This sequence comes from Prostheceraeus crozeri, assembly GCA_907163375.1. Classification (NCBI taxonomy): domain Eukaryota; kingdom Metazoa; phylum Platyhelminthes; order Polycladida; family Euryleptidae; genus Prostheceraeus; species Prostheceraeus crozeri. Next base: position 28,010 of record CAJQUW010010299.1, read on the forward strand.
GCGCGTAGAAGAGTAGAATGTCTTTAACCACGGATGTTTGGGGTGTTCCGCAATTACGCGTGAATTACGCGGTGCATGTCACCTAGTGAACCTAATACAAAGTTTGATGTGACATGATGAAATCTGCACAAGACAAATCTTCGTCTTTTGAGACTATGAAAAGTGATAAATCGCATCCAATTTTATCGTAGAATTTTTCAAGCTGACCAACACTTCTTCCTAATAGATTTGGTCTGTGACATGAATAGATTAAATTATCATCATGCAGCCTACTTCGGACAGGTGCTTGCGTACCATTTGATGAACCTTCGCGTACCGCATGTTGGGAGCCTCTGATAAAAATGGACAAACGATGCAACTGATAGCCTTGATCTGGAAATGTTTAGTAATAAATATGATGTATGACTGAGCAAATGTGTTCTGGAAAACAATCCATTAATCGGGAGCATGTATAATGAATTGAGTAGCATATTAGATCATTATGCAAAACAAACATGGGAAGACCAAATAAAAAGACAAATCTTTCAAATGAAACAAGAAAATTTTGGAAACTTCGTAATAGGATTGTTTCTCGTTGGAAAGAATTTCTGTATGATATGGCAGAGGGCGGATGATAATTGGAGGACCATAATTCAATGCGAATGTAAAACCAATTTCAGTACTCTCCCTATATGTTTAATGCCGAGTAAAATGATTAAAGCATAAAAATAAATTTTATTATTTATTCATTTTACTCGGCATTAAACATATCGGGAGAGTATTGAAATTGGTTTTACATTCGCATGGAAAGAATTTCGACTAGTGAGAATCTAATTCGGCTGATGGAAAGCAAAGTTCTAAAAAAAGTCAAACGGAAGAAAGGAAAAGAGAAAGATGCTAATAAATCTAAAAACGCACGAAGAAATGAGGATGAGTTATATTGGCAAACACTAAATGTGAATGAAGTGCATAGCTACAAAACGCAATAGTAGAAAATGTATGATAAACGCTTTTGACTTTGATTATCACATTAATGTTCAGAGATTTAAAGTTAACAAGGAATACATCTTTATATGCTAAATACACTTAAAATTGTTCGCATATCATTAGCCTAAATAACACAAACTGAAATTAGAAATTATGTTAATGAATCAAAACTGCAGAAAACCAGGGGTTCACTGCAGTGAAACTTATGTGAAACGAAAGCATTTTCGTTTTCTTTGCATATAAAGCCAGTGCATAGCAACACATGCTTACCATTTTCTTCACACGTTCCAGCCAGTCGCAAACGAGCGTTGCTATTGGGAGAGAATTGGAGAACCATTAGAAATTCTTCCTCTTCAAAAGTACGCCAGTCGAAGTTTAATTTGAGACGGAGATTCATTGCAAACGGCTATCCAAAGAAATGGGTCAATGATTTATATGACAAAATGCCGATGAGACATCGAGATGAGGATGAAGAGAAGCCGATAACCTACATGAAACTCCCGTATATCGACGAGGTCTCAAAGAGACAAGTAATGAGGCTGAGGCGGAAGTGTCAATTGGATAATAGAATCCATATTATTTTTCAAACAGCGAAGCCCTTAAGTCATCGGTGGAGGAAGAAAAAAGAAAGACCAAGGTGTGATCAGTCATGTTGGACCTGCAACCTAACGAGAAGAAAGCAGAGATGTTATACGAAGCATGTGGTGTACGAAATATCTTGTATATTGTGTGATGAGAAGTATATTGGTCAAACTGATCGAACTATAAGATCCAGACTTAAAGAGCATGTACAATCACAAGAATCTGCAGTGTTTCAGCATGCCACAATCGTGCACCAGACTCTCCCCGAAGACTCAATCACTTGGAAAATTATAGATGTAGAGAGGAATACCAGTCTAAGACTTTCACTAGAAGCCATTTATATTCAGAATAATCAGAGTTCCTTAATAAATAATTGTGTTGGCGAAGCATTACTTTCCTTTTTATGAGTAGTAACTTCTTTGTTAATTTGTTACTGGATTTCTAGTTAATGTTGACTTTGACCTTCATCTGTATCGCCGCTTCAATTCCGTCAGTATTGATTTTTATTCAATTTGTTCACCGTGTGTCTCTGTGTTATTTGACTGCATTCACTATACATTCGATATTTGTCCTTGTGGAAGAAAGCCGAAATATCGGACCTTGTAAAAAAAATATACATAATTCCTGGAAAGCCAGTGGCAATTCTCGTATCTGATTTAATTGACACTTTGAATGCTAGCGACAGCAAGATTATTTGATTTGGAAATTTCGTCTCTTATATGCACTGATGATAATCTATTAATGAGTGACAGCAAGCATGGTTGAATAATTAAATAGAAATACTAGACCCACAGAATTAAATATTTTGTTTATCTGCTTCGCGCAGATGAATCTAATTCTGTGACTAGACCAATAGCCTATTGTAAAGAATATGGTCTTTGCAATGATTATGATATAACTAAAATCATGACTCAAAATCTTAATTCAAGAATTGATGATCTAGATGCCCATCAAATCTACTAAATTTTATGCCCAATACTTGAAATACTAGTAATCAGCTATTGATATTGAGTGATGAAGATAATCATTAAAAAAGGAATAATGATTGTGAACCACACTGACAACTGCAGTTCGTGACAGCAAAATCCCAGCATTTCAATATCACTTCATAGTAGCTGTCATAAAAATCATAATTCAAACTTGATCTCAGAAATCGAGCCAATCAATTTTGCATTACAATGAAAACGAAATAAATTTGTCAGTTAAATGCCCCGGATATTTGCTATTCCTGGTGCCGGCTCATTCTGTCTGCTTTTCTACTTATCATATGAAAGCACAACTGATGAAGCTGTACAACCTACCCTGTGTGTCCGAAAACAATCTATTTTCTCTATTGTTTTACCTTGACAACGTCCCAAATTGCTTGATCCGTCAAATCCGACTATCTGTCCTTTTGAGTTGTTCGGGTGCTCCATTTCATTTAATATCTTGCTTTATGTATCTTATTTCAGTAAAGCATGTGGGACCTACTCGAGAATATTTGTTCTTGCAATCTGTAAATTCATCAATGACAGATATTACTAAAGCAACTGCCACTGTCAGTGAATAAAAACGATTAAAAGATATACTTAGTAAGATTCTTCAAGGACAGTAAGTACATATTACTTTTTTAAAAGAGAAAGTAGTACGATTTTTAAAAGAGCTAACTACGTTGCAGCGATGCAATTTTTCTTCCTACCCTGTGATGTTCATCTCATAACCGCGCGATCATTTATGTTACACATTTCCCTCATTCTGCGCAGCAATGTCTTGACAAGGCACAGAGCAATGACAAGCTCATGTCGTTACGTAATCAATCGACGATAGCGTCGCCATTTGCTATTATATTTACGATTGACTCCGCAGCAAAATTGATAGCGCGTAGCAGAAGATTCATTGGACTTTCCACTGCTAACTGTGATCCAATAGTGACCGCTAGTGATCCAGGGGACTGTTGTGCATAATATTGCAACGGGAGAATACAGCTTCAGCAATCAACCATATAGCGTCGAGATCATTGAACTGAACGTGAATTTCAAAGGTTGCATACATTGCAGAACCACGCTGGTAACATCACACGCTTGACAAGTTAAGTGCAGTTTTGCTCTCTCCTGTTTCACAACCTTACGCGATTCAATTGAGCAATCATCTTTTTGTCAAGCAATCATAGAGTGTCGAAATCATTGAACGGATTGTGAATTTCAAAGGTTACATTAAATTGCAGAACCACGCTGGTGACATCACACGCTTGATAAGTTGAGTACGGTTTCGCTTTTTACTTTCACTTGACTTGATTAGTTTGTTAAACGCTTACGTGTAGCATGGATGACCGTTTTAACTCCGCCACTGACTCAAAGGAAGATCCTGAAATTCAATATCCGAAACAAGCCAAGAATAAATTGGAGATTGATGCTGTATTAGAAACATTGGGTTGGGGACAATACCAATGGATTCTCAGCTTCAAGCTTATTGTTATTAATGCTCCCTGGGCCTTGCTTACATCTTGCATTTCTTTGGCAATACCATCCATTGACTGCGATACTCCCATGACGCCAACAGAAAAAGGTTGGATGAATGCTATCATTTTTGCTGGAATGCTCATCGGTTGTATTTGTTGTCCAGCAGCTGATGTCGTCGGACGAAAAAAAGTTTTACTCGGAGTCTTCACATTCGGAATAATTTCTCAATTGCTCTGTGCCCTTACAAAATTTTATACTGTGGTCCTAATCGGTAGATTCCTTACTGGAATATCTGTTGCCCTAATGTTGCCAACAGCGTTTGCTTACACAGCAGAATACGCTCCTCCGAAACACAGAGCTCGTCTGCTTAGCGTTATGTCTGGTTCCTGGGTCCTTGGTACATTATATGTTTCCGCGACAGGTTGGCTTATAATACCAAAGCATGAATGGAGTCCTGATGTAGAATTAATTGGTCTCAGTCGATGGCAAGTATATATGCTTGTTTGTATCTTCCCTTTGATTGCAGCTTTGTGTTGTGTATTGACCATGTCAGAAACTCCTAAAATGTTAGTGAAGCAAGGACGTGAAGAAGCTGCAGTTAATCTGTTCAGAAGGATAAGTCGACAGAATAATAAGGATACAGATCACATCTTCGAAGACTCTCATCTTTATTGTGCTAGTTCCATTGGTGTTAACGCTATAGGCGATAACGTCCCAAATGCAATATTCTTGCCAGAAACTAAGAAGAAAACAACCATTTTACAGTCAATTTTGACTACTTTCAGATTGTTGCGATCTAAAAAGCATAGAGGTAAGGTAATGCTGGCTTGCTGTGCAAGATTTTGCTGGAACAGCTTATATCAAAGTTTTACGCTCTGGATTCCCGAATTAATGAAGATCATGTCTGATAATTCTGCTGAAAACAATCCTAGTCTTTGTCAAAGGCGTCAAACATCATTTTTCAATTCTGTAAATAGCTCCATAAATTCCAGTGAAAATAACGCTAATACATCCAATATGATGCTAGAAATCTCATCTCAATCAAAATTTTGCTCTGAAAACTCTGGATCTGAAGTATCAAAGGTGTACATCAATATATTCATTGCCTCATCTCCGTACGTTGTTGGCGTCATCATCTGTTTTATTTCTCTAAAATTTGTACGTCGAAGGTATGTGGCTGTTATAGCCATGCTGCTTACTTCACTTGTCATTATATCTTTAGCTTTTGTAAATCAAAGTTGGCAAGTTGTCTTTGTTGGCTGCTTGTTTAATGTATGTGTTGGAGTTGGCAGCAGCTCATTTGACTCTTTAGTTCCTGAAGTGATCCCAACAGCTATACGATCAACAACCATAGGACTGGCAGTTGGTTTTTCTCGAATTGGAATATTGGTTGGAGTTTTGCTATTCAGAATTCTATTTGAGTATCACTGTACAATACCGATTTTTCTATTGTGCGGATACGGAGCGACCAGTGCTGCTCTGGTCTTTTATCTTCGTGATAATCAAGAAGAAAAAAGCAAGACTGTTGTCAAAGATGAAAACATGAATCCCTTTATTGAAAATACAAAGATAAACAGTACTTGACTGAAACAGACTGACTGCTGATTGAAAAACCTTTTCTACAACAGCCTAAAAGTTCATGCATTTCTCCATTGGTGTTCATCTTTGAGACCGAAACCAAGCGGCTATAGGATATTTCGGAAATAGTAAAGTCTTGGTGGATTTTGAAAAGCAAATGAGTTATCGTGGCATTAGTTTCGAGGTTCTCAAACTACTGAAGGTTCAGTAGGTGGTCCAATTTTATTTCGAATAACTTCGGATGCATCTATTGAAAATAACATTATCATGTTCATGGCGTTGGAAAATGCTGAATATGATGTTCTTAGCTATGGAGTGGGCAGTTTATTTCCGTGAAATTTCTGCTGCTCTTTCAGCACGTGTGTCGTTTTTCTATCGTATTTTCAGGACAAAATGTCAGGCAAAAAAGCGCTTTTGAAGATCAATCTACATCCACCTCTATGGAGCTTATCTGAAGAAATGAAATCGTCATCAAACTCTAATCCAGCGTAATGGTAGTGAACATGGAAAATGATAACTATGGTAAGCACCTCAAACCTCTTCTTGACGTCTGATGCTCGCAACAGTGCTTCTCAATCTACTCCGCTTTGAGACCAAATGTTTCGAAATTGTTTATATTTGGCCAGCTTTGCTTCACTGAAGTCATTTTCCAATCTACTGAGCATTCAAATGTCTGTTTTCAAATCGTTTGCTTAAATACTCTTTCAAATTCACAGACATAAGAAATGATATTCAAATTACTGCAACGAAAATACAGTATGCGATAGCTACGTATCCTGGAAAGTCGCTTACTGGAAAATCCTGACTCTCTAAAACTCAGTAATGTTTGAAGTTTCGTTAATCTCCACATCAATCTTGTCATTAATTCAGCGAAAATTCATCTATCATCTAACGCAATAAATAGCCAAACATAATCAAATAAGCAGACGTTAAATGTCGTAAATATATGAAACATATCGATCTGTCATTTCAAATCGTCAGGTCTATGACTAAATTTTCGGATACAGAATTCGCATTGAGAAGCACTGGTCAATGACATGATTTAGAAGTTGGAATGTTGATTCTCTTCTTTCATGATGTTGTTCTCTTTGGTGAGGAATTACTTTTCAGGTAAAATCTAACTTTTAACATGTATAGATAATTGCTTCTTTTTTAAAATCCAACTTGTATGTGCATATCTTCTTTTATAAACATTTGAATTTGCTCGTGACAAGATACACGTGGAATGCAAGCAAAATGAATATTCGACCATTCGATTATGCAATTATTGCTTGATACTGATCGACTTCTCAGCCGCCGTGTTGTATGATTTTCTAATCAATAAGTCACTAAATTTCATTATCTTGATAGAGGTGCAATTAGTCAGTTTTCGTACAATTGATTTTTCAAAACATCGTGCGTGCTAGTAGACCTACAATGATTTGAAAGTCTAACTTTGATATTATTTGCTGTAAATAGTTGTAGAGACTTGCACAGTACATATTTAATTGTGGATAATAATAATAATAGGCTGTCTCTATGTTACGCTCTTGTTTTTACAATCTGTCTCCTCTTGGCTTGATTTTGACGTACGTATTTTATATGAAATTTCATAAGAATATCGGCAGGCACAATTGTGACGAAACATGAATATTCACTGATTTTAATCGCCATGACAACTGATGTGCGATGGGGATGACCTGCCAATTGACATAGCGGTCGAATATCGGTCTACCTAGAGTCGTAGGTTTGAGTCATACCAGCCGCACATCATTTGCATCGCAACTTGATTTATCGTTTGTTTCAATTCATTCATATTGTTAATATGAAAATGAATAATAAGAAATTCTCGGTGATAGGAACTAAAAATGTGATTCAATGGTTCGGATTAAGGAAAATGTTGGACATCGCTCCAATTCATTGTTTAAACTCATAGAAATTGGTGCTAATAAATTTGAAATTTCTCTTTGATGCTTAGATTTTCTTTCCTGTCAGCAATTGTAAAATTGTTAAGAATATGAATTTCACAGCTTCGTGGAAATAAACAAACGCGTTATTTTCCACTGTCATCGATCATTTAAGTGACGTTATCCGTGGAATCAACATTACAAGAGACGATTTGTAGGAACCGGTCGATGCGTGAGTATTATAGAAAAAGTGTCGCGTTTAAATTTTGTGAGAATACGACTTTTATTTTTGATCATCTTCAGATAAATGCCTCGGCTATGACATCGCTATTGGAGGGTTGGCAGCAATCTCATTTTTCTTTATTGTTGTATCGATACAAAGGCAAGTAGTACTTTGAAAATGTTCCATTTTCTAAAATTGAAATGTTGCCCTTCAGATGCTGAAAATCTCTCACTGCTATTCTTCGGAAAATTGAGTCGTCCACTTCAACGCGATCGACGGGATGCGAACATTCATAAACATAGTCCTATTCGATCATGCTTAGCGGAAAAAATCAGGTATTATGTCATAGAGAATTTTCTATTCGATACTAGCTGTATATAATGGACAGGTTCAATCAAACGAATAAAAAATAAAGCTCTTTTCAACCGTTGCCATTTGCTAAAGACTATAAGGCATATATAACTGTTGTCGATCACTTGACTCGCATCGATAAAAAAAATGAAAAAAAATCGTTGAACATGATGCAGCATTGCTCTAAGCTTCTCATCAAGTGCAATAGGTCGAGAATGCACTCTTCAGCATTTCTTTATTGCAATTTCTTAAATTTTTAACAAAGGTCTCACAATTAGGAAAAGCGAAAAAACTGCTCAGACGTTATTGTCATTCATACTTTAAGTGATGGAATGATTTATCAGGTGTTGACGCCAGTTCTCCATGCACATAATACCTGAGTATAAATACCGTTTCGTTCTTCTGCTATTTATCAAGAACTCATACAAGTATGGAACAGTGTAACCTTTCTCGTGGTGGACCTATGTAGCTCATCAAATCACGTAAGTATTTTCACCAATGGCGGAATTTCAGTAAGTCCACAATTTTTAAGTTTTTGATATGCCTTGCTCTGTCATGCCTCTTACAGTGTCGCTTGGATTGACCGGAATTCAATCAGTAAACATGTCACATAATATCCAATGCAAACCACAGGTACAATAATGCTATACAGATAGCTTCATTAGTGATGAAAGATAAAATCAGCTTCTCTAAAGTGGAATCTATTCACTTAATGATGGATCTGACATATGAATGTCTGACAATTTTTTTAAAAAAAAGCAAGAGATTTTGGTCTTTGCTAAGGGAATGTTCGTTATTTAATCACTCCTTCTCTCTATTGGAAACATAATAATCAATTGCCTTAAGAATCTCATTTCATAAATCAAGTTTTTGTATGGAGGATTCTAATCATTGTCATTTTAGGAATAATGCATAATACTAATCAAATACAGAAACTTTTTTAGGTAAATATATTGGCCTATAGTCTATACCTATATTTATTAGCAACATTACGCTAATTTTCTGCAGATTACAATTCTTTAGCACTAAAAGTTTATATCTATAATACACATTGCACTTGGTAAAATCATAAATTCATATACTTATATAACATATCTACGAGTATATATAGCATTTTTAATTTGCCATTCGACTCAAAATGCAAAGATATCAATCAAGTGCATGTAATGTGCAATTAACTAATATGAAGCATTGCAGCGTTTTTTACCGAGATTCATAGACTTCGTAGAGGTTAACCTTCACTATTCACATTTCAGATCTATACCAAATGAAGTTCCCACAAAATTTCTCTGTCTCATCATCGAAAACTTTACAATACTGATTGTACACGTGGAACTTTTTATTCTTTGACTATAGCCAAATGAAAATTCCAACTCATCTACATGTTCGTTGCAAAAATAATGTCTTGAATAATTTCTACAGGAGCACAGAGTATATTAGGTAGAGTAGCAACTTAGCATCAATTAAATCCCCATTGTGTATGCAGCTTCGATTTTATTAGATGAACTCGAGTTGAGACCGAGTACCAAATGTGACATATGCAAGTTTTTACAGTTTTCGGGAGATTTACACGGATTTGACTGAGCAATAAAGAGGGAATAATAGTGTCTTATACACACTACGCGTCATGTCAACCTTAGACAGGTCACTTAGTTCGTTTAATTAGCAACTCGATGGGTTACTATTACTCTAATTCTCAGCCTTATTACTAAGAGTAATTTCTGATGTGTGATCATATCACAAACTACCTGCCGGTTGTCACTTAATGAGAAAACCGTCATAATCAAATACAAGGATCATAATTAACTTTAATAAATGTAAATATGGGTCAACATTACTATTCAGATTCAAGAAATGAAACTTGAATTTAGTGAATCATAAAATCATGCCGCTGAAAATTAAATTAAAAACGATTGAAATCTCAGCCAAGAATCACAATAAGATCTCAACTTCTAGATTAAGACTTGCATTACAATGTGGTTCATGAAATTTCCTTGATAATCAAGTCAATTACCGCTTAATTAAGATGCCTGCTAGCAAATGCTCATTCCTTTTAATATCTACAAGTTTCATACTACTTCTATAGTGGCTTCACATCGGTAGTGTATAAACCCAGGAATAATTTGCAAAATTTTGGCTTTTTAAAAACTGCTCAAATAATTTTTTGGATCGCAGGAACGTAATCTCCACAAAAAACTGAATCTTTTGATATAAAAATTTTCACTTTAGATACAGATACATTTTTGAGTCGACACTCTAAATGCTAAATACTTAGGGCGATTCTATGCACGGGAAAAGAATAAACTGCTGTGCGATGATGCAACATGTGGAACAAGTAATGAATAATAAGTGTCACACTGCATCAAAATGACAAATGCAATCATTTTTATGCAGCTGATAAATGATTATCAACCGTTGACAATTTGTTGCATAAATATTATGCTGCATGCTAATATCGTCAATAATTTTTCGATGCACTGAAATATTAGTAATTCGTATTAATTTAGAGTACTCACGTGCACACAGATATAAATATCCAATCATGTGCATAGGCAATAAGTAATGCGAATGCGTTTTATTGATTCAAATTCACTTTGTTTGGAGATTTGATACATAAAATGCGAGTGATTTAAGTGTAATTTGCATCAGTGTAGACTGCAACACAGACGTCATTCGGAATTCATTTTCACAGTTTATTGTTCTGTTGAAGTACTTTTATCGCACAATTGGTTGGTATAATGCAAAGTAGTGAAAATGCCATTCAACTTTTGTTTGTAAAAGTCGACTGGACAATTAAATTGCTTTCCTCTACTTTGCTTTAGGCAAAACATCTTGATTAAGCTTATGATTCAATTTATTTTCTTTATCATGCAAGAAATTCATGTTCGAAAAGGCATATGCATACACTGGTCCTGTATGAATTGGTTGATAAAGGTATAGACTACCGATATTTATTAGTAACACGTACTGTGTTAATTTTCTGCAGACTACAACTATGTAGCACTAAAAGTTTACATCTATAATACCCATTGCACTTGGCAAAATCATAAATTCAGCAGCCATGGGAATGATGGAAGTGTGTGCTATTGAAGGTGGCACGAAATCATGTTTCCATCTGGATGAATCTAACTGCGTGGCTTTCTGTTACACATAAAAAGGATTACAGATACTCCCAATCAGAAGTATATAGTACATAAATGCGATGAAAATGGAGTCACTTACGTCGTTGCATCCTCTTCTTGGCTTCTTATTAGGATGCGTGGCCCATTCGCTTCCCACCGTCTTTGACCATTTACAAAAATATGTAAATACGAGTATTTTGTAACATTTTACCATCTCACTGTTAATAAACTAAATCTTATTATCACTTCGGCCTAATGAAATGCAAGTTCGAAGAAATGAAACATTTGCGGGGGCAATGACGGTTTGTATAATCCTAATTCCTTCCCTTTGTTTTAGCTTGTGTTGTTATCTCTCGATTTTTATTGCAGCTGAATGGAATTGTGACCCTGACAATCGGATGTTGCGTTGAATGAAATGCATTTATGTAATATGCATGTGCATCAAATTCTACTCTTAGAAATCCGGTTTTATTGCTTCTATTATCTTTAGCTTTTTTTAATTTCATCTGTGCCATGAGAAAGAAAATACAGCACATAAACATAATCTCGAACATTGCAGTTTTGATATTCCGGGGTAAACCTTGGTTTTAAAGTATTGGAAATATGGTGTAGGCAAGTGTGTATTTAACAAGGGCATTCGATTAAGGTTTTACATACGTTTTTATATATTCTTGTTCAGTAACTCATAGCCATAATCTAAGTAATTCGTTTTCAGTCAAGTTTTGCTTTCAACTGAACGTTAGTAAAATTTAAATACGAACATAGATTTATCCTGAGCCATTTCCCCTAAAAAGAAGACTATATCAATTAGATATTTACTAGAAAGCTTGCCTTTTTGTTTGATTTGTTCAGACGGCTTGCATTTGAGCTAAAAAACGTATTATCTAAATCATTGCAATGAAAATTTTATTGACAATGATTTATCTTAGAATGTCTTATACTGTATATATTATATAACTTAAATGACATCAATTTCCTACTCCATCATTCGGTCGAATGATCCTTAAGTATAAGAGAGTTTTGTTTGTGATCGGAGGTCTCCTTGCAACTGTAGCTTATCGCACTTTGTTTGCTATTATTAGCATTAGACTACTCTTAAAGCCATTATTAGTATAATTCACATGGTATACAACTACTTTCTCGTTTTGAAGGGATCGATATATAATAAATCGTTTATTTTAAGATATTGAAAATCGAGTACAACATTGATCTGAAGTGACAAGAAATTGTAAAGTACGTAAGTCAGTAAGAAATATCTCAGAGGGTACAAGCGTAGCAACACAATAGTTTTGGTGAGTTCATCTGTGGTGCGCAGAGTTGTACAATGTTGCGCATCTCGCTACGAAGGAAGTTGCTTGCCGCTGCGTCCGACTGAGTGGGATCAGCAGTTTCTTGCTGAACTAAGGGAATGGCGGTACAAGCTCATGTAAAATGTTATCAGCTTGAAGCAGCGATTGAAAAAGCTTTCGGGTCTTTTTTGTCTTTTTGTCCTTTTGTTTATGTTTGGTAGACATTCTTCTCTGCAAATTGGTCCACAAATAATGCGATGACATCGGCGGTCTATTCTAAGGAGTTTGTCGTTGTTGACGGAGTTAAGCCCAAGAAAAACTGGATTACAGTATTCCATAATACAGATAATGTAATTCTTGAAAATTCTTACTAAATCTGCTTTGGAGACTTAAGGTTTCAGGGATCGGAGAGTATATAGGCGCTGGGACACTTTCTTGCATACACTATCGAAATGAATGTTCCACGATAGATTTCTGTCATAAATGATGCCCACAGTCTTCATTTGCAAATCAGTATCTGTGATTGTTGGATGATTTTCAAGGGATGTTTTCTTCTTGATAACCATGCTCTTCGTTTTTGACTAGCTTAACTTAAGGCCATGTGCATTGCACCAACTGTTTACACGGTCGACTTCGTTCTTAGTAATGCTTGGATGTCTTCTCTGTCAGAAAGTAGAATCATTGCAACAACGCCATCGGATTATTTTGCCCGGTAGGCGCCGGCATTGAATGGTCGCAGTGAACTCATATGAATGGCAAATAAAAATGGTGCTAACACAGCGCCTTGAGGCACTCCAAAAATAAAATTCTTTACAGAACTCTTGATACCATTGAAGAATACTTGTTGTTGTCAGTCACGTAGATAGTTGCGACACCAAGTAATGAAGTCTCCTGGTAAGTCATTTTCACTGAGTGTGTCGAAAAGAGCTCGATGCTTCAAATAATCGAATGCCTTTGCCATATCGAAGGCTATTAGTAGGACTACCGAGCAATCGACCTCGTCCAAATGACGCGTGATGGCATCATGCAAAAATATTACGATATACTTGGTATGCTTGAAATTCTAATGCTCTTAAAAACGCTTAATTGAAGAAAAATGACTGACGACCAAAGCGCCCTTAAATTATAACTTGGTTGATTGATAATTCATAATTTGCTTAAAGACTTCTCTTAATTTAGAAAATGCATGAAGTCATGCTGAATAGAAAATTATTTATGCAACTTTCAAAGTATTCATTCGACGAATTCAACATTTCTGAGAGTTTACAGTTTTATCAGTTCATCCCATCGTAAGGAAGCACAAAGTGAAAATCCTTCTGTAAAGACATACAGCGTATTCGAACTCCTGTAAAAATCGACAGTATCATACCATCATTCAACAGCTTCAAATAGTCGGACTGAATGGGCTACGTTTGGAGTTATCTCCAAAAATAAAAACGTCAAATAATAACTCCGAAACCAGCATACATTTTAGGTTGCCGTATGTTAATGATAGGTGTAATCGTAAAATAAATAAACTGATTAAAAAACATAATTTCTCTGTTCGACTTATCAATGAGTACGGTTTTCAATCAGCCGCATACCTTGATGATACGACTAAAGCAAAAACATGTCTTGCAATGTGGCGATTTAAATAATAGCTTTAATAACTCTTGCCGGGATCGGTTCGTAGTATATCAATATACATGTAGTCAGTGAGGAGAATATTACATAGGAGAGACGGTCCGCATGTTTAAAACAAGGCATCAGGAGCATAAGAAGGCCATTGATAATAAAACCAATAATAGCGCGCTATACATCCATCTCAAAGATGAACATAGGGGAATAGGCGAAACATAAAATAATATCCTGTCGACTGGTCAATTATGTCAATATTGATATGCGCTATCAAAATATGTCCAGCCACATGTTCATCTAATTCAAGTTTGCAAAAGCGGATATGACTACCCTATAAACAGATGAAATGTGTTGTCTCAGCAATATTTGAAACTTCAGCTGATCAGCTGCATCCCAAGAAGGTCGAAAAGGAAATAAATTAATGAGGAAAACATTGCTAAACTGTCCCAATCATCTTAAGAAATCTAGAAATTAAAATTCTACGCAATTAAGATTGACAATATAAGTGATACAAATACTTAACAAACAATTATAAAAAGCATCATATAAACTCTGCCCTGTGCTTTTGAAAAGTATAATCTTGCTCAATACTTTGGTTTTTCAACCAGCTTCAGATTTTTCTATCTGTTTTTCAAAATTTTCTTGTCTCAGACATTGAAAAGCACATTTTTCATTGATTAACACCAGTCAAACAGAAATTATCCAATAAATGTGAAAAGTAAACAAAAGTCTTGTAACCTAATATTACAAGTAGTCAGCAATTAGTTACCGACTGAAATATGGAGTGCATGAACCGACATGTACAGCAATGAGCACTTAGGCAGGGGCTATCAAAAATCAATTGGTGAAAAATTAATTGCAATTAATTGATTTTGGAGGATGAAATTATTGCAATCAATTTCTTGACAAATATACCTAACTATGGATTTGACAATTGTGAATGCTTTGTCCAGCTACGAACATCACACGAGTACACGACGCAATGTCATAAAGAGCTCGCACATGCTGTAGTTCAGTTTTGAAGGAAAGTACAGTGCATAACATTCATATTTCACAACTTGCCCTGAGTTTGAACTCTGAGGTTAATAAAAGGTGTAGTCATTGATGGTCTATCCAACAAGCAACTAAGATGACTCATCTACATCAATGCGAATTATACAAATGCAGTTTTAAGTCGACAACAGTAGAATAGTCAATCCTCTTCGAAACTATAGAGGTCAGACAGTAAATAGCGTTGACGAATCACGTCGGTCGGCGTTGCAGTTTCTACCAAATGTTTATCAACAATTAATAAGCTTTTTCAATCGATTTAATTCTCTGGTTTTAATTTTAAGTGCCATCTGGGTTTATTTATCTTGTCTTCATTCGGTTTGCTATAAATCTTTTATAAAACGTGATATGTCCTATCATTATTAAGCGCCTTTATAATATGACGAAAACGGATTATTAAGCTACGCGTTTAAATATACCCAACTTCTGGAGGGTACCCTTTATTTTGTTTTGTTAAATATGACCGTAATAAGCTCTTTTATATATGTCGGAAATGTACCCAACTTCAGTGGTTGACAAGAGGCTTTTAATTGCACATTTTAATTCCTGACAAATCGCTCAATGTCGGTAGGTCACGTTCACAAAACTCAATTTGTGTCTGTCACAAGCGGAGTCCCCCAGGGATCTGTCCTGGGTCCGGTATTATTTTCGATATACATTGCGGATATCGTTGCACTCATTCAACGTCATGGCTTACAGGTCCATCTTTTTGCCGATGACATTCTCGTCTACGGTGACTGCTGCTAACGATGCCTCCACCCTCAGCACCAAGGTATCTCAATGCTTTGGTGATATCAAGATTTGGCTAGAGGCCAACGGTCTTTATCTTAACGCAGATAAAACAAAACTCCTGTGGTGCCGCCAGCAACTCCTCCACGCCGACAACAACTCTCTATACCAATCACCATCAATTGCACGAGTCTGGATCCAGTCCAAAAAGTAAAATATCTTGGAGTCATACTTGATGCTCATCTGTCGCTGAGGGCTAATGTGTCCCGAACAACAAGCCCATGTTTTGCTATGCTACGTTAGTAGTAAGGAAGTGACAAACACCAGATAGCGCAAGATGGCCGCCATCGCTGACTCCCCCCCCCTCCCCCTCCCCTCCCCCTCCCCTCCCCCTCCCCTCCCCCTCCCCTCCCCCTCCCCTCCCCCCCTCTGGAACGGCAGAGTGTCGTGGTCGGCCGTGGTGCTTTGGGTCTGAGTGTCGTGGTGGACTTGGGCGACCGCCAGGATTAGTCTTGAGGCTATAGTGTGTGATGTTTTTCGTGCTGAATGTTGGGTTGTAAAATGGGTTGTTTCGAGTGGAAGGAGTTGTCGGATGAGAAAACGGAGGTCGGATTCGTGTTCAGCGTGAAATTCTGCATCGGTAGGGTGAGTTTCAAGGCAATCGGTGAGTAAAAATTTTCAACATTTTTCGAAAAACGACAGAGTTAGAATTTGGGACGTTTTGGTGTGTAGCGTCCAAACGAAGCATCGGATGAGAAAACGGAGGCCAGATTCGGATTCAGCGTGAAATTCTGCATCGGTATGGTGAATTTGAACGCCATCGGAGAGAAAAATTTTCGCTGACCCCCCCCCTCCCCCTCCCCATCCCCCTCCCCTCCCCCTCCCCCCCTCCCCCTCCCCTCCCCCTCCCCTCCCCCTCCCCCTCCCTCCCCCCCCCTCTGGAACGGCAGAGTGTCGTGGTCGGCCGCCGTGGTGCTTTGGGTCTGAGTGTCGTGGTGGACTTGGGCGACCGCCAGGATTAGTCTTGAGGCTATAGTGTGTGATGTTTTTCGTGCTGAATGTTGGGTTGTAAAATGGGTTGTTTCGAGTGGAAGGAGTGGTCGGATGAGAAAACGGAGGTCGGATTCGTGTTCAGCGTGAAATTCTGCATCGGTAGGGTGAGTTTCAAGGCAATCGGTGAGAAAAAATTTTCAACATTTTTCGAAAAACGACAGAGTTAGAATTTGGGACGTTTTGGTGTGTAGCGCCCAAACGAAGCATCGGATGAGAAAACGGAGGCCAGATTCGGATTCAGCGTGAAATTCTGCATCGGTATGGTGAATTTGAACGCATTCGGAGAGAAAAAATTTTCGCTGACTCCCCCCCCTCTGGACAGCTTGCTTCGATTTTGGCTTCCAGTGATTGGATTTTGTCGTGCCATAGCTCGTTTGAAAGCTAAGAGTGAGACAAATTCACTGAAAGAATCGGCTTGTTCCTATCTGTCTTCGTTTAGATGTGAGACGCCATTTAAGATTTTGGGACATTGGCGAAAAACGACAGAGTTAGAATTTGGGACGTTTTGGGCTGTAGCTTCAAAACGAAGGCTTGGATGGGAAAACGGATTTCAGATTTGGAATCAGCGTGAAATTCTTTATCTGTATGGTGAGTTTCAAGGCAATCGGCGAGAAAAAATTTTCAACATTTTTCGAAAAAATGACAGAGTTAGAATTTTTGCGATGGCTGCCTACTGTAGAGCCAAAACGAAGCATCGGATGGGAAAATGGAGGCCAGATTTGGATTCAGCGTGAAATTCTGCATCGGTATGGTGAATTTGAACGCCATCGGAGAGAAAAATTTTCGCTGACGTTCCCCCCCCCTCTGGACAGCTCGCTTCGATTTTGGCTTCCAGTGGACGGATTTTGTCGTGCCATAGCTCGTTTGAAAGCTAAGAGTGAGACAAGTTCAGTGAAAGAATCGGCTTGTTCCTATCTGTCTTCGTTTAGATGTGAGACGCCATTTAAGATTTTGGGACATTGGTGAAAAACGACAGAGTTAGAATTTGGGACGTTTTGGGCTGTAGCTTCAAAACGAAGCATCGGATTGGAAAACGGATTTCAGATTTGGAATCAGCGTGAAATTCTTTATCTGTATGGTGAGTTTCAAGTCAATCGGAGAGAAAAAATTTTCAACATTTTTCGAAAAAACGACAGAGTTAGAATTTGGGACGTTTTGGTGTGTAGCGCCCAAACGAAGCATCGGATGAGAAAACGGAGGTCAGATTCGGAATCTACGTGAAATTTTGGGTTAGGAAGGATGTTTCCAGCGAAATCGGAGAGAAAAAATTTTCACTGACCTCCCCCCCCCTCTGGACAGCTTGCTTCCAGTTTGGCTTCCAGTGGACGGATTTTGTCGTGCGATAGCTCGTTTGAAAGCTAAGAGTGAGACAAATTCAGTGAAAGAATCGACTTGTTCCTATCTGTCTTCGTTTAGATGTGAGACGCCATTTAAGATTTTGGGACATTGGTGAAAAACGACAGAGTTAGAATTTGAGACGTTTTGGGCTGTAGCTTCAAAACGAAGCATCGGATGGGAAAACGGATTTCAGATTTGGAATCAGCGTGAAATTCTTTATCCGTATGGTGAGTTTCAAGTCAATCGGAGAGAAAAAATTTTCAACATTTTTCGAAAAAACGACAGAGTTAGAATTTGGGACGTTTTGGTGTGTAGCGCCCAAACGAAGCATCGGATGAGAAAACGGAGGCCAGATTCGGAATCTACGTGAAATTTTGGGTTAGGAAGGATGTTTCCAGCGAAATCGGAGAGAAAAAATTTTCACTGACCTCCCCCCCCCCTCTGGACAGCTTGCTTCGATTTTGGCTTCCAGTGGACGGATTTTGTCGTGCGATAGCTCGTTTGAAAGCTAAGAGTGAGACAAATTCAGTGAAAGAATCGGCTTGTTCCTATCTTTCGTTTAGATGTGAGACGCCATTTAAGATTTTGGGACATTGGTGAAAAACGACAGAGTTAGAATTTGGGACGTTTTTGGCTGTAGCTTCAAAACGAAGCATCGGATGGGAAAACGGATTTCAGATTTGGAATCAGCGTGAAATTCTCTATCTGTATGGTGAGTTTCAAGTCAATCGAGAGTTTTAAAGTCAATCGGCGAGAAAAATGTTCAACATTTTTCGGAAAAACGACAGAGTTAGAATTTTGCGATGGCTGCCTACTGTAGAGCCAAAACGAAGCATCGGATGGGAAAACGGAGGCCAGATTCGGATTCAGCGTCAAATTCTACATGGAAATGGTGTATTTCCAGCTCAATCGGAGCACTAGAACCGGAGATAGACGGGATTTTTAGTGTTTGGATGATGGGTATTACGTCATCAGCTTATCGCCACACACTATATAAGCTGGGAACCGACGGAGACTTGTCATTTAGAGGAGATCCCTAATTACCTCGTTATATATAAAATCTCACCTAATCTATCTTCGTACCATCAACTTCCTAATCTTTACTCCCCTAAACTAAATTACAAATATCACACTACCTTCTAAATACAATATTAACTCTTATCTTTCCTACTAATCCTTCCCACCATCCAACCCCATAACTTCATTACCTAATCTAACCCTACCTAATCCAATAACCCCCTTATTTTTTCTACATCTATCAACTATATTTACACAAACACAAACCACTCTATCAACCCTAATCCCAAACCAACCAATAATATTCTTAAAAATTTTTAATACTACCCATCTTCCTACAAAATCATCCCCTCCAAAAACATAAATTCATCTCTACACACCATCAAAAACATACATTAAAAATCCATCCCTCTCTCCTTACTTCCTCTAAAATATACCACAACCCATTCTTTATACCAACTTTCTTCTTCCTCATCTATCACACATATATTCAATTTAAATATACACATAATCTCTACCCTCAATTTTTCCCTCATTAATTAAATTCCCATATTGTTATGAAATTACTATATTGTCGAGATTTAAAATTCTAAATTTTTTAATTATTATACTTGTGTGTTTTAGAAACTATCCTTTTGTCTTTCAAACTCACTCTACACATAAGTCTCTAGATTTATTGATTGCTTTTGATATAAATCACTCGATCTATACAATGTGTAATATTTCGAAATATTTTTTGTTGTAATTCCACAAAGTATTATCGAGGAGATATCATGCGATTTATTGATAATTTTCATATTTATTATCAAATTTCTTTCTTGTATTGTCGTAGCTCACCTGTCTTGTACTGTACTCTTCAGACTATGTACTCTTTTTCACAGATGTCATGAGTGAATCGTTAATGTGTGAACAAATCACTCTACGCTTAGGTGCTAGTCTACTATAGACTCTACACTCACTTCCTCACTTTCCTTCCTTCAACTATAGAGAGAGTTCTGTGTGTCTAGTATCACGTATTGGTAGTCGCAGTAGTGATTCGCTTGTATTTTACTCTGATAAGTGTTATGTCTCCTAATTTTCTAATATGATGTCTGTTAGGTTTACTCTTTTTGTTGTTACTTCTTTAAGTATTATTGATTTCCTATTGTTTTAAATCATTTCACTTGAACGTACTATAGATGAAACATCTCCCTTATCATTAGTGTATGTGAAAAACTTTGCTAATATTTAATGTCATATTTACTTCCTATTTAGATTGTTTCTTTTGTTGTACTTTCACTTCTAAAATTATTTTAATTAGTGTGCTCTATATGAGAGAGTGAGTAACCTATACCATATCTTTACCTTTTCACCGACTCCCCCTCACCTCTCCCCTCCTGCCTCTCTCACCACCGTGTGTGTGTGAGATAGGATCCCCGACGCCTGTCCAGATAGAGAGATATATATATCTGATCTCAGCGTTGACGTCACATACTGTGTGTGTATATGACACTCCACTCACCTGAGAGAGATATAGATACTTTACAAACCAAATAATTTAACTGCCTCCATCGTCTCGTTCTCTCTCGCTACCTCTCCCCGCGCTAGAGATAGTGAGATGAGATATAGATATCACTCTCGCACCTAGTGTGTGTGTGACTACTATTGTGTGTGTGTATGTGTGTCCGTGTGTCTTACCCTCACCTCTCCTACATACCTCCCCGCACGCCCGTAACGATTTTCTTTAGAGATATATATGATATAGAGATAGATAGAGATGCTCTCGCTCGTTACTCCCATGTAACGCACTCTGTCCCGCTGTCCTCCTCTATAGACTTCCCAAAATACTACTAAATTTACTCCCTCCCACATCTCCTATTCACATTATTCAACTACTCTTCCCCAATCCTTGCCGTTTCATCGCCCGTTCCTCTTACTACAATTCAATCTCCCAGGTTATGTTGTGAATTGAACTAGAGATGAGAGATAGAGAGAGAGATGATAGAGTGATATACGCCTCACTCCCCCCCTTCCTCACTCTACGCCATCGAATATAGACCCTCTCTCCATCCCCGCCACTTCAGCTCACCCCCCACCTGCGCAAGAGTCCGGAAAAGTATAGATCAGTGTTTACCATGTAAATGATTTCTTTCCTTTTTCAAGAGGATGTCTTGAAATACATATATATAGATATATATACACTACCGTTAATCGTCCACTATCCGGTGTGTGTGCTAACTCGCTAGCAGCTGTCTGACGATATACGCTCTGGAGGCACACGTGTTCGAGCGAGCTCGAGACAGTCTTCGACTGCGCGAAATCACTATCAGTCGGAGGGTGGAGAGGTGTAGGTGGATGAGGGAGGGTGTTGAGGTGGGAGAGGTCGGTTGTGTGCTCTCAGGAAAGGCGGAGGCGCAACCGCCCTGCAGTGTGATGTGTGTGTGTGTGTGGAAGGAGAGAGAGATATGTGTGTGTGTGTGTGTATGACTGCGTTGTGGATGGGTGCAGGGTGGTTTTCGGGAGAGGGCGATGAGGAGGCGCTAGAGGGATGGGGCTTAGTTAGGCCGAACAGTCAAGTCAGCTCTCCTCGCGGACCGCAGTTAAGGTCGCGAAATTTATTTGAGGAGTTTGTCAGGCTAGAGGAGCAAGACAGAGTTTTTAATAATCTTGCTCGGATTGGCAATCCGATGACAGCAACTGCTGTCAATCCAACGGAATGGCGCTACATTCCACTTTTTAGCCATGTGCCATCTAGTGTGGAAGTCGACAGTGCTACCAAAGAGAGAGTCAAAGACTCTCTCAGCAGAATTGGTAGGGTGTAAGATGACGTTACTCCCGAGAACGAACCATCGGCTCTCTTAAGGGCCACCATGGGGCAAGACATGATAGAACCTCCTCGCGGTTTGCCCTGGGCAGTCTTCGGACTGGCGAATACTATCATTAAGTTGAATCTGCTATCAGTCAACTTGAACGTTGCAAATGAAGTTCGGTGTAATACTTCCTTTCGACGGGCGTTCCTGTAAAGGGCGGCGGTGAAACCCGTAGCTATGTATACCGCAGGGGACATTCGGCAATGGTCAATCTTGTTAAACCTCTCTGCGTCATGTTTGCAAGTGATTGCCTCTGTCTCAACGTAGTATGCATTCGCGCCAGGGCGACATTTAGCCAACTGTCGAAGGTTGCCTAAAACTTTCCATTGCATACGTTATGAGAACCATGAGTTCTACCTGTCTCTATCAATGAGACGAATTGATGAATGGAATGAAATGGGAGGACACTCACGCGCCACACGCAACATAACACACTTCTCTCTTCCGTAGTCTAACAAGCTCTTTACACATGGATCGCAGTCGATTGCTATCCCTGTATCAGAAGTGTAAGCTATCTTAATTTATTTGACACTATTTCATCTATTATCATCATCGTCCATATGAAATGTTTTAAGATTTACAAGTTAGACTAAGCGTTCTACTATTTGTAAATGAAAGATATAGTTTCAACAGTTTACAGATTGAAAATAAAGTTTCAATAGTGTGTGTGTGTGTATGTTAAGAATAAAGTTTTATCTGTTTGTATGTTAGAAATAGAATGAAGTTTCACCAGTTTACAAGTTAAGAATAAAGTTCTATCTGTTTATATGTTAGAAATAAAATAAAGTTTCAATAGTTTGCAAGTTAAAAATAAAGTTTCAATAGTTTACAAGTTTTAAAATAAAGTTTAAATAGTGTGCAAGATAAAAAATAAAGTTTGAACAGTTTACAAGTTGAAAAATAAAGTTTCAACAGTGTGTACGTTAGAAATAAATGAAAGTAAGAACTTCATCGTATGAGTATTCAAAGCATGTTTTGTAAATCAAATGTGTATAGTCCTGACATGATAGAATCGCGTTAGAAATAAAGTTTCAGCCGTTTACAAGTTAAAGATAAAGTTTCAACAGTGTGTACGTTAGAAATAAAGTTTTAGCTGTTTATATGTTAGAAACAAAATAAAGTTTCACAGTTTACAAGTTGAAAATAAAGTTTCCACAGTGTGTACGTTAGAAATAAATGAAAGTAAGAACTTCATCGTATGAGTATTCAAAACATGTTTTGTAAATCAAATGTGTGTAGTCCTGACATGATAGAATCAAGCTTGACAAACGCGTTTGTCAAGTTCATTTGATTCTATCATGTCAGGACTACACACATTTGATTTACAAAACATGTTTTGAATACTCATACGATGAAGTTCTTACTTTCATTTATTTCTAACGTACACACTGTGGAAACTTTATTTTCAACTTGTAAACTGTGAAACTTTATTTTGTTTCTAACATATAAACAGCTAAAACTTTATTTCTAACGTACACACTGTTGAAACTTTATCTTTAACTTGTAAACGGCTGAAACTTTATTTCTAACGCGATTCTATCATGTCAGGACTATACACATTTGATTTACAAAACATGCTTTGAATACTCATACGATGAAGTTCTTACTTTCATTTATTTCTAACGTACACACTGTTGAAACTTTATTTTTCAACTTGTAAACTGTTGAAACTTTATTTCTAACGTACACACTGTTGAAACTTTATTTTTAACTTGTCAACGGCTGAAACTTTATTTCTAACGTACAAAGCGCTTAAACTTTATTTCCATCATACACACTATTGAAACTTTATTTTAATCTGTAAACTGTTGAAACGTTATTTTCATTTACAACTAGTAGAATGCTGAGTCTAACTTGCAAACTAGTAAATCCTACGATCGAACTTTACAAACAGATAAAACTTTATTTCTAACGTAGACACTGTTGAAACTTTATTTTAACTTGTAAACGGTTGAAACTTTATTTCTAACGTACACACTATTGAAACTTTATTTTTAATTTGTAAACTGGTGAAACTTCATTTTATTTCTAACATACAAGCTGATAAAACTTTATTCTAAACTTGTAAACTGGCGAAGCTTCATTTTATTTCTAACATACAAACAGATAAAACTTTATTCTTAACATACGCACTGTTGAAACATTAGTTTTAACTCGCAAACTATTGAAACTTTATTTTTAACTTGTCAACGGTTGAAACTATGTTTTATTTCTAACATACAAACAGATAAAACTTTATTATTAACTTGTAAACTGATGAACCTTCATTTTCTTTCTAATATACAAACAGATAGAACTTTATTCTTAACATACAAACTATTGAAACTTTATTTTTAACGTGTTAACTATTGAAACTTTATTTTTTAACTTGTAAATCGGTGAAACTTTATTTTATTTCTAACATACAAGCAGATAAAATTTATTCTTAACTTGTAAACTGGTGAACCTTCATTATATTTCTAACATATAAACAGATAGAACTTTATTCTTAACATACACACTATTGAAACTTCATTTTATTTCTAACATATAAACAGATAGAACTTTATTCTTAACATACACACTATTGAAACTTTATTCTTAACTTTTAAACTGGTGAAACTTTATTCTTAACTTTTAAACTGGTGAAACTTTATTTCATTTCTGACATGCAAGCAGATAAAACTTTATTCTTAACTTGCAAACTGTTGAACCTTCATTTTTATTTCTAACATATAAACAGATAGAATTTTATTCTTAACATACACACTATTGAAACTTTATTTCTAATATACACACTATTGAAACTTTATTCTTAACTTTTAAACTGGTGAAACTTTATTTCATTTCTGACATACAAGCAGATAAAACTTTATTCTTAACCTGTAAACTGGTGAACCTTTATTTTTATTTCTAACATATAAACAGATAGAACTTTATTCTTAACGTACACACTGTTGAAACTTTATTTTTAACTTGTAAACGGTTGAAACTTTATTTCTGACGCACAAAGCGCTTAAACTTTATTTCCATCATACACACTATTGAAACTTTATTTTAATCTGAAACTTTATTTTTAACTTGTTAACGGTCGAAACTTTATTTTATTTCTAACATACAAACAGATAAAACTTTATTCTTAACTTGTAAACTGATGAACCTTCATTTTTATTTCTAACATATAAACAGATAGAACTTTATTCTTAACATACACACTATTGAAACTTTATTCTTAACGTGCACACTGTTGAAACTTTATTTCTAACTTGTAAACTCTTGAAACTTTATTTTGATATACAAACAGCTAAAACTTTATTTCTAACGTATACACCATTGAAACTTTATTTTTTAACTTGTAAACTCTTGAAACTTAGTTTTTCATATACAAACAGCTAAAACTTTATTTCTAACATATACACTATTGAAACTTTATTTCTAACTTGTACACTGGTGAAACTTTATTTTAACTTGTAAACGGTTGAAACTTTGTTTTATTTCTATCATACAAACAGATAGAACTTTATTCTTAACTTGTAGACTGATGAAACTTTATTTTAACTTGTAAACGGTTGAAACTTTGTTTTATTTCTATCATACAAACAGATAGAACTTTATTCTTAACTTGTAAACTGATGAAACTTCATTTTATTTCTAACATATAAACTATTATAACTCTATTTTGAAGCACATAAACTATTAAAACTTTATTTCCAACGTGTACACTATTAAAACTTTATTTCAGCTTGTAAACTGTTCAAACTTTATTTTTTATCTTGCACACTATTTAAACTTTATTTTAAAACTTGTAAACTATTGAAACTTTATTTTTAACTTGCAAACTATTGAAACTTTATTTTATTTCTAACATATAAACAGATAGAACTTTATTCTTAACTTGTAAACTGGTGAAACTTCATTCTATTTCTAACATACAAACAGATAAAACTTTATTCTTAACATACGCACTATTGAAACATTAGTTTTAACTCGCAAACTATTGAAACTTTATTTTTAACTTGTCAACGGTTGAAACTATGTTTTATTTCTAACATACAAACAGATAAAACTTTATTATTAACTTGTAAACTGATGAACCTTCATTTTCTTTCTAATATACAAACAGATAGAACTTTATTCTTAACATACACACTATTGAAACTTTATTTTTAACGTGTTAACTATTGAAACTTTATTTTTTAACTTGTAAATCGGTGAAACTTTATTTTATTTCTAACATACAAGCAGATAAAATTTATTCTTAACTTGTAAACTGGTGAACCTTCATTATATTTCTAACATATAAACAGATAGAACTTTATTCTTAACATATACACTATTGAAACTTCATTTTATTTCTAACGTATAAACAGATAGAACTTTATTCTTAACATACACACTATTGAAACTTTATTCTTAACTTTTAAACTGGTGAAACTTTATTCTTAACTTTTAAACTGGTGAAACTTTATTTCATTTCTGACATGCAAGCAGATAAAACTTTATTCTTAACTTGCAAACTGTTGAACCTTCATTTTTATTTCTAACATATAAACAGATAGAACTTTATTCTTAACATACACACTATTGAAACTTTATTTCTAATATACACACTATTGAAACTTTATTCTTAACTTTTAAACTGGTGAAACTTTATTTCATTTCTGACATACAAGCAGATAAAACTTTATTCTTAACCTGTAAACTGGTGAACCTTTATTTTTATTTCTAACATATAAACAGATAGAACTTTATTCTTAACGTACACACTGTTGAAACTTTATTTTTAACTTGTAAACGGTTGAAACTTTATTTCTGACGCACAAAGCGCTTAAACTTTATTTCCATCATACACACTATTGAAACTTTATTTTAATCTGAAACTTTATTTTTAACTTGTTAACGGTCGAAACTTTATTTTATTTCTAACATACAAACAGATAAAACTTTATTCTTAACTTGTAAACTGATGAACCTTCATTTTTATTTCTAACATATAAGCAGATAGAACTTTATTCTTAACATACACACTATTGAAACTTTATTCTTAACGTGCACACTGTTGAAACTTTATTTCTAACTTGTAAACTCTTGAAACTTTATTTTGATATACAAACAGCTAAAACTTTATTTCTAACGTATACACCATTGAAACTTTATTTTTTAACTTGTAAACTCTTGAAACTTAGTTTTTCATATACAAACAGCTAAAACTTTATTTCTAACATATACACTATTGAAACTTTATTTCTAACTTGTACACTGGTGAAACTTTATTTTAACTTGTAAACGGTTGAAACTTTGTTTTATTTCTATCATACAAACAGATAGAACTTTATTCTTAACTTGTAAACTGATGAAACTTCATTTTATTTCTAACATATAAACTATTATAACTCTATTTTGAAGCACATAAACTATTAAAACTTTATTTCCAACGTGTACACTATTAAAATTTTATTTCAGCTTGTAAACTGTTCAAACTTTATTTTTTATCTTGCACACTATTTAAACTTTATTTTAAAACTTGTAAACTATTGAAACTTTATTTTTAACTTGCAAACTATTGAAACTTTATTTTATTTCTAACATATAAACAGATAGAACTTTATTCTTAACTTGTAAACTGGTGAAACTTCATTCTATTTCTAACATACAAACAGATAAAACTTTATTCTTAACATACACACACTATTGAAACATTAGTTTTAACTTGTAACTCTTAAAACTTTATTTTTAACTTGTTAACGGTTGAAACTTTGTTTTATTTCTAACATACAAACAGATAGAACTTCATTCTTAACTTGTAAACTGGTGAACCTTCATTTTATTTCTAACTTGTAAACTCTTGAAACTTTATTTTGATATACAAACAGCTAAAACTTTATTTCTAACGCATACACCATTGAAACTTAATTTCTAACTTGTAAACTCTTGAAACAGTTATAATTTTATTTTTAACTTGTAGACTGTTGAAACTTTATTTCTAACATATAAACTGTTATAACTCTATTTTGAAGCACATAAACTATTAAAACTTTATTTCCAACGTGTACACTATTAAAACTTTATTTCAGCTTGTAAACTGTTTTAACTTTATTCTTAACATACATACACTATTGAAACATTAGTTTTAACTTGTAAACTCTTGAAACTTTATTTTTAACTTGTTAACGGTTGAAACTTTGTTTTATTTCTATCATAGAAACAGATAGAACTTTATTTCTAACGTATACACAATTGAAACTTTATCTTATTTCTAACATACAAACAGCTGAAACGTTATTTCTAATGCACATAGTATTGGAACTTTTCTTTTAACTTATAATCTGTTGAAACTTTATTTTGACTTGTAAACTGATGAAACTTTATTTCTAACTGGTAAACTTTTGAAGTTTTATTTTTAACTTGTAATTGTTGAAGCTTTAATTTTAACTTGTAAACTGTTGAAACTTTATTTTTAACTTGTAAACGGTTGAAACTTTGTTTTATTTCTATCAGACAAACAGATAGAACTTTATTCTTAAATTGTAAACTGATGAAACTTCATTTTATTTCTAACATATAAACTGTTATAACTCTATTTTGAAGCACATAAACTATTAAAACTTTATTTCCAACGTGTACACTATTAAAACTTTATTTCAGCTTGTAAACTGTTCAAACTTTATTTTTTATCTTGCACACTATTTAAACTTTATTTTAAAACTTGTAAACTATTGAAACTTTATTTTTAACTTGCAAACTATTGAAACTTTATTTTATTTCTAACATATAAACAGATAGAACTTTATTCTTAACTTGTAAACTGGTGAAACTTCATTCTATTTCTAACATACAAACAGATAAAACTTTATTCTTAACATACACACACACACACTATTGAAACTTTATTTTCAATCTGTAAACTGTTGAAACTATATCTTTCATTTACAAATAGTAGAACGCTTAGTCTAACTTGTAAATCTTAAAACATTTCATATGGACGATGATGATAATAGATGAAATAGTGTCAAATAAATTAAGATAGCTTACACTTCTGATACAGGGATAGCAATCGACTGCGATCCATGTGTAAAGAGCTTGTTAGACTACGGAAGAGAGAAGTGTGTTATGTTGCGTGTGGCGCGTGAGTGTCCTCCCATTTCATTCCATTCATCAATTCGTCTCATTGATAGAGACAGGTAGAACTCATGGTTCTCATAACGTATGCAATGGAAAGTTTTAGGCAACCTTCGACAGTTGGCTAAATGTCGCCCTGGCGCGAATGCATACTACGTTGAGACAGAGGCAATCACTTGCAAACATGACGCAGAGAGGTTTAACAAGATTGACCATTGCCGAATGTCCCCTGCGGTATACATAGCTACGGGTTTCACCGCCGCCCTTTACAGGAACGCCCGTCGAAAGGAAGTATTACACCGAACTTCATTTGCAACGTTCAAGTTGACTGATAGCAGATTCAACTTAATGATAGTATTCGCCAGTCCGAAGACTGCCCAGGGCAAACCGCGAGGAGGTTCTATCATGTCTTGCCCCATGGTGGCCCTTAAGAGAGCCGATGGTTCGTTCTCGGGAGTAACGTCATCTTACACCCTACCAATTCTGCTGAGAGAGTCTTTGACTCTCTCTTTGGTAGCACTGTCGACTTCCACACTAGATGGCACATGGCTAAAAAGTGGAATGTAGCGCCATTCCGTTGGATTGACAGCAGTTGCTGTCATCGGATTGCCAATCCGAGCAAGATTATTAAAAACTCTGTCTTGCTCCTCTAGCCTGACAAACTCCTCAAATAAATTTCGCGACCTTAACTGCGGTCCGCGAGGAGAGCTGACTTGACTGTTCGGCGTCTGCATGATTGAAATGAAATGAAATGAGAGGCAGTGGTTTATATACCCCTCTAACGCGACGCAACGTTCAAGTTGACTGATAGCAGATTCAACTTAATGATAGTATTCGCCAGTCCGAAGACTGCCCAGGACAAAGCGCGTGGAGGCTCTATCATGTCTTGTCCCATAGTGGACGATTATACGGTAGTGTGTTAGTAGATTTCAATCACTGAAAAAGGAAGATGAGAATCATTTCATTTGTCTCATCAACGTTTATCATGGGAGCAATCATTGAAGGGGCATCTAATGAATTACATTTCACTCTACTCCATATCATAAAGACTAACCTTTGTCGAATGGCTGAAGTACTCTGACCTGGCGAGAGAAAACGTCACGTTGAGTATGAAGTCGAACGCCCAACATGAGCAACGGCTCAGAGGTTTCGGTCTAACAAACGACGAACAACCCGTGCAACACAATCCCTCTACGGCAGTACCCGCCGTCCCGAAGGAACGCTCGAGCAAAGGAGGTATTACAGCGATGATGTGCTTTATGAGCAGAAGTGAATCTCTTGATAGCAAGAGACTATTCAACTAGATACCAAGTCAAAACAACCTGATAGCAGGACAAATGTATAGTCAGTAATTTACACTTAGTGAGGAATGATAGATTTGAGTGTAGTGAGTGGCACTCGATCCCGTCGACAGCCCGAAGGCCTTGTACTGATCACTAGGGAAGTGAGAGATCTTCCCCGATACCCGCTCTTTACAGCTGAAGACATCATTGTCACTGCCCCGAAGTGGTAACAGGAACGCCGAGTCAAAGGTAGTGATCAGTAGCTGGGATCTAACCCCTCAAAGCTGCCTTAGACTTAGCTAAATTTGAAATCTGATAGCAGATTTGAACTCAGCATACTTGAAAACCTTGAGGAAACATCCCAAGTTATTGCTTTGATCAGCTTGATAGCAAGCCGTAGAGAGCTTGATTCACCAGCGTTTTGCAATGGAGATGTTTAGAGGCCACCCATGACAAGATAGCTAAGACTCAACCGATTGGCGTTCAAAGTGCTACGTTGAGAGCTGTGTCAAATGCCCAACATGAGTTGCCCCAGCGGTTACGGTCTCAAATATGACACATTCCCTTGCCACACTTATCACTACGGCATCGTCCGCCGTCCCGAAGGAACACCCTGTCAGTGGAATATTACAGCAAAACTCTCCGTGTCTTGCTCGCTTTCAGTGAAAAGTCGCTTATAGCATGAGAAGACTGGCTCAGACATCATTAAAAATGCTTTCATTGACTTCAGCAGGGTCGAAAACCCCAGAAAACCTCCAAAACTAGTGAATTTAAATTTTTCAACTTTTTAGCACTACTTATGAAATTTTATAAGTAGTCCATCACTTAGGGCAGGTCAATAGCGACCGAACCTTTTTTGAATCAAGTCAAACGGACTTGTAGAAGCAAAGTTACAAGCCTTTAAAGTTTTGGAGTCTTTTATGGCCTGGAGACGAAGGCCATCTCCTGGCGAAACTCGAAGTCTGACGCCTTAGCTGATATCAGCAATGAAATTTTCTAAGTCGGTTTCTTACAGAAACTTGGAATTTGGAATGTCCGAAGCTATCATCGGAGCTCAGAGAGACGACCTACCTCTGACAATCGTTCTCCTCTAAATGACAAGTCTCCGTCGGTTCCCAGCTTATATAGTGTGTGGCGATCAGCTGATGACGTAATACCCATCATCCAAACACTAAAAATCCCGTCTATCTCCGGTTCTAGTGCTCCGATTGAGCTGGAAATACACCATTTCCATGTAGAATTTGACGCTGAATCCGAATCTGGCCTCCGTTTTCCCATCCGATGCTTCGTTTTGGCTCTACAGTAGGCAGCCATCGCAAAAATTCTAACTCTGTCGTTTTTCCGAAAAATGTTGAACATTTTTCTCGCCGATTGACTTGAAACTCTCCGATTGACTTGAAACTCACCATACAGATAAAGAATTTCACGCTGATTCCAAATCTGAAATCCGTTTTCCCATCCGATGCTTCGTTTTGAAGCTACAGCCCAAAACGTCCCAAATTCTAACTCTGTCGTTTTTCACCAATGTCCCAAAATCTTAAATGGCGTCTCACATCTAAACGAAGACAGATAGGAACAAGCCGATTCTTTCAGTGAATTTGTCTCACTCTTAGCTTTCAAACGAGCTATCGCACGACAAAATCCGTCCACTGGAAGCCAAAATCGAAGCAAGCTGTCCAGAGGGGGGGGGAGTCAGCGAAAATTTTTCTCTCCGATGGCGTTCAAATTCACCATACCGATGCAGAATTTCACGCTGAATCCGAATCTGGCCTCCGTTTTCTCATCCGATGCTTCGTTTGGACGCTACACACCAAAACGTCCCAAATTCTAACTCTGTCGTTTTTCGAAAAATGTTGAAAATTTTTACTCACCGATTGCCTTGAAACTCACCCTACCGATGCAGAATTTCACGCTGAACACGAATCCGACCTCCGTTTTCTCATCCGACCACTCCTTCCACTCGAAACAACCCATTTTACAACCCAACATTCAGCACGAAAAACATCACACACTATAGCCTCAAGACTAATCCTGGCGGTCGCCCAAGTCCACCACGACACTCAGACCCAAAGCACCACGGCGGCCGACCACGACACTCTGCCGTTCCAGAGGGGGGGGAGGGGGAGGGGAGGGGGAGGGGAGGGGGAGGGGGGGGAGTCAGCGATGGCGGCCATCTTGCGCTATCCAGAAGTGGAGTTTTACTTACTACTTACGTTGCATCCGATCAGTGAAAGATTATCTATCACGTCCTCTCCTAATTTGATTAACTCACTCGTCTTGAGTCGCCTGGATTACTGTCTAAGTATTCACTCTGGCCTCCCTTCTGCGACCCTTTGGAGGCTACAGAGAGTACTCAACGCTGCGGCTCGACTTGTGTTCAGCAAGGGACCGTACGATCACGTCCCGTCACTCCTTCGTGAGTTGCAATGGCTCTCTATCCAAGACCGAATAAATCTACGCCTTTCCATACTGGCCCATAAATGTTACCACTGCAAGGCACCCTTTTCCCTCTCACAACAGTTGACTTTAACAAACGCAATGTCACGAAGACAGCAACTTCGATCGGCATCCCAACGACGCCTGATCCTTCCTCTCATTCGACATCCAACCTTTGGAGGACGGACATTTGGATTTGCTGCCACAAACATTTGGAATCGACTTCCCCGAAGTGTAACTGCTGCAGATAGTACATCGAGTTTTAAATAGCTTTTAAAATTATATTTTCTTGATAACTGTACCTAGGCCTAGAAGCCATTCTGGCATTATGCCTTTGTTTTTAAATAAACTCATACTCATCATCATCATCATCAGCATAACACAAGAGTCTTTAACATGCTTGGATAATGATGAAGTCAACGTCAACGATACAAGAACTTAATTCATGCGTGTAATTGCTTTAATTGTTGCAGATCATCACCAATTAAAAATAATTGATTTCTACCAGAATAATTAATTGCAGGCATCCCAAATTAATTGTCCCCCAAATAATTCAATAAATCCGACCCATGTATTGATAAGATTAATAAATATGCAAGTACAGACTCCTGTGCTTGTTCAACATTTTCATCAATTTGATTCGACCTCTTTTATCTATTTTTGTATCATGCTTATATCTGGCTTGCAGCTTTTTAATGCCTTTAAATGAAATACATTCTATTTATTCGCATGTTGATATTTTCATTTTGTTATGATTATCAAGATTAGTCTATGGATGTCTAATGCAGGTATAATATTAATATTCAAGTTGTAGCTAGGCTATGCTATGTAAGCAGTGAATCGGTATCTTGACCTCATTTCACCTCTCAGCAACAACTGCTGTGTCACGTGACCATGGTTCCACTGTGTAACTGCAGACATTCTGTAGTTCATCGGAACGATGCATTATCTCCTCATTGTCTGTTGCGACAGAAATATAGCGATTCAGGTCATCAAGGAAATATGACCTGATCAATTTTAGAAAACAACTGTTGCTGAGGTTCTCTGAGATACTATCTAAATCGTACTTGCCATTGCTGGTAAGTGAATTAGTTGCTTATGGGTTATCTCCACCCCTACATTTTCAAATTTCTCTAAAAATCCGTAGAATTGAATCAGACGTCACAAAACTTCAGAGACACGCATTTGAGTATATTCTCTACCCACGTGCAAAAAGTATGCCGATCGGATAAGTACTTTTTGAGTTAGAGACGATGAGGTGAAGTGTGGCGATGTCAGCAGCTCGATCCCGGAATTGAGAAAATAGCAATATGGCTGTATTCCGTCTGTAAGACAAATTGGCGAAGATGAAACTACCAGAAATCCATACACGATGGATAATAATAATAAAGTGCATATTTTGAAAGTAATACAAATCATAATGTACAAAAGTATGAAGACAGTTCACAATTTATGAAATTTCTGAGAAGTTCACCTGGCTTTTCTAACGTTCACGTTGATGAGAGAGGTCGTATATGGAAAGAACATTTTCTTTCTGCGCAAAGTTCTGCAGTAATTGACGAGATATTGGCTTTTGAGTTTGCGATTCACTCGCTGGAACAATACATGGGATTTCTCAGATACGATCATATGACTTTCTCACATCTATCTTGGATTTCGTTTCTCTTGCAGTTGCATTTTCGTTTGTTATTGCTACCATAGGATAGATTGTAAATAAGACGATGGGTTCGATTTTCTATTCTTTGAAGTTCTTGCGACAAAGATTTCCCCAAGCCAACTAATACGGGTGATGCGTACTCTAGAAGAGATCTGATGATCACAATTTTCTTGAGTCGTCGAAGAATGTGAAATTTCCGATTGGCCTTTCCACATATTGCATTCACATGAGATTTCATGCTGATTTCTTTATCAATGATTACTCCTAAAACGTTGATTTCATCGACAAGAGGGACAGGAGTTGATGATGAGAAGATGACCTGCTTTCTTGTGAAGAGCATCAGTTTAGATTTATTTTCATTGAGAATTAACTCGCATATGCTCTTCACACTTCAATATAATTGTAAACAACGTGTTGAATAGTCCATTGATGAGGCCTTTTGAATAAAGATCGAGACTTAAATTTGAGACTGTCAATTGCGAAAGCTAACAATATTTGAAAGCATGACCAATTTCAAGATGAGCATCGGCGAAGTACGCCTACACTATACGGGCATTAGGTACCGAACTATTTCTCGAGATTGGGATTAGGAGACCAATTGCGCTACTAGACCACAGTTTTTGTTTATTGGCCTTATTGTTATATTTATTGGCCTCAATCCCGGGATTAATTTCTTCAAGAAGAATAATTCTCAAATGAACACAGTGTTGTTATTCGCAGAATTAACTCAGGTTGTGGCACAAAGGCGTATAAAAGATTTGTGGGAATCCCAAGATACTTGTGCAATCTGCATTGAGGAAATAGTTGTGGCTTTGATTATCTTGTTATTTTGCTTGTTGCTGCAGCTGGTATGCCTATATTTTGTCAATCTCGATCCGGGGTCAGAGCTTGTAATCCCGTATCCCGGGATTAAGAAAAGCCTAGATTTTGTAGGCAGACTCTAATCCCGAGTCTTCACCCTACCGAACCCGATTGGCAGGAAATTGCTGACTGAAACTGTAAAAATCAGGAATTCGCAACTGTTCCCTGTTATTCCCAACGTTCCTATTATCAATTTGTGCATAAAGCGGAATAAACTCGAGTCCGACTTGTCAATTGTGACACTGTACATGTAAGTAAATTCCCACTTTGGAAATTCCGACTCTCTACTATTCCCACATCCGGGAATTCTACATTATCAACATACACATGTGCTTTGTCACTCATAGCATATTTACTATTCTACTCAATTCCGGAATCCCGTGACCGAGATTTTCCGGGATTATGCAATGTCTACCCTGTACATATGATTAGAGAACATTAAGAGCGTAAGTATTCAATCGCATATGCTGACACAACTGAAATATATATGCTGCAATTTATAGAATAAGCACTTCAAAGAAATATCGAAAAGTATTCGATAATCTATCGGTTTCCACTAGCGAAGCAGTAAAACATCTATAAATTACTTCCAAAATAACAACTAAATTAATGAAACAATCCTGGGATTTCAGGATTTGCACAAACCCTCGGCATCCTGGGATTGAAATCCCTACAGGCATCCCATGCTATTAAATATCTATGCTTTGTAATAGGATATTTACAAGTCTACTCAATCCCGAGATTGAGATTTTCCAGGATTTTGGAATTCCTAGTCAGTAATATCGACACCACAAACATAGCCTGGAATTCGGGCCTATTAACTGTAGGCAGGGCTGTGGAGCCGATGCGTTGTCTCATCGGCTCCGGCTCCACGACACTGATGTGAAAGGCTCCGGCTCGGCTCGGCTCCGACTTCAAATTCAGGTTCTATCTATGCTGGTTATCCTGGATCCGTTGAACGGGTTTTTTGGATAACGGTGTGGCCTTTAGAGGCTTGCTACAATCATCAAATTAGTTTTCATTAACAAGCAACGACTTAAGTTAATAATAAAAATGATAATAGCCTAATATAATGACAAATAACATACTTGTCATATATTTTTGCATGAATTGACTATCTCTGAAAGATAAAATAAAGTTATAGCCAGGATTGGTTAAATTAGATAAAGATCTCCCGCACTGGCTAAATATGAATTGGCCTAGCCTGCAACCAGTCTACTACGAGGCTACATTAAATAAGACCACATGAGTGATGATGATATACCTAATTAGCCGTCACAGGGGCCGAATAGTAGTATAAGCTTTTTAACAAAGCTTGAATATGAAACTGGATAGCGTATGCCTCTAAATAGCTTATAGGGCCTGTATCTACTCGAACATGGAAAGGGTATCGGTTATATAGCCAAATATACCGTATCAATAAAGATATCAATTGCTTTATTGAATATTAAAGTGTATATAGGCTAGCTTAGGTTTTTATTGTTATTTGTTATTGCCTTTATTCAAGTCTGTTGGTCCATGAATAATATGATCGGTGGGTAGCCCACGACTCATCATCTGTAGAAATTGTAATTTAGATAGCCTCATTGCAGTGTAGGCTAGAAATGTACAATTGAAAATTATACTTAAAAAAATTAAAAATATCTAATTTAGGACAAGTTTTGTAATTCTATGCAGCATACTTAATAAGTTAAGGCCTAACTTACATTATATTAATTTCGTATTTTTCATTATGGCGTAAAGTTGCACTAAATAATTCATCAATGATTCATGTATATTATTATATTCAATTTATGTATAACACATCACCACTATTCCTCTGATGATGGTTAGGCTGATGAAACTGAACTCGGAGTATCACACAGTATGTTGCAGGGTGCTATGCATAATAAAAATTTGACTGCGAGCACCGAGCAAAAATCCCATCTACTTTGCTAGCTTTCGAATGCGCGTGCGGTTTAATGTCACAGACAATAGAAAAGGGAGGTCAAAAGGCGCCTTTATTGAGAGCGTCTCAGTCTTTTTTTATTGTTTACATATAAGTCAGCATGATATCAGCATAACGTGTTGACAGACGGAAAAAATAATAATGAAAATTCTTGAAATCCACAGGTCTATGACATTTGGGGAAATATTATTACACGATACGGCTCTTGTGCAGTCCTCCCCCCCCCCATTTTTTCTCTGGTCAAAAGATGCAGCACCATTGGATGTCCGTTTCAGCATCACCGGTTTGAGTGAAGCATTCCGTGCTGTTGTAAAAATCTACGTGGGTAATTGCGATGTCATGGTCGAAAACTTCGTCAGCAAGTCAACATTGTAATTTGCCTTCGAGTTTTTCGCATTGAAATATACCCTTTGAATTTTGAAGTCAAAGGAAAGTCATTGTGAATGAGATACCTTTAAAATAATAGGGCGCTACTAGAAGTGGCTGGGTCGCTTATTGCTATAGTCATGTGAGGACTTGTAGTCAGGTCATTCGTGTGAGTGTGAAGAGTTATCCCTCCAATCAAAATTGATCAAATTGAATAATCGATTGTTTTGAAAAATGTAGGTGGGGGGACTGCACAAGAGCCTACAATACAATCTAAGGAAATTGGCATTGTCACAGATGCCAGTAGCTTCTGCCAGTAGCCATACCGATAGATGATAGCCTACATAGTAACCGTATTAGATTTAAGACATTGCGCAAGAAATGTAGGTACATTATCTTTGCTGACTGAACTGGAAATGTGTACATAAATGACTGGCGACTTGTCTCTAGGAATCTACAATCATCTAGTTAACATGCATATAACAAGTCTTCAAATTAATGGATTTTGGAGAATACGTTGTCAATATGGAAATTAGTCTTACGAAACATATGCAATAAAAAAATATTACACATGTGTGTAAATATATAATAAATATAATACAAAAGAAGGCGGCAACTGCAAAGAAAGATATCGTGGAGGACAGATCATTGGTATACTTAAAAGACATATCTTTAGATTTCAAATGATTTAATTTTTTTATGATGCCAATTAATAACTTTCAAAATTCTAGATTTATATCAAAGCTCAAACTATCGGAGCCGGAGCCGGAGCCTTTGTGATAAATCGGCTCCGGCTCCGGCTCCGACCAAAACCATCGGCTCCTTAAAGCTCCGGCTCCACAGCTCTGACTGTAGGTGTATATTTTTTGAATTTATCTCATTAACAATTGTTATTTCGCGTGTTTTGACAACTCTGAGCCGCCTGCATCCATTTCCTCGTTTGTTAATCCTTCGGGGAATCGGTAGAGGCGTCTGAGATGAAAGCAAAGCATGTGCATGGTGAAGATATGGTAGCTGGCTGATTCACAGCAATAATGAAGAAGTAAATGTAGCAATTGTCATCACAGTCGGAAGCGGAGCAGCGTGCAGAGTCCATCTTGAAACGCTTCGTTGCGTCCGTTTTCCGGCTCGGGCACGGTCTAGTCATTCAAGACACTTATCTAGGCCTTGATTTTTCATTTATATATTTTTTGTTTTAACCCATTAAACGTGGTGGCATACATATATATGCCAGGTAACTTACCTCCATTTATGCTTTATTTTAACCGTGAAAACTCGTTTTTCGGATCATTTCTTTTTGACAAAACATAACTTAGAACGATGTTCAAGATTTGTGATGTGCAATCACTTTTTCAATTTCATCCATTTGGCGGGAAATTCAAACTGTTTTTCAAAATGGCGCGAAGAAATTCTTCGTTTTAGTAAGTTGAGCAAAATATTCAATTTTGAACTTTCCTTATCTTTTCGTGTCCATGTATGTTTCATTTCGCATATTTCCTAGCCCTGTGCACCAGTCTGATATTCAAATTCGACTTAGTTCAGTGGCAATGCAGCAATACGTACTGGAATATATATATATGCCATCGCGTAATCCACTACTGTGAATGCTAGAAAAAATATCTTTTTCAGATAAAAATACTTTAGCGATTCATACGCTGCATGATCTAATTAACAATGGAGGATGATATTATGATATGCCCCCGTTATGAGATGGTAAAGACAGTGCAGAGACAGTGGTAAAGTGGACGAAGGTGGCCTTGACGATGATATATCAAGTAGGCCAAATTTGTGCATGTACCTACAAATACGAACATGTCTATCGAAATCCCTGTAGTGACACTTGTTTAACAGCAAAATTGTGAGCTAACAGTTTGTTTGGTTCTTCCATTATCTTGGATTATGCAAATCCTGTGTAAAGTATTTTAGGAAGTAAACGACATATGAGATCAGGATTGACATCAGTAGGTCTATACCCATGGTTTGAAAGCGATGGTCACACCCTGACCACACTTGCTCCACTATTTGCTTAAGAAGCCTCGTAGTTGCTATTACTGCAACTTTCTACTCCTAGTGTAAACCAGCATGTTAATTTTTTGAAGACACAGCATTTGATTATTTTCGTCTCTTGTGATGCAGGATATGCATGATTTTGATAATTACGCTGTGCATGCGAAAGCTATTTTCAATAATTCTCTTTTATTTCAGAATAGCAACAGATGGCGTCCATTGAAGTTAACGATCATAGTCTAGATGAGGAAGAAAATTATAAACTCTAAAAATGATAAAGACTAATTGCATTGGAGAAGCCGGATGTCAGAATTTATCGTTGGCAATGCGCAACGATGATAGGCCTGTAAACCATTGGATAGTCACACCTATGCAGAGTAGTTTATAGTGTGACATCCGGCGCGACGCTTCGCTTCGCTTTGCTTCGCTTCGCTTGCGCCGGATGTCACACTTTTGCGGGTTTTTTCCAAAAAATCAAAATTTCAAAAAATTTCAAAAATTTAGGTAGACTTCAAATTTCACGTGGCTGAAGGCCGAAGGGCGAAAATTTAAGCGTTTTTAAAAATACCCAATTTTCAAATTTTTCAAAATCTCAAATTTGAGAATTACAATCGGGCGAAGCCCTAGAACCTTCGGTTCGATTTTCATTGCTTAAATCATGACCGTTCAAGGACACCAAAAATCATAAAAGTTGAGAATTTCAAATTCATGAATTTTATCCATCTTTCAGGTTTTTAAAATATATCATGTGACTAATAATATTTCTTTAAAAGTGGAAGAAACAAAAGTGGAAGAAGCCGCAAGAATATATCCTTCAATATCATATGAACGTAGTTATACTACCCCCTCCCTTCTAACTTCTAGGGGTCCCTTCTGTCTTCTAGGGGTCCCTTAAGAAATTTTTTTATTATAAAATGAGCAACATAAATAAGTTTTTTAAATTATATGGAACGCAAACTACGACAAATTTCGACCTAAAGAAAATCGCAAATGAATTAGGAATAAAGAATTTTCATGTTCTAATGAGAGACGAATTACAATTCCTAAAAAATAAGCCAACAGGAACCTTCAGTTCCCGGAACAAAGTTCCATCAATAACTGTAAATTTCGTAACCAATCTCCATACGTCAGATGAAAAAGGCGTACATTGGTCAGCAGGACAAAGAAATATAAACTGTTCAAATTATTATTTTGACTCATACGGACTTCCACCTACGAATGAAGTAACAGAAATACTTGGCAATGGAATTTATAATACGTTTCAAATTCAAAAACCGGGAACTACTTATTGTGGACAATTATGTTTATACGTTTTGTACAAATTACAAAAAGGAGTATCATTTCTAGATATTATGTTAGAGTTAAACAATCTATAACTCAAGCGAAGCTAGCTAAAGCGCCACCTAAAGGT
The DNA here is from genome assembly GCA_907163375.1 of Prostheceraeus crozeri. Taxonomy (NCBI): domain Eukaryota; kingdom Metazoa; phylum Platyhelminthes; order Polycladida; family Euryleptidae; genus Prostheceraeus; species Prostheceraeus crozeri. The sequence goes on from CAJQUW010010299.1 coordinate 69,165, forward strand.
TAAAGCTCTGTTTTCTGTAATTCATTTTGATAAAAACGACCTCTGATATCCTCATTATCTAAATCTTTAATTTCATAAGTAATCGGATAACTTTGATTTATTTTAGAAACTTCAAATATTTCTTTAGTCCAGTATCCGACGAAGCCTTTTTCAAATTTATTCTTATATTTAAATATTCTAACTCTATCTCCAATTTTAAGTTTCGGCTTAAGTTACCCGGAGTTTTAAGCAAGTTTTAAGCAAATTCGGATTACTCTCATTCAAATTATTATTCTCGAATATTTTCTTTCGTATCAAATCAGGGTCGTCAGAAGCATTCTTTGGGGTTTCTTCAATACCAGAATGAACTTTATTATTGTACTCTTCTACAACTCCTGGTAATATCTTCAACCATTTCTGATTTCCTTGCTGAGTAAATTTTTTGAAAATTATATTTTTTAACGTCCGATTGAATCTTTCTATCACTACAGCTTTTCCTGCATTTTCAGTTGAATAAACAATTTCAAATAGTGGCTGAACGTTTCGGTTATAAAATTCCGATCCTTTATCAACAAACAATTTCCTTGGCTTTCTATTACTTTCTTTAAAGATTCCTTCAAACGCATATTTAACTGATAGACCACTTTTATTTTTTAAAGGCTTTACCCAAGCGTATCGTGTATATAAATCTATAACGGTCAATGCGTATTTGTAGTCCCTTTCATTCGGCATATGAATAAGATCAGCACTCCAAATATCATCTTTATTAAATACTTTTACTTTCAATAAATATTTAGGCCTTCTATATTCCTTGTGGATTTCGGACGCGTAGGTTCGAGCGTTGCTCTCAGAGTTATTAGTTCGTGCGTTGCTCTCAGAGTTATTAGTTCGAGCGTTGCTCTCAGGGTTATTAGTTTCATTTAAACCCTGACCGAATAATATTTTAGCTTGTAAAGCTTTCTTAACAAACATTCTTTCAATTCTTTCTCTAAATGTAGGATTCTGAATACTATCTAATTCTTGTATCATCTTCTTATCAGCTGCATGTCGAGAACTTAGATCATGATTTCGATAAGCTAAATCATGCCTGTAAGCTGCGGCATCTACTCTATTTATCGGTTCTTCACCTGGTTTCGGATTATTATTCTCATCTAGTCTTATATCTAATCGAGTTCCTGGCCCAGTATATGAATGACCAGGAAGATGTTTTTCTTTCGAATATTTACTCCAAATAAATCCAGGAAAGTTTTCTAATGTTTTTTGTATGTCACCACCGTAGGTAGTAGCCAAACTTTGTTTGTCGTCGTTACCTTCATAAATTTTACAATTTGAGTTTTTATTTTTGTTTAATAGATAATTCAATAAATCTAAATTAGAAATTTTTAATTTAGTTAAATTTTCGGAATTTGTAGAATTCATTTTAAAAGATAAAAAAAAAATTAAAAAGATAAAATAAAATAAAATAAATGTTTTACCGAAAAGAACCAAAGGTTCTGAGGTTATTACCTTATCATACTAGGACTTAGATATATTCCAGAACCATCTTTAGTTTCTTTAATTTCAATTAAATCATCAACATTGTGGAGAATATTTTTAAGAACTCGTTTTCCTTCATCAACTAATTTTAATTTACTAATAAAATTATCTACTACTCCTTCACCCCTAGCAACTTTCTCTAACTCTCTGTTATGACGTTTTTGTTCTTCTAATGCTGCCTTCTCTGATTTATTTTTATTTACTGCTTGGACAATACCAGCTGTCCCACCTGCAACACTTCCTGCTGCAGCTATGCCTCCTATTATTAGTGGAATTAATGGGAGAATCCCGCCATTCTTTTCTTCTTGTAATTGAATATTCTCTATCATTGGTTTACTTATGTAATACTTTTTTTTATTAATCGTAATAGTTTTAGGGGTATTTTTGTCAACAATATTACGTAATTTTAATTCAACAGTTTTATTATTAATATTACTTTTCGCTTGCGACATTTTTACTAAAAAAATTTAAGTTATCAAAAATTTAAATCTATTCTAGTTATGAAAAAATTTCAAGTTACCAAAAAATATTAAGTTACCAAAAAATTTTAATCTATTCTAGTTATTAAAAAATTTTAAGTTACCAAAAAATTTTAATCTATTCTAGTTATGAAAAAATTTTAATTAACTTATCAGAGCGAAGCTCCTCTGGCTTTAGCCTATCCTTACCATCTTTCCATTAAGAATTTCAATAGAATATTTTACATCTTCTAGCAATAAACCATAAGCCATCAATGAAGTTGTGGAATCTTTCTTTTCAATATTAATTGTTACATCACAACCATTTTTAATAATATCTTCAGATTGTGCACTTAAATCGAAACAGAAAATTGGATATAAATGTCTCCAATCTCCAGGAGTTAATTGTGGTTCAACTCCAAATTCTGTACAAAGATTTCGATAACAATCATATCCTTCCATAAATTGATTATTGGTATCATCGAATCTTAATGGATCAATTGGATATCGGGTTTGATTTAATGAAACTTGTAAACTTCGAATTGTATTAATATGAAAAATATTGTTGTTCTTATCAAAACTTGGAGAATTATTTCTTTGAAATGTTAGTAATAAATATCTTGGAGTATTCGCAGTTCTAGTAAAATGCCAGTTAAATCTTTGTTCGGAAAAAGTTACTGAACTAGCAGTACGCTTTAGAAAATTTACTGGAATTGGTTTGTTAGTATTTAATCTTTTTGCAATAGCTGTTTCAATCTCTAAACTAGGAGTAATATGCTTAATCCACCATTCAAGTCTATCAATTTTTAAATATGCTTTTTTTCCAGTCTTACCAAAAAAGATTAATTCATTATTTGCTGTACGATGAATTATTAATTTAAATTTTAATTGATATGATATTTTATCATAATCTAAATATCCGAATAATGGAGACAATGACCAATTTACTGTCTGTTTACTTTTTTTGTTAAATTCACGTCTTTCTTTATATGCTTCATTATTTGTTTTATTTAAATGTTTTGCAATATTTTCTACATCTTTCGCAATTCCTGCTGCATCTGTTCCAGCGTGAGTTAAATCATCAACAATTATACCATCATTAGTATCAGGAAACCAACCTTCGATTTCATACTTTTTATTATTTTCACCAATTGTTATAAATCTAAGCATTGTATCAATTACACCTGGAGAATCACTTATTGTTTCTATATTTTGAGTTGCAACATCTAAACGCATTTGTGTAAATAATCTTGGAAAGAAATTATTCTCTAGTGCAATATTATCGGTTTCTGGTAATGGTGTTGTAAAATTGGCATCACTATACAAAGAATATTCACAGTGTAAAAATGAATCAGGTAGATATAAATAACTCTGCTGATTATCAACTTCAAAAATTAAATCTCCTCCAGTATTTACTCTACTGGAAGATCCGGGATTCATAGCAATTCTTATATAGTCATTCTTTTTTTGATTGTAACTGACGAACGGAGGATCGTCTAATCTAAATTTATTTTCGATAAGCGAAGACATTTTTATAAAAAATAATTTGACTTTTTGTTTTTTTCTCACAGACAGAAAAAAATTTTGCTAAAAAGTTTTACTAAAAAAATTTTACTAAAAAAATTTTGCTAAAATAATTTTGCTAAAAAAATTTTACTAAAAAAATTTTACTAAAAAATATAATTTTAGAATTTTGCTAGACCAGCTCCGCTACAGCTTTGCTGGTTAAACCGAAGGTTGCTACTCACGCCATTTCCTCTTATTTCTTCAATTGTTTTTTTATTATTTTTATTTTCATTATGTTTACTATTAGACGGAGCTCCGCTCCTCAAGGTTTCCCCAACAGCTATGTTAGCAATTTTGTTTTTTGTTTCCTCTGAAAGTTTTTTTAAATTTTTTAGTTCTTCAGAATCATTCCTAAGTTTACGAATAGCTTCTAGTTGTTTTAATTCGTTTTGAGACTTCACAGCATTTGATATTGCACTAGCTGTACTACCTATAGCAGCTGCTCCTTTTGCAGCAGATGTAATCAAATCTTTATTATTTTTAATTAAGTTAACGATACTTCCAATACCAGAAAAGATGCCAGCCCCTTCTTTTTGAAACGTCTTTTCTAGGAACTTTTGTGTTCCGACAGTTTCTACACTATCATAATGGTACACAGGTTTCTGAGATGGTTCATGAGCAATTTTATTATTTGATGCAAAATGTTTAAGATTGTGTTTATAAATTATAGGCATTTTTTAGGATTAAATTTGACTTTTGGGAAAAAATATTTATGATTGGTTAGTAACCTGAGGACCTTTGGTCCGATCGGCTAAAGCCTCGAGGAGCTTCGCTCCGATTGGTTAGTAACCTGAGGACCTTTGGTCCCTTTAAGATTTACGTTTGTGAATGGACAACAACTTCGAGATAACTTTATTAATTGACTGTTGCACTTTATCTATTGCGTCAAGCAGCGTGTGATGTACTTTAATTTCTTTTCTATTAACTTGCATTTTCACCTGATTCATCTTCAACGCCGTTTTAAGTGCATTTAACTTAATTTTAAGAACATCTAATTGTCTTTTAACAGAATCTAACTGTTCTTTATTTTCTTTAGAGTTTTCTTGTAAATTTTTCTTTAATTCATTTTCTAAATTGATTTTAAGAGTTTTCATTTTATCAACTTTTTCATTAAGTGAGTTTACTTCATTTATTATTCTATTCATCTTTTTCATTTGTTGAGTAATTTTAGAACTCAATTCATCAACACTTTTTTGGAATGTAGTTTGTAACTGCTTTAAATTTTTTTTAATTCTTTCAGGTAGTTTTTCTATTTCATCTTCTAATTGTTCTTTTAAAATTTTTATCTGATGTTTATTTTTAATTACAGCAGATTTTAAATTTAAAGAAAGTAATATTAAAATTTTTGATTGTTCAGAAATCTTTTTAAAAAGTTTTGCTATATCTGCTTCTAGCTCTCTATCCTTTTTATCAGGTTTTAATAATTTTTCGTTTAATGATTTGTCATTAAGTTTAAGCAACTTTAATTCGTTCATCAGTGGAACCAAAACATCGTTTATATATTTTTCCTTTAAGTCATTGATTTGTGTATCAACATATTGTTTATTTGTTAACTCTGTATTTTGTTGCGGAAGAATAGAAAGATGCAATGGACCAGATAAAACGTCTCCAGTTTTCATGATATAATTTTCTATCTCTATTTCTAATTCACGATTATTCGGGATATATGCACCTCCACCAACATTTGGTAACATCATTTTTAAAACAATAAAAAAATAAAATTTTTTCTAATAAAAATAAAAAATAAAATTTTTTCTAATAAAAATAAAAAATAAAATTTTTTCTAATAAAAATAAAAAAATAAAATTTTTTCTAATAAAAATAAAAAAATGGAAAATCCAAATTTAAAAAAATTATATTCGCCCGCATCATCCTGTTCTTCTTATTCGACGAGATCAACGGGATTTGAAAATAAATGTTTTGATAATAATAATAATAATCCATGTATAGATGTTAATATTTTATTTCAATTACAAGCCGAAATATTTAGAGAACAGACTAAAGGTTTACCTTCTATAGAAACTAATTATTGTTTATTTCCGGGGGATCCATTTATTAAATTTATGGAGATTGTAAGTAAATATAATGATGTAGCTTATGTTGAATTAAATAAAGAAAATATGGTTACAATAGGTCATAATAATGTTTATGGATTTATTAGAGCAGTGTTACCAATTAGTAATACTGATTGGATAGAAACTAAAATTATTAATTATATCAATATTAAAGAATTAGTTAAAAAATTAAAATCTTTTTCGAAAGAAAAAATTAGATTATTTGTTGACGATCAAAATCAATATAACATTCACATAGAGAGTAAAAAACATAATGAAGAATTATTATGTCAAGTTTATTATAGAGACACAATTTATAAACAAGAAACATTAGAAATGCCCCAAAGATATGATGATGATACGTATATAGGATTATATTCAAACTTAAATATTAATTTGTTAAAATCTTACATAAATGGCTTAGCTCAACAAGAGAAAATTTATATGTGGACTACACCTTATACTATTAACAATGACCATAATCATATTCATAATAAACGAACTGAAGGTTCTAGGGCTTTGCCCGATCTTTAAGAATCTTATGATAATAATGATGATTCTGTAACATCTGAAAAAGGTGTAAATGGTAAAAAAGATTATAAAAATATTAGTAATTATAAAAATTTATCTAAATTTCATTTTCTTACAATTGAAAATAATAATGATGGCATAGTTGAAGATACTGTTAGACAACTATGTGTCGGGTCTACAAAATTTAAATTAGGATTTACATCTAATCAATTTAAAATTTTATCATCTTTAACAAAAACTAAAAGTGATTCAGATTATGGTGGTGTTATTAAATTTTCCAAAAGAGATCAAAGACCAATATTTTTCTCTATTATATTATTATCAGATAAGAAATGTAATTTAGAATTAGATATTCCTATCAGGGAATGGTATCCTATCAGGGAATGGCATCCTATACCAAAAAGTGTAATTTATGATGATGAAGAAACAATTTATGATGATGATGAAGAATCAATTGATGATGATGAAGAATCAATAGTTAGTGAAAATAAATTTAAATTATCTTTTGATAAAACATTATATGATGAAACTTAATATGATAAAACTTAATAGAAAATACCAAAATATTCGATAAATATATTTTCATATGTAATAAAATTTTTAGATGTAATAAGTTTTTAGATGTAATAAAATTTTTAGATGTAATAAGTTTTTAGATGTAATAAGTTTTTAGATGTAATAAATTTTTTAGATGGAATAAGTTTTTAGATGTTATAAAATTTTTAGATGTTATAAAATTTTTAGATGTAATAAAAAAATTATTATTCCCACGTGTCATCATCATCACTTAAATTACTCTCACAGATGATTGTTTGAAATATTTCAGCTTGAATATCTTCTCCGTTATAAGGTAACATAATTTCATTTTCATCAGGTGCTTGACGTTTAAGAATATTTATTTGACCAGAAAATCTTTTTTCTTCAGTATTATTATTTTTATCAGGAATACTAATTCCAGTTTCTAAAGATCTTTTCCATGGTTTATTAACTGTAGTCGATAATGTTTTCCCCGAATATAATTTTAGAAAATCTTCTACTTTTACTTTATCTTGTGAATATCCTTTGAATGTTTTCTTTTCACTAAGTCTCCCTTGTTCATCTACAGTAATACAGTATTTTACTTTAGGTGCAATAAACATTGCAAAAATAATTCCACCATTTCCATAATCATTTTTCCCTTGACACAATTCTCCTCCAACATATCCAGCAGCGTCTAATTTATTAAAGAGCTCATTGGAAATATATATTGAATCAGTATCTGTATAATGAATGTATTTTTCTTTGAAACCATTAATTTCTAAAATAAAGTTATTCATGATTCTTCTAGAGTGAGAAAGAATGAAAGAACCTAAGTGTGATGGCATGAATGACGTCTTCCCATCTTTTACAATATTAGTTTTGAGAAATTCATCATCTTCCATTTCTACTTTCGCTAAATATTGTTCATCATTTAATTTTTCATAATCTTTTACTTCTTGAGTGAAATTTTTTCTCAATGTATTCTCATTCCATAAATGATATTTAGTGGTTATATCTTTTTGCACAGTTTTGCCATATAGCGAATTCATCAATAATTTAATTAACTCATCACCTACAGTATTTCCTTCTGTTTTATATCTTTTCCTCAAATTAAAAAGTTTTTCAATATAATTTCGAAATGGTGAAACTTGATAATTTTTTTCATAAATTATACCATCAGTAATATGTAAGATTTTCCCCCCACATCTAACAATTTCTTGTATGTCAACAGAAGTTAATACATCATAACATATACCATTTCTAAACCTGATTACTTTTACATGAGAATTATTATTTTGATTTTTAACTTTATCTTTAATAGGAACTGGTTGGAAAAACATATCATTCGGATATTGAAACACAACAGAGAATATTCCAGTTTTAGGTCTAAATGTTTGTGTATTAAATTTATATACTATTTCCCGCTCTTCTTCTTGACGAAATTTTCTAGCTGATTCAGCTTTAGGGTATTCTGAATTTTCATCATACATAGCTGATGGATATAAAGATGTTGCATCAAAAGCCATTAGAAATTCATTTTTTTGTTCAAGTAGTTGATTTGAAATTTTCTTACAAATTTCAGTTTTATCTCCTAAATCTCGATACTGTTTCATTAAATCTATTAAATTATTTCCAGGGGACAAAGCCCCACCAGCGTAGCGACCAAGGGACAAAGTCCCCCCAGCGCAGCGACCAGGTAAATACTGTTTTAATATTGGTAATAAGATGCTACAAAATGGCGATATGTATTTTCTTATATTTGCTGAAACTCTTCCACCTTTAACAGATTTTCTAATATAATTTCTAGCCCATAAATCTATATGAGAATGAATATTTATATTGTCATTTTGTACGCTTTTCATCCAACCGTTAAATGTTAAAGCAGAGGATGTTAAATTAGTAGTTATATCTTCACCAACTAAATCTCGCATAACATTATTATATTTGTAGATACAAAAAGCTAAAGAAAGAATATCGTTAACTAAATATGGTCTCCATTCATTTTCTTTTTCTTTATAATTTTCATGTGTTATGTCTCCAATTTCATAATTTAATTTACACACATTCGTAGGAATTTTAAAATTCTCACACCATTTAGAAAGACTTGTTTTTACATGTTGATAACTACATTTCATTATAATAGTTTGAAGTGCTAATTTACCTGACGGTGAATCTTTTTTCATATTGTATTTAAATCTAAGAGATTTTTGAATGTATCTACTAACACATTCAGTTGTATAAGGATTTTGTAATGAAGCAGTCAATATTCCTCTTGAAGTTTTAAGAGGCGGTTTAGATAATTTAAAATTAGCTTTTATCGGAAAATAGGAATCAAAACCTGATGAATTGTGAGCTATTAAAGTTACTCTCGAATAATTAAATTTTCCAAGAGTTTTAAAAAATTGATGGATCGGACATACATCCTCTGGGTTTCCCCCGATCGTACATTCATCATCCACAGTTCTCGTAAATATTTTCACACAATTTTGAAGTTTATTAAATTCTAATTCAGTTAAATTATTATACTCATTAATCTGTTTTTTAAGTTTTTTAATTTCATCTTCATCTTTTGATCGTTTAATTTTAATCATATCACTTAACAAACGTGTTTCTAATTCTTTCAATCTTTGTTTCGGTAACCAACATATAAATTTATTAAAATTAATAGCTCCTACAGCGTAAGGAATAGGATGAGCTGTTGAACAGTTAGGATCAGGAAAAGTTTCGAGATCCCAAATATATGTTGAAGCATAGTCAATTTTTTTCTTTGTTATGATTTTATATGGACGCGTTGTTAGATTTTCATCAGTAACTGTTTTATATATGGGTTTGAAATTATTTTCAATTTCTCTAATAGCTTTTAATTTATGAGATTTATTAATTAAACAATAGTGACCAATTGTTGAACCTGCGTGAAAATAATTGTAATAAACATAATTATGAAACGTTTCAATTCCTCTAGGATTTAAATGACGATTGGCAGGACTATAATATTGAACACATTCTCCAAAATATTTATTGAATTGAGAAAATTTGCAGTTTGACATTACTCCTGTTCTAGATGTGGCTTTCTCTTTATATAAAAAATTATTAAACATTTCTTTCATCATTTCTCCTTGTTCTTCATTAAAACCTCGTAACACATTATAACATTTAATAAAACAAAAATCTTCAGAAGGAATATAACAATATTCACCGAAATATTCTTTGATTCTATATTTCATATTAATCCCTGCCCCTCTATGCGATCTTTGTACTAACTTCATTCCAAAATCTTCATATTTAATAGTACCTGTAAAAATCCATTCGTTAGCATCGGATTTCTCATCCAGATTCGAAAACCATGTTTCAAATGATTTTTTATTATAGAAGGTTACGTAAAAATTTTGAATTATATTTTCCTGATCTTTAACAACTTTTCCAAGTAAATTAATAATTTTACCATTTGCTAAAAGTTTCCGCATATCATTTACTACATTAATAAAAGATACATTTTCATATTTAATTTCATTTGGATTAAATAAATTACATAAATCATCACCAATTTCATCCTTAATTCTATCATCAAAAAAGATATCACTAATAGGAGTTTCTAATATTTCTTTTGTTCCACGTTTCTGTTTTTTAGTATTACGTCTAATACTACGCCTAGTACGTTTCTGTTTTTTAATACGTTTACTACGTTTACTATGTTTAATTTGCGCATCAAACTCAGCAGTTTGTTTCTTGATTAATTCATCAATCCTAGAGGTTTGTCCGAGAGACATTTCACGATTCATATTTTTTAAAAGAAAAAATGAATTTTTACATAGAACCTCGGTTCCGTTTTTTGCATATACACAGGAATATGTAATTGATGTAATGTTTCTAATTCATGTGCTGTTAAATGTTCTTTCTTAACCAACCACCATAAATTATTATACGCCAAAAATACTCGGAAACTTCTTAAACAAAGTGGAAAGTCTTTTGTTTTAACACACGGTTTAATACCATGTTTTGTTTTATAATCTGTAACGAGCGCTACGTATTTATGATGATAATAAAATCTAACTTCTTTCTTCGAATTTACAGGATTTGTAGGATGACGATAATCTTTTAAAACTGGTACATGCTCTATCTTATAATCATTCAACATATTTTTTTTTATTTTTATTAACAAAAAATTTATAAGAAAAAATTGTTCGGTCACTCCGTTCGATCACTCCTCGAAAATATTTTCTATAACTCTTTCATGAATTTTTTTATCAATATTAATTGTAATAAATCCATAATCTTTTGACCAAGCATTGTTACACGATTGTTTAAATTCATCTTTATTTCTTACACATAAATCTCTTAACAAATCACTTAAGTTTCTTGCATTTATTTCAAATAGTATAAATATATTTGCATTCTTTCTAATAACACTTCCGTCTAATGAATACATACTTTGTGTTAAATAAAATACACTACAGTTATTATGTCTACCTCTTGTGAAATAATTTCTCTGAACTGACTGATTTCTATCATTAACACAATCATCAAAAATTACACAATGTTTCATTGTTTTATCTAGTTTACTAGGATCTTGCATATTACCACTATCATCTATTAATTGTATCTTTATATGGTTATTTTTATTAGATTCTACTAACTGATTATTTTTTGCTGCTTCTTCACACCACGAACTTATTTCTTCTTCATCTTCAGACTTTTCATATTCTTTGAATAATGAAGCAATTGCTGTTTTTTTAAGATTATTTTCAAATCCATATTTTAAAAATTGATAGACGGGTTGTTCTGCCGTTGTTGTATAAATTATAAGATTGTTATAATCCAAAAAATTTGGAGTCGTTAAAATTTTAAACAATAGATACGTTTTTCCACAACCTGATCTTCCACAAATAACTGACAAAACTTTATTAGATAAATTTGGATGATGATTAAATTTAAGTTTTTTTTTATTTAATGGTAGCACTTCACTCATTTTTTAATAAAAAAATTTATTTTTATTTTATTTTTGTTTTTAAAGAAGAAGAAGAAAATTAAACTTCTCTAGCTTCGCGTAGGAGTTTATACCTCTCGAACGGGAGTTTATACCTCTCGAACGGGAGTTTATACCTCTCGAACGGGAGTTTATACCTCTCGAACCAAAAGATCTATCATAATCTCTTCACCTCCAAAATTTATTTCTTGTCCTTTCTCATCAGCGATTCTAATGCCAATGTTGTTAATAGTTTTTCTTGTAATAGGAAAATATATTAATGTTTGTGGAATTACATTTAATCTATAACCAATGGGTACAGTAAAAGCTGGAAAACTGAATATTAAATTTGATAATTTACCATTTATATATCCTCCTTCAATAATGTCACAATGTACAACAATTGAATTTATTTCAGTTATTTTTGGAATCTTCTCACCTAAATGATAACCTTGACTATAGGTTTGTTTATTAAATCCTAATAGTTTTTGACAATGATCTATCATGATTAAAATCAACTTGATGATTTTCGTCTAAAGTAAGAGAAAATTTATTAACTGCCGGTTCAACTGCAAAATGTAATTGTTTCTTATCTTTAAATGATATACCTAAATGTCTCTTAATTTCATTTGATATTGTTTCAACTTCATAAGAACCAGGAAGAAAAGTTAGTATTTTCCATGTTTTGCCTTTATCAGTAGAATATCTAAATTGATCATTCACATCTTTGATAACGTTTTGAATAGTGTTAAATGTAGAGAAACTAGTCAATGCAATTTGATAATTTTTATTTTGTTCCAAATGTAGAATGGGTTCTAAATTACAAGTGTGTGATGAAGTAGTTGTTATAATTTTTAACGTCGTACTAAATTTTGATGAACCCAAAATCTCTGTTAGATTTTCTAAATGATTATTAATTTTGTCTAAATCTGCTGAACACATTTTTAAACTTAAAAAATTAAATAAATATTTTTTTATGAAATATTTTTTTTTATAAAAAATTAAAAACAACAACATATTTCAGCTACGGGCGAAGCCCTGAAGGACATCAGAGATGTCCGGTTACACTTTTATAATCCTCTTCAATTAGAATCTTCTTTTCTAACAGTCTTTTCAATATAGCATGAATTTCATTGAAACTAGAATTATGTCCTTCTTTTATTGCAGATATTAAAATATTTAATCTATTTAGTAATTCTTGTGGATCATCTGGTAAAAATACAGTTGTTTCAGTTTTCTGTTTTTCAGATAAGCCTTTCCCTACTTTAACTCCCGTTGATAATAAATTTTCTAATTGTTTATAACGTCTAAGAGATTTTACTGCACCAACTCTGTCTAACATAGCTTTATATTTTATGAGATCTTCTACAGCATAATTATTTAAATCTGCTCCTCTTAAAAGATTAACAAAATTTCTATCTAAATTAAAAGGAGATTTATCTGGTGAAAAAATTAAACCTCGAAAAGGTTGTGGAAATATTTCTTTTTGCCCGAGATAAAATCTAGGTATTGTTTTTCCATCTATAAATGAAATAGAATGTTCAAATTGCATAGATTTTGGTAATTTCTTATTAATGTTTGATTCTAGTAATCCATAGTCATCTAATATAGTTTTGTGCTCTGGATCTGTTATATCAATTTGTTTATCATTATTTGTAAGTTCTTTTTCAAGAGTTTTAAATGGTTTCATAGTTTTTTCAAAATCAGTTTTTACTTGTTCGCTTTGCTGCATTTTTTCAAACATATCAGATTGAATACCAGCTTTTATCATTCTATGTTGAAGATGATTTTCTTTCATAATATTTCTTTGTTTTATTAACTCTTCTAATTGTTTTATTCTTTAAAAATTATCAGCTCTAATTTTATCCATTTATAAAAAGTAATAATTGAAATTTGTGGTAACATTGGAATACAACAAAAACATTTTACTGAACAAATTATTTTTTTATTGCTTGTTGTTTGACATCCTTTCGTTTAAAGTTTTCTCTTTTTAAGTTTTGTTTAATAAAGTTTTGTTCAATAAAGTTTTGCTTAAATTTTCGCTTAAAGTTTTTAGCTCTTCTAAAAAAAATTTGTCATTTTCTTCATTAGAAATTTTAGCATCACTAGAAATTTTGCCATCCTTTTTATTTTTATCATCAACTTTTTCTGTCTGTGATTGAAATAATATTTGATTTACTTCATTAGCTATTTGATCAAATTTTTCAATCTCATCTAACGTAATAACATTATCATCACATACTCTTTGAAAGTAGTAATGTAGTTTATCATAGACTTCTTTAATATGTAAATGCTTAGTTTTTAATGATTTTCGTTTCTTAGTTATTAAAGATTTATCTAACATTGTAACAAGTGAAGTTGCAAAAACACCCGTACCTGTTAAAGCTGTAGCAACTACTGAATTACTAAAACACCTGAAGATATAACAATTGTCAAAGCACCTAAACTTATTGTTAAGAATATGCCAATTCCTTGTGTTACATTCTTAACTTTAGTCCATCTCTTTCTTAATTTTTTATAATGCTCTAATCTTAATAATAATTGAGATTCCTTATCTTTCATATACCTAACTCTATCTTTGTGTTTTTCTTTGTTCATTTTTTCAATGTTAATCTTTTCAATGTCCATTAAAGTAGAACTACGTTCATATGATAACGAAGGATATATTCTTGCGGTTTCTTCCACTTTTGTTTCATCCACTTTTGTTTCTTCCATTTTTAAAGAAATATTTTTAACGGGCGAAGCCCTGAACCTTCGTTCGCAAGTCACATGATATATTTTAAAAACCTGAAAAATGGATAAAATTCATGAATTTGAAATTCTCAACTTTTATGATTTTCGGTGTCCGGTTTTACATGACCTGGAACGGTCATGATTTAAGCAATGAAAAATGTCATAATCACAAATTTGTGATTCTCAACTTTTATGATTTTTTCGGTGTCCTGGAACGGTCATGATTTAACCGAGGGTGAAAATCGAACCGAAGGTTCTAGGGCTTCGCCCGATTGTAATTCTCAAATTTTGAGATTTTGAAAAATTTGAAAATTGGGTATTTTTAAAAACGCTTAAATTTTCGCCCTTCGGCCTTCAGCCACGTGAAATTTGAAGTCTACCTAAATTTTTGAAATTTTTTGAAATTTTGATTTTTTGGAAAAAACCCGCAAAAGTGTGACATCCGGCGCAAGCGAAGCGAAGCAAAGCGAAGCGAAGCGTCGCGCCGGATGTCACACTATAAACTACTATGCAGCTCCTGCGATTTGGGTCAAGATCTTTCACGAACGAAATGCTACAAATGCGGTGTACGATTGTGCGACAGGTGTTTCAAAGCATGCCATATTTGGTGACTATTTCATGACGACATGAACAGTTGAGCATATACACATAAGCAAGATAGTCGTTTTACAGAGGAAAAAAGGCCTACTAAAGAGAAAATTACTGATATATGTGCATGCGTGCAATGCACGTATTTGCATGAGAGTTTTAGAAGCTGTTATACACTGCTGTAAGATCTGTTTTATATCATGCAACAATAACAAATTATTTTCTCAGTAAAACTACAAATATAAATTGTAAATTATATATTGATCTTTTCTGAATTCGATTCACATGTAGCCTACATGTAACTGAATAATACATCAAGGTAGTTGATATGAATGACGGATGTGCAAAATGAAATTTGAAATTCTCAAGCAAGATGTTCGCACCAGACAAGTTGTTCTTATTGAAGTTTTATGAAGTTCAGTGCTTCAATTTTGTCGTTCATTGTCACAACCAAAATTTACTACTTTTTAAGAGTGGTAGGACGCGATGGCATATATATATATATGCCATCTTCGAATTCGATCCGAAATGACTCGTATTTATTCTACATTTGAAAATATTTATGTTTCGTGATGTTTCAAGCTATGTTTATTGGTATAATTCGAATTATGCAAAGAAATCTCAGCCGCGTTCAATGGGTTTTAATAACCCCATGATCCTAGACAATGGGGTAGTGGGAACTCATGTCGAGTCAGGGCCGTAGGCAGGATTTTCAAAGGGGAGTGGTGGACCTATGGAAATGTAGGTGATTTGTGCACAACCATTCCTCAAAAAATTGTGTGGTGAGTCTATTCATACCATGAAGGGGCGAGGCTGGTTGCCATCTCTGCCTAAACTTCGATGATTTGACGAAGCTGGCAACGCATCTCACAAATGAAGAGGATGCCCTATCGTAGGAATTATGACACCCGTTTGTCAGAGCTGACACTAGAGAAAAATCATAGGAGATGGGCGCCTCTTTACATCTGAACTAACGAATTACAAAGAACTAAAGGATATGCTAATAAAGGTGGTGGCCTTTTTTGTATATGAAATGTATCTGAAGCATTTGAAATCGTGAATAAACGTCTTCTTCAATCTTCTTCTGAGCCAACGTTATGTAAAGGATATTAAAGGAGTTGCTGGACATCCTTTCATAATCTTACTAAACTAACGCCATAGAGGAGATGCTGACCGCCCTCTTTGCATTTGAACAAATGCTAAAGGCATCTAAATTCAGGTGGTAGCCCAATTCATATCGGAGTTAGTGCCATGTGAAGGATTATAGGAACTAGGCCAGTGCTTCTCAACCTTTTTCGGCACCTTTGTTCGCAGTCTTATTTTTGACTGCACCCAACGCGGAAATCATGGAGTTGCTTGAATTAATATGGTGTGAACGAATCATTTGCGGTTACACCTTTAGAGTCTATGAATGTTGACAAGCATTACATATATTTCTAGGCATCTATAGAACAAGAGCAATGGCTTAAACAGAGTCCATCCATAGAGAGAGAGAGAGAGAGAGAGAGAGAGAGATACGTTCATTCAGACTGTCAATATGAATCAAAATTACATGCAGATTAAAAAATCAAGTCGCTACGATAAATTAAAACATGAAGTTAAGTTAGCATCTTGAGTCTATGATCATAGTCACAAAAGGTATGAAACTGCATTATGAAAACAGAAGGCAGAAATGAGTTCCGACGTAGAGTAGTCCTGGAATAAGGCACCATAAATCGACCGGAAGGTAGTAGGAACCATTTTAGAAGTAAAAGTTTCTTGAGTACTCAAGCTCCGGAAGAGGTTCAGAGCCAATTCTTGACGTCTGCAAACGATATCAGTTGTTGAGAGAGAATGACCTTCTATTCAAAGACATCGGTCTTGAATTTTCTGAAGGCGCTTCGAATCCTCAGACAGTCTCTTATGACAGTCTAATGAAGGCCGGGAAGGTGCATTCAATTAAGCTGATTAGTAAAACTACGTTGAGTATTTGCTTGCACGAATTCCGAAAGCATACCATCAATCTATATGTACTGGAATATTGTACATATATCTATTATATGTACGGCACATGTAGGCCTACTGTACATACACGTATGTGCTACATATTTCATATTTTTCGAAAACACATTGAGCTACTTTATATGAGCTTACATATAGCCTTATTCTATTTATTTATTTGTTTAAATAGGTGTATTGCCACAAACGCGTTTCGTCTGCTCTCAGTCGGTGTGACACGCAGAATGAACCAAAACTGATAGAGACATGAATACTGTTAATATAGATCAAGCAATGGACAGTCACAGGTCAAGCAAGCGCGAAGTGAATAAGTAGTAGCTAAAGTACATGTATAGAAAAATTACTAATAAGAAAAGAAAAACATTGACGATATAAATGAAGAGAAAGTAAAAATTAAAAATTACCAATGTAAAAGTAGCGTTAACAGATGCTCCTTTTGAGCACACCAGTTTGGTGTAAGCCGCTTTATTGATAGGCCTTCGAGTATGCGCAAGTGCCAGGGGCTGTGATGACGTGTGATGACTTGTGTGCTCAGAAGGAGTACTTGCTAACGTTACTTTTACATTGGTAATTTTTAATGTTTACTTTCTCTTCATTTATATCGTCAATGTTTTTCTTTTCCTATTAGTAATTTTTCTATACATGTACTTTAGCTACTACTTTTTCACTTCGCGCTTGCTTGACCTGTGACTGTCCATTGCTTGATCTATATCAACAGTATTCATGTCTCTATCAGTTTTGGTTCATTCTGCGTGTCACACCGACTGAGAGCAGACGAAACGCGTTTGTGGCAATACACGAGTATAATGAAACTCCTGGCGTTATTTTTCATCTACAAAAAGACTTCTTTTCTCAAAAAGGACAAGTTTCAAGCCCTTCCAACCTTCAATATATTCAAAGTTCATTTCTGCAGTGGCAGATTTGACGAATGAAGTTAGGACCTAATGATGAAGCATATATGCGAGATGGGAAATTGTAGCAGATGAAAATTGTCGCCAATAATCATATAGGCTATCCTTGTCATGATTTGAATGTTTTCTAATTGAATATTTTCTTTATTCAGACGCAATAAAGAAAATATTACTGTTAAATATGTTTCACACCTGATCTAGAATTGCTGTAACTCTAATTTTACAGTATCAACTTTCAACATTTCAAATTAGGAAATACTCACTTGACAGTTATCTTGACAGGTGGTGAGGTGACAAATCTCCCGCTTCTTTGACGACGCGGTTTCGTGAGACAACGTGGCGTGGTGTCGTGAGAACGTGAATATTTCGTTTAGAGGCCTTTTGTTTGCATAATCAGAACAAAGGCGCTGCTCATTTAGATGCAGCCCTTGAAAGTGTGCATGCAGCCTAATCGTAAAAAGCTCAAGATCAATAATTATTCTAGTCGAATCGTGATGATAAATTATCTATTGAAAATAATAGATTGGCAAATTTCATAATTGCCATTAATTGATTGCTTCCTGCTGCAATTAATAATTGATTAATTAGTCAAAATTAGTTGAAATTGACTTTCGATAACCTCTGGGTACAACCCATGTCAAAAAATCGTCAGCGAAATTTTACACAAATTGACTGCAATGACAAAGATTTCTATGTATGTGAACTAAGCTAAGTTTTGAGATCGCAGAGTGAGCCGCAATTCTACCCATGAAGCTATTTTCGGCTTGCGGGTAGCGAGCTGAGAACCCAGTGACAAAGACAATGAAGATATAAAGCCTCTGTATTTGTTTGAATTTGGGAGGTGAAGATATGATCTGTACAAAAAGGTACATCCAGTCTTCTATTGTATAGAAATTGTCAATCTCATCATCGACAACAAATGATGAAAGTTTCTGTCTTTGAGTATTACATGGTTTTTGCCCATTGGAAGGGAATGAAAAACTTTCTTTCATTTATCTCAATGATTTCATGATCCTAGATAAAATATTCGCTTAATTAATAACGTCAAATTCACGGCGATTATGAAGCGGGTCTGATTTTACTAGCTTCCTAAGATATATCTATGGAAATTATTATGTGACTATCATCCTGGATATGTGAAACTCTCAGATAGGAACTTTTCATGTTTCCAAACTTTCATCTCTCCTAAATACCCAGTGTCCGTGAAGTCACGCAAGGAGGCTACGCAAAATGTCAAATTATTGATCTCACTTAATTGAGTTTCAGACACCCGATATCAAGATTTCTTAGACATGCGAGCAATCACGATCAACAATCTAGAGGTAAATTCATTGATTGCGTAAAATCACTAGCTCAGATCAGCCAGCCATGACTGACCTTGAACTTTTCATCCTATCAAATAAAATATACTTACGTAATTTGCCAACGCCTCTTCTTCCTACCGGCTAACACGTATGTCTGCATTCGATAGACTATTCTGCATGTCGGATCACGCAATGTCAAGTGCACGTTTGAAAAAATAGGTAAACAACTCCATAAAGGACGGCAAGTATATCATTCCTTAATCGAATCAAGACACGACACGGTCAAAAAATATTCGAAGGATCCAGGAAACGGAAGATGCCAAAGTTAAACAATTACCCTTGTGGAGAATCCTGTAAATAATTAGGTAATTAAAAGTCATGAACGAATGAATATAAATTAATACTAACAACATAGAGTAACCTACTCTAGTATAGAGCAGGTACTGAAATACGTATAAAGGCAAGTCTACTCAACTGAAGACGGTAAGGGAAATAAATTAATACTTATAAACGATTTTATTTTTATCATATAAGAACTGAAATAAGAGTTCGTCATGGACCTGACGAGAAGCTAACTAAAAATAACAAAAGGTGAAAATTAGAAACCTAAAAAACCAAAATTAAGTTTGCTTAAAATTAAAGCATCCGTTCCGTAGACCTAAGACATGGCGCTACATTGATGATTCAGTGAATCTCAGGCTTCACAGAAGAAAATGAACTAATATTCGAAGTCTATGGGGATGTCTTCCAGTTTATAATGAAGAAAAATTCTAAAAAAAAATTAACAGCTTTTTCGATAAAGCTCTCTATTTTTCATTTTGATTCCTCGAGTAATTGTGGCTTTGATTGCATTTAATAAGTCACTCTAAGCCAGCACCTCCTAAATCACACACTGAAGCGAGACACTATTCGTAAGTAATAAAAACATCCTAAAGCAAAGCGTTTTAGGAGGCTAGCGCACTAGTGTTGTTGTTCTCTTTAGTATGTCAGCATTCTATTTCACGCAACCTCCTAAAATTCTAGTGTGTCGCGCTTTAGGATGCAGATTTCTTCGATTTTAGGAGGTGGCCGTTTACAGTGATAAACAATGACCAATGAGCGATATAACTTACATGTATACGATTTTATTGTAACTATTTATACAAATGGAATACCGCGAATTTTAGCTGTGAATGTATTATAAGCATAAGTTTTGCATCCCATTTCTCCTAGTCGTCATACTTTTCGTCAAACTTTTGAGAACAACGCATTACATAAGCTTCCTTTTCTTTCGAACTATAGTCCAACATCTCGCATTTGAAGTGGAAAGTCAACAATGTAAACCAGCACCTCCTAAAATCGAAGAAATCTGCACCCTAAAGCGCCACACACTAGAATTTTAGGAGGTTGCGTGAAAGAGACTGTTGAAATACTAAAGAGAACAATAACCCTAGTGCGCTAGCCTCCTAAAACGCTTTGCATTAGGAATTTTTTATTAGTTACGAATAGTGCCTTGCTTTAGCGTGTGATTTAGGAGGTGCTGGTTTAGAGTGAATACATCGGCGATGTGGTTACACCGAATTTTGATGCCCATTTAAATGACATGATTTTTGCGGTTTGAATGTTTTGGAATAGTGAATGGTTGTCACCATAACGCTCTGTCTAATTTTCACAAAATTCTGATAAACATGTTAGGTCAATGTATTTTAATACAACCAAAATGATGTTTGACGGATGATGATAGAATATATAAACAATGGAAAGGTTGCAGTAAAAAACAGGCAGAATTTCTAGTGAAAATTTGAAAAGGAATGCAATGTATTTGGTTGATCACACTCCACGTAATAATGACGGAAGTAACAAGATGAAAAGTTCTGTTTATCATACAAAGAAACACTCTAACTCAACACCGATTGATAGTGACTTGGACGTGGCATGTTGTTGATTTATCTCACTAAAAAATATATGCTGGGCAGTCACGTTGTGCAGTCAAAAAGTTCCTTCTACAAGCATCATCCACGACCATCAAGAATGACCATTATCGAAGCTGGGATCGTTCAACAAAATGGTTGCCCTCAATGAGGGCACTAACAGACATTAATTACCGCAGCAAAATCAAAAAGAGCGATTGCAAGTCCATTAGAAAACTCTTCCAACCTGAAGGCGAAATCCAGAGATTATTTTTCTAATTCTATTACGCCTAATCACCATCACCTATATTGTTGAAAAGTAGGTAAATCAATGGAAAATGGGAATGGTGTGTTCAATGGAAAAGTCTGGTAATGTGTCGCCAAATATATATAAGAATTGTTTCAAAAATTTTGCGAAGTGGAAGCCTGGAACGGATGTTTGTTTGTTTATTGCAATAGGGTCTATCGACGAATTCCATCTTAATTGAGCGCATGCTGTAATCTGCCATTGTCCATGTTAATGCGGTTACCCGGTGCGGAATTTGCTTGGTGGTATGTAATACTCCACGACTGCAAAAGCAACATTTCGCGATTTCTGTCTTGTGAAGTGATTCAATTGCGCAGAATTATTAAAATTAAAATTATTAAAGATCTATCATTCATTTAGTATCCCCGAAGGCCATATGTTTGATTCTTGATACTGCTAAAGTTGACTCATTCTTCTTCAGAGAGGAAGTCACAAATAAATGCACAATTTTTAGTAGATAAACTTTGAATGCCATCAAAATTAGACGGACCATTGAACCATATTTGTGCATTTTTATCCAGCCTAAGTCATGCTATCTTGAAAATTATCAAACTCCCTTCCTATCTCCACTATGTTGAACTATGCGTTCTACATTTTCTAATGTAGAACGGAATTTCTATGAATCAAAATACATGTAATCCAATGGGCTACCGTGCTACATTTTTTTACCCTACAATGCACCCAAATTGCAAGTAAGCTTAGATGATATCTTGGGTATAGATAATAAGGCTACACCTCATGCAAATGCCAGTTAAATATCGGTTCACTTGAAATTCAAATGAAGGAAATGCACATAGAAGTAGATAATAGTACTTTCTATGGTATTGTTAATTTCTATGGAAATGCATGACATCAATATTGGATAGGCTATCTACTAGGACTTTGGATGCCATGGAAAGCCAACCACGTTTGTGTTCTTAGCAGATTGTCTATATCGTCACTGGTCCATAGAGTTCATTGACATTTCTTGATCGTTTGATAATAGTGATATAACTACTCCATCTGTACTACCATAGAAAGATGTAGCACTCGGCTTCGCCTCGTGCTACATTTTCTGTGGTAGTACAGATGTCGTAGTTATATCACTATATTATAATATGTCAAGAATGTCGAATGTCAAAATTTCTTGCTATTCATGCCTTTCATTAGGATCTGAGTAGTAAATTAGAAAATAATAATTTGACTCCATTGATATAGTGGTACAGACAAAATTCATGGAAATCATTCACGCCGTCTTCATTTGCTAAATCACACGAATGAAAATGAAAGGATTTAGATATTTTCATGGACTTTTGCATTTATTTCTATAGCATTTAGAAATCCATGGCTATTGCCCTATATTCCGTATACGTATATTCCGTGTATTATCAGGGACACCTCTGATTAATGTAAAATATTTTTTTCTGAGTAAATCAACTATATTAAAGGTGAAAAACAGCAGTGAAACTTACATCCAAGTCAAAGATACAGGTGAGTACGTAAGTCAGAAAAGTAAATGAATCATAAATCAGACAGCTGACCAGTCATTGAAATACTAAAGTTTCCGCGAATGAAAGCGAGACTGATTCTCTGTCTGAGCCAAAAATGCTTACGAGGATCTCCAGTTACCTCAGACATCCTGCGACCGAGCTCGCGGATAAAAGGTCGTGTTGATCTTGGACTTCCATACACGCCGGATGTTTCCATTGCAATGGGCTGGAGGTACTGGATTTGACAGCTCCGAATATTTCCGTTCTTTAGCCGCTTCGGCATTGTTGGCTGCGGCTCCAGCTGTCAGCGCCGAATCAAAGTTCCCGTAAGTACTGTACAGATGAAATCCCACACCAGCAATTAATCATTTCTGAAGGTCTCAATTTTGGCAGAGCGCTTTTCTAAGTGTCTTCGAAGTCGCATTTCCTTACTAATCGTCCCACAATGACAACAACAATACAATCAAACAATGACATTTATTTTCAATAAAATGAAGAACTTCAAAGAATTTTATCACTGAAACTGAAGCAATGCAATAAGAAATTTAGAAAATTGAAATTTCAGGAGCTGCATCCTTTGTTGCAAAAGGATTCAATATCAACATTACATTATCACACTCTACATGTTCACCGCACTTTTATTAATAAGATGAAGTGTAGAGCAATGGCGATCAGGATACTTAATGGATACTTAATAGGGCGCGTAATACTAAAAGATTTCGGCTTTTTCATGGCTGATCTAAATTTGCCTTGTTGCGAAGATCTGTTGCATAATGATCTGATGACATAATTATTGCCGGGAATATTTTCAAAGTGGTAAAGTTGCTAATGCGTTTAACATGGTCAGTAACTGGGTTACTAAAATAAAATGGTTATTAACCTTCAAAAATGCAATCAACTTTTGTGACATTTCGGAGTTCATCTGAGTTCTCTTCGCTTGCCATTCCGGAAATACCAGTTGTCAGTAACTAGAAATTTCTTGGAATGACATTTGATCGAAAACTAATTTGGACAGAACATGTGTATCTTATTTCGAAAAAGGTTGCCTCGTGTTTGTTTGTGCAGACAGTTGAAACCATAGAGCAGGTATATTATGGTAGAGTGGTAACTCGGCCGCATTTATTAAATCCCCAATGTGTACACACTTTCGATTTTATTAAATGAGCTCAAGGGAGATACAGGTGGTATTGTCACCAAATGTGAAGTCACCAAACATAGAGTAGGGATATACTGGATATACTCACTCTATGTCACCAAAGTTTTGAAGAAATTACAACGGAATTGAGTGATCATGATTGTAATGCAGAAGGAATGATGGTATGTCACAGATTCTCATGACTGCCTTGGAGATTTAATGTTTGCTAAATTAGCAATTCGATGGTTATTTTAACTTTATTTTCTTAAGCGTGATCACATCACAGACAACCTGCCACTGGCAGAGCAAAATAACATAATGAAAGACAATGATTTCAATTAACTTTGAAAGATGTAAATGGGTCCACATCACTCTTCAGATTCAAGAAATGAAACATGAATTTAGTGAATCATAAAATCATGCCGGTGAAAATTGAATTAAAAACTTGAGATGTCAGCCAGGAAAACAAGAATAATATCGTGATTTTTTCATGAAGACTTCAATTATAATACGGAAATTCCCTTGATAAGCAGCTCAATTTCCGCTTAGTTAAGGTGATTTTTAGCAAATATTCATTCCTTTTGATATCCAACTTGTTGCATATTACTTATTATTTATTTATACTACTTACTCAGAGAAAGAAGCTTCTGAGTTGATTTACGCGCTAACTACCGTTGACTTGCCTTGTTTCTATTTTCATTTGTTATTGACTTGCCATTTTGTGATGAATGTGCGATGTATTTTTTGATTAAAACCTAAACGATCTTGATGAGACTTGTAGTCCAAATATACGCTTACTACTACCATTAATTTTTACTTAAAGACTCAAAAAATGACCGATTTTCCAGACCTAGAAGATAACTGAAAGTGGAATGCAATCATGCATTCTGTAGTTATTTTCAATCAAATTGACAAGCAAAGTTATTCATCTTCTACTAAAGCAAATAATTACATGCACAGACAATTTTTGTGGATCTAATAGTCCACAAAAATCTGTCATACAACAATTTGAAGGATACTTGATTGAGAGCATTTTTTCAGAATATTCTAGGTGCGTTGCTCTTTGGATTTAGCGGAAAGAGCAAAAATGTTTATTGCATTTCATACGACTGCACGACACGCACTGACTGACTTTGCGATGCGCTAACGATTCACTAAAATCATCATAGAAAACCACGATTATATTGGATTCATGCTTAAAGATCATGTAGTTACTTCGAGATAAAGACCAAGCAGTTTATAACTTATAGCTTCAAAGTTCAGAATTATCCAACCGTATTTGCTCATACTTCCAGACTAACTTTAATCAACAGCAAGCACGTACGAGCATTGTTGATAGAAGACTAATCATCAAGCTAGATGTCATGCACATCTTGTGTTTAAATAGCCTACCATGACATTTCATCGTATTGAAATATACTAGGTATGTACTTCATAAATGACATATTTAGAATACAACTTTAGAAAGCTCGCGTGTTCGAGATCCGATTTGATCAGCATACAACCCTTGAATATATTTGTTTTTCACAATTGCTTTCATCAAATTTCGTTCACACGAAGTTGAATGAAAACTGCACCACACGAAATGCGAAAATACACTGCACACGTTATCACATGACTTGACATCAATAGCCTTTACATGAAAACTTCTAGGAAATGTCAATAAGAGCATATATCTACTTGCCTGAAGAAATTGTAGGCTATATCGCTCCAATAACTTTATGTAGGCCTCACTATATTGATGACATAGTCAAGCCATGATGTACATGCACATGTAGAAAATTGCCATTAATCTACTGCGAACGAAAGATAATAAAATAATGCTGTTGCACAATATACAAGAGTTTATGGTATGCCATTTTTATGGCATTTTAGCATATAATATAAATAGAATTATATAATGATTGAGCTCCAGCTTCAGCTGAAAAATGGGAACAGACTTTCGACTTCCGAGTGACTTTGACTCCATGTCAGATAATAAACAATGATGAAGTGAATTCATCGAATATGCCTCAGCATGTTGGGTGGAAATACCATGATTGCGATGCATTCTGAACACCAAACGATGACTAAGTTTGACATCACACAGTCCACGACTACATCGTTAGAAAATCTATCATCAAGGCCATCAAAAATGGCAAAAGACGCCACCAGAAATAGAAAATGAAAAGCTTCTTCTGAGAAGAATGCGTAATGTGCTACAAGCATAAAGTCAACAAGGAAAGTGAATGCCAGGAAAGGAAGGCACCTTGTGAAACGACGAATCCTGTTGACATAGGAACAAACTCGACCATGTGTGGTTGCTTTTTGGGAAGAGAAAGACCCTGCACAAGTTGAGGAGCTACGTATAAAAAGATTTGAGCCATTGAGATAAATTCGTTGACATGAAGTTTGCTTTCATGACATTATTGGGAAGCTGAATCCATATAGGAAATTAAGAGGCCGAATACAGAAAAAAATTAATATCAGTCGGAAGATACAAGCAGGGGAATCTTTAAGATACACCTGGCTTTAAGCGTCCAATCAGAAGATGAAATTAGCGCTGCATTTTCCGATCGGAAATGGAAGTCATAGTTCAAGTCTATGTTAAGAATGTTAATCAACAGAGGGAGAACAAAAACCACAAGGTCACACCTTTCTTTTTTTAAAGAAATAGATTGAATGCTTGAGAAAGGTCTACGTCGCAGGCCGAAAGATCTCGCGAACGGGAATTGTGTTTTAGATTCATCGATCAAAAGTTGTGGCGAGTCTTTAACCTGAAAACATCACATCGTTCTCTGTGTAATCCACACGGTCGTTTGTTGTGTCACATGGAGAAAATAAATTCATCTAGTAGGAATATAAATATAACATATAATATAATATATAATATAATATATAATATAATATATAATATAATATAATAGAGAAAATAAATTCACCTACCGTGCAAATATCATGTTGTAAAAATGACTGAATAATATTCATTTTCCGGTGTACCACTGGAAATCTTTAATAAAAGAAAAATCGAAACTTTTTTAAATGATAATAGAATAGGAAATTAGAATTTTCGCAAATTGGATGTTAATTTTTTTATTAAAAAGATGTTTATTTGGTTATTTATACCAATTATTTGGATAAGTTAATAACTGAACGTTTTCAATGAAAAGCGCGCAGAATTCAGAATTGGTGGTGTTTTTTAATGAAAGAAGTGAGATGCCAGATTTGCTCCCAAATCTTGAGCAGAAACATGTATGCTGCCGTCAATTATTGAAAGGAAAGGAATTCTACTCGTCGATGCTTCAGTGAGATGCAAACTTGATTGACAGCATACTTGGTCAGGCGTGGAGGGGAAATTCCAAAGAATGCATGACTTTTAAACAGATACAATATGAAGAAGGTTCGTTCATGCAACAATGAAGACAAAATTTTTAGCTATTTCAATTGATGATTTCGAAAGATATTAATATACATGTATTAATTTTGTATTTTGAGAAATTAATAATGAAATCAATAATAGGAAAATCAGTATTTGATCACATGTCAATCATGTGGGGTCCAGTATGTTGGACAGACAAAACAGCCATTACATTGTAGACTTAATGGGCATCGACAGTCTGTTCAAAAGAATCATCTCAATACGTATTTGAGTAATCATTTTAATAGTTCTAATCACAGTTGGGATGATGTAAGTATATGCTTGAATAGTCCCTGCATTATATTTCGAAATCGGTTGGAGCCAGGGAAAAAACCAAGGTGTTCGGTTCACGTTTTTTTTCTTTAAAAAAAGAGACACGATGCATTTCGTGCACCTCCGGCGCGCATGTTCACGCGAATAATGAAGACATTGCAGTTGGTGACAGACGCTCAGACGATGACATCATAGCGCGGATGATGTGTGACTACAGTGCTAAAATAAATAATGTACTCAGATAAATACTACTAAAATTAAAAAACAAAAGTAGAAGGACAAAGTCAGAAAAAAGGAAAAAGAGAATTGAAAGTCGAGTATCAAAGTACCTCACTCCACACTGATCCAACGTTGCATTCCACCTTGTTGACACTGTTGAACTTCTTGGACCACAACGATTCTTTGATGACACGTCTTCGGTATATGGGATCGCTGTCAACTGTACCACAATTTTCCCAATCAATGTCGTGGCCACTGTCAAGCATATGGTTGGCAACTTCCGAGGGCGTGGAGAAGTTCCTGACATTTCTCTTGTGCTCTTTGAGCCGCTCCGGTAAAGTTCTCGAGCTTTGGCCGACGTATGACCACTGGCAATCGACATCCTTGCACTTGAGATGATAAACGACACCGAGAGGCTGAGGTTTTGCGGGTCTCTTCTTGACTAATAGGGACTTCAGCGTATGCATGGACTTGTAGTGTGTCTGGATACCAAGCTGAGTTAGTGTCTTCGAGATCGACTCTGCCAGACGGGGAACGTAGGGGATTACGCATTATGCATCTATGGCAGAGTCGATCTCGAAGACACTAACTCAGCTTGGTATCCAGACACACTACAAGTCCATGCATACGCTGAAGTCCCTATTAGTCAAGAAGAGACCCGCAAAACCTCAGCCTCTCGGTGTCGTTTATCATCTCAAGTGCAAGGATGTCGATTGCCAGTGGTCATACGTCGGCCAAAGCTCGAGAACTTTACCGGAGCGGCTCAAAGAGCACAAGAGAAATGTCAGGAACTTCTCCACGTCCTCGGAAGTTGCCAACCATACGCTTGACAGTGGCCACGACATTGATTGGGAAAATTGTGGTACAGTTGACAGCGATCCCATATACCGAAGACGTGTCATCAAAGAATCGTTGTGGTCCAAGAAGTTCAACAGTGTCAACAAGGTGGAATGCAACGTTGGATCAGTGTGGAGTGAGGTACTTTGATACTCGACTTTCAATTCTCTTTTTCCTTTTTTCTGACTTTGTCCTTCTACTTTTGTTTTTTAATTTTAGTAGTATTTATCTGAGTACATTATTTATTTTAGCACTGTAGTCACACATCATCCGCGCTATGATGTCATCGTCTGAGCGTCTGTCACCAACTGCAATGTCTTCATTATTCGCGTGAACATGTGCGCCGGAGGTGCACGAAATGCATCGTGTCTCTTTTTTTTAAAGAAAAAAAAAACGTGAACCGAACACCTTGGTTTTTTTCCCTGGCTCCAACCGATTTCGATGTAAGTATACAAATTATTGACTTTGTCGATGTTCGTAATAAATCTGATACAGCAATTGCCTTCGAGCTTAACAGTAAGGAAGATTTTCATATAAGAACGCTGAACACCTTGCATCCTTTAGGTTTGAATGACAGAGTGTAAGGCGGAGGTTGCGCCTCTCAGAACACTGCAAATTCATTTTCATTTTTAGTTCTCCTATTAGCAGACGTAAGAGAAGCCATGGCCTTAGGAAGTCGGGTAGAAAGAAATATCCTCCATCTAATAGTTGTGAGGATATTCTCAAGGAGCTTCAAGAGTTGATGAAGAGCAACAAAATAAGAAATTTCTATAATTGCTTGAAATCGATTAGTGATAGCATGCTTAAAATTATGTATTCTAGGCTTCTTGATCAGTCGAATGACCTATCTTTCGTTTTGACAACATATGTTCATAGTAAATTATATAGAAACAAGAAGGATAGCTCTACCGAAGACAAAACGCATATAGTGATTCCTTTCAAGTCTCATTTAGTTGACAAACTTCATTTACCTTCTGTATTTAATGACAAAAGTGTCTGTGCTTTAGTTCCAGAAAAAGCGAAACATCTATATCCTCCCAAAGTGTACCATAAGCTTAATAACACTATTTGTTTGAAATTTTTCAATTATAATAAGTTTCTTAATAGCCTGACAATTCAGGAAGTTGTTGGCATTTTACAGAGCGATTGCAGCTGTGACTCGATGACCAGTTTTGTTTATGAGCCTTATGGGCATGTTTTTACCGGTAATTTAGATATAATAAATGATCCAGGTCTCAGAGCTATATTTGCGTATGGCACTAAACACAGATTGTCTAGGTCAACATCATGGAAATCCATTCAAAAAGAGATCAGCGATTGCATAGATAATATATCTCGTGTGTCCAGTCGCCTTCACTTAAAGCTGATGACTTCTCTATTTGGAAAAACAGGCTCATGATGTTAGTAAAGCACCGCATCTTTCGTTGTAAGAAGTTGGGTAGGAAAGATAATGGCAGCAGCGTTTGTGTTGATAAGGAGTTGCAAGATCTCCATAAAAACTTGATAGTCGTTCCTGTCGATAAAGCATCCAACAACTTTAGTTTCATATGTAAAAAGTTCTATCTCAAAATCCTGATGGACGAGCTTGGTTTTGACATAGATTCTTCCCCTGCAGTAGGCAATGCAACTATCAACCTGAGCTTATTTCTGAAAAGGAAATCCTTACTAGACACGTTAAAGACATGAAATCAAACTTTAATATTAATGTTAGTGACAAGGACCTTAAACTACCAAAACTTTTCTGGATTCCAAAATTGCATAAAAATCCTTATAAGTTTAGATTCATTGCCGGAGCCAGAAATTGTACAACTAAAAAGTTATCGGTGAATATCAACAAAAGTCTGAAAGTGATAAGAGAAAATTTCCATAGATACTGTGAGTCAATCAGGAGTAATACTGGTTATTCTTATTTTTGGAGTGTAGCCTCGACTCAAGATTTTTTGAGGAATATTTCTGACGTGAACGTCCACTCTATGCAAGTTTTTGACTTCACTACTCTTTATACAAACTTAGATCAAGGTGCTATCAAGAATAATATTTTTTCCATCCTTGATCTCACATTCAATTCCACTAATCGTAGATACTTGTGTGTAGGATATGAGAAGTAGTTTTTCTCCAAAATCAAATATAAGGGGTATTCTTGTTATGACGTGGACTCTTTTAAGAAGGCTATTGATTTTATAGTGTCTGAAGTCTACATTTCTTTTTCCGGTTATGTGTTCAGACAAATTCGAGGAGTACCAATGGGAGGGAATTGCAGTCCTTTACTTGCCGACTTGTTTCTGTTAAATTGCGAATTTGCTTTTATGAAACAATTGGTTAAAAATAAAAAGTTTGGACTAGCTAAATTATTGTCAAACACTTCGAGATATATAGACGATATATGCGTAATAAATTACAAGCATTTCAATACCTTAATTCCAAAAATTTACCCAGTGGAGCTTCTTGCAGATAGAAACGGAGTCAATGACAAAGCCGTTGTTTACCTCGATGTGAGACTCCAGTCTAGTAGTGACGGTCTTCGAACCTCAATATATCATAAAGTGGAAGATTTTGATTTCCCTGTTGTTCTGTTGACATTTCCAGACATCGAAATACCTTATAACATGGGAATTAATGTATTTGCCGGCCAGGTTTTACGTTATTGTCGCATCTGCTCGCATCTTGAAGATCTAATTAAACGAATTAATATGACACTTTTTGTGATGAGCAGCAGAGGATATTGTAAGTCTAAAATGAAGGCATGTACTGAGAAAATGCTAACCGGTCATAACAATTTTCTAATCAAGTTTGGATATTTCTCAGCCAGGCAGCTGACATCGCAGTGCGCATTTTAAACAATAAAATTAACACTGTTTGTTTGTTTTCTTAGCATTTTTTTTATTGGTTATACCATTTCAGTATTTCACACATATATTTTAGTCTGTTTTGGTTGTATCCGTCTTTTGCGGTTGTTTTGTTTTTGTTTTTACTATTACTATCAGTATTACTTATTATTACACATATCATTACTGTATTGATTTTAGAATACCAGCCGCATATAAGTTTATGCGGGGCCCCGCCCGCCTGGGCTTGAGCGTTCAGGTAGAGGGGCCGAAAAACGCGACCAGGCGGGTACCTGCTGACGACTGGCTATTGTTTTATTTGTTTTAACGTTATGTTTTTTTTATCGCTAACTGCCCTAGTGTGATGAATGGACTGTGTCAGTAACTGGTCTCCATGGGGTTGACATGGTGATTACTAAGTGTCTATTTATATATAAGTTCCTAATCAATCGAGCCTGAAACTTTGACCAAGGAGATCACTTGTTAAGCGGCCTTGTACGATCTCGTACACTTAAGGGTGAAGTCCAGCCCGTATAGCGCTATGTTATGGACCCCCGGGAAGGTCCGCCCGGCACGCAATCAGATCCGTCAAGTCTTTGTGCTTAAAGACCTTCATGCATTCATGCATTTGTCGAGGATCACAAGTCAAAGGACCATTAGGGGTAAGGTCCAGCCCCGCTTTAGAAGCGCTGATTGAAAAATGGACTAGTGGGAAGGTCCTCCACACCGATCTCGTCAAGTTTGGCTCTAAAATGTAGTCCTATGATAGTCAAAAGTTTGACGCGCCTTGAACGTTTAATGTCTGCCGGTGGGAACGCACCACCTGTCCTCTTAAGGGCAAACCTTAAGTCTTATTAACTATAAGTTTATTAAAATTATGAAACATTTAGACGTCGTTATGGGAATGTCCCAGCTTCAATATCTAAAAGATTCGTTGATATTCACCAATATTCAAGAAAGCATTGGAAAAGTAAATGCTGTAACACTCACGTATAGGTTTGCATTTATGACGGTTTATATTGTCCAAACTTCCGTGGAAAAAGAATTTTGGTCTCGAATTGATAGGAGTTCATTGTTAATTATTATTGCAACATTATGAAAGAAATGTCGCCTTCCCTTAATGCTAAAAAAGTAAGCAAAATAATTTACTGTATATATGTATGAATGGATGACTTAATTTATACATCGAAGTATTAACTCGTTGCGTTCGAAATGTTCTATTCTTCCCAATCAAAATTGGTCGAACCAATTTTGCATTAAAAATGTAATAGCTGTGTCTGTCGATTGGTCATCCACAGCCAAAAAATCTGACTTTTCTAATTGGCTTGTGGCAAAAATCAGAATCAAATTCACAAAATTTATCAATAATGCTATAGAGGCCTATAGAAAAATCAATCGCAAACAAAAGAATTTTTAGTGCATTTTGTTTATCTCAACACTATTCACACTCATTTCACAGCGTGTCAAGAGGTCCGAAATGAACGAACCAGGTCTGAAAAATCCCGACAAAACGAGGACGGGACAGAAATCTGCTAATGCAGTTTTTCAAATCATTTCAGATGTTAAGTAAGTAGGCCTACAATAAGTTAGTGGATAATCACGTGTGCAGATCAAATCAATCGACTTTAAAAGAGACCTGACGTGTGTCGTCGGGCATTCGGATTGCTGATCTTGAAATATGAGAATCGGATGTGCGTTCCTTATCTTCCGATTGCCATTAGGTGAGGATTCAGTAGAAAAAATGATGTAACTCTTATAACGCTCATGATGGCTGTTCATCTTGAGATGTGTAGTGATTAAAGGTTAGGGCGTGTCCAATTTTTGCACAGGACTGAACCAAAGCTGAACTGAAGTGAATTTCTTCAGTTGACTCATTAAATACATTCTTATTCTGAAGTCCTATCATAATTCATACAATTAACAAAACGACACGTTTATAGTGTAGTCTTCATTTGAATAATGACATTCACAGTGATTGCGGTAATGATACAATAATTATTTAGTCTTTATTAAAGCTAGTCTTATATAACACAATTATCCTACGAAAGTAACGGACGTGTAAGAATATAAGTTAATTAAATAAGCTTTGAGCATTTTCCAGAAAAAGTTCAGTACAACGTCACGGAGCTAAGTACAGCGCATCAGCAGAATGACCAGAGAATTCGCTTTTTGGATGACGTCTGAGCATGCCAAGAATGCCGACGTTATGGGTGGTGGGCCGGCCGGTCTTCAAAATTTTTGGCAGGGGCCGGGCCGGCGTTACTAAAACCGGCAGGCCCGGCCACCGGCCGGATTCAACCCTGATGCACACCTTATTATCCAAACCAGACCTCATTTTTTTTACCTGTGAATGGATCGGTGTGCGCATGTATGCATTATGTTTATCACAATAAAAGACTGGCCCAAGCTAAGAACAACTAATCTTGGAACTTCAAAATGCTACTTCGGATAAAATATCAAACGATTTTAACGATTAATCTATACTCTATAGTGAACAGGCAGGTTAGGCAACAACCCATGAATAAATAGCAGTTGTGACTCAAAGACTGATATCAAAAATCTAATCAATTCTAATTGATTGCTGAAAATCTTGTGGGTGAAAGCTGCTGAAAGCCTTCATTCGAAATTCATATCCGCAGAACCCGACAAATCTCAGAATTTCATTTTTTTTATTAAAAATCACAACACCTAGCGCATGTGGTGCGGTCCTCGAAAAATTATCATATTGTCATCTCATTAAGGATTAACAGACGTACACTATAAAATAGAAGCGCATTCTGCTTCCGACTTTAATGCATTTATGAAAACAAAAAGGGTGCACCCAAGGACACCTATAATTGTGATGACCACACTATTCGGACATCAGGAACGTTCAAAGCCTGGTTTTGTATTGTCAAAAATAGCAATCAACATGAGTTCTATGTTGCTGATTCATGACAATGTGCTTATGGAAAGTTTTATCTCGATATCTTACTAGATGTGTATCTACTGTATTTCATGCGTTTCTCAAAATATCAGACTCACTAAACGGGAACTTGGATAAATTTTGCTCTGCAAAGTGGAAGCATTTAATTTCTTCAAATACCCGTACGTGTAGGCCAGGGATATGGTGTAAGCCTACTGTCTGTATTTTAATATCCAGCATGTTAGACACAATAATGCAGTAAAATTGTAACCCAATGACCATCTGAGTAATTTTACTGCCAGTGAAAAGTAACAGTATAAAAACGCAATTTCAACATTAAACTTGTCAAGTGGGGTGACGAACGTTTCAAAGTGAGTTTTTACTTTAAATTAGGCCTACGTTGTTGATTTCAAGTGAGTTATTCGATCAAATTCAGTAAGGCATGAATTAAAGGGTGTCAGGTGCATTTTACTAGTAATTCTAATGTGTAAAGCAAATTTGCATGATCGTGAGGTAGGCCTGTCCTCTGAACAAGGCTATAGGTCAAGTGGCACTTCAACGCAACTCAATCGAGCAATTGCACGAGAAACAGTTGCAAACGGGTACCGCATTTTTAAAAGGGCGACTGAACATAATTTGTGCAGTTCTAGATTCAAATGTGCAGCTGTTTTTTTTTACCTGTGCAGCTGAAAAATGTGGAGGAAAGAAATCAGTTAATGTAAAATTAAGTGGACGCAAAAATGTGAATAAGAATTGCATAAAATGTGTTGCAATAAATTAAAAAAGGTGGCAAAAGACATGACCGCTTGTTGAAAAATCTGAGTTTACGAATTGATTATTACGCCTGTTTGTCAAACATGAATGAAGTATTTGCCCTGTTCCTTGTATTTCAGTAAAAAGTAAGGTGCACATCTAATTGGGAAAATTCTGTTCACCATTAGGCCTACATCATAGTGACCTTTTATTTACTCTTAAGGTCAATGTGATGCACTGCGTTGCTACTGATAGTTATTGGTACATCATTCTGCAAGAAACATAACTTCATTAAACTGCGAAGCATAATTTGTGTGACAGTGTCGCAAGAAACAGCGATGTAACTGAAAATTCGAAAATGCGTTATCGCCAGCTGCACAGTGTTATTATCATCTTCTACATGAAGCTCATGCCCGGCCGCAACAATAGCAAAGTTCTTCAATCTTCGATACAAGATGAGGGTGTAGTGTTTGATTTTATTTCTGAAATTGGAAAGAACTACATCTCAGAGAAAATCGTTCTTTTTTTATAATTTAAGCTGTGAAAGAGTTTTCATGCCCTTTTATACGCTTATTTTTCAGCCTCAGATTTTCTAGATTGAAACATATGGGGCATTGATTTTATTATGCATCAGCTGAATTATTGAGATGATTTAATTTGGGACACGAAGCACATAATTCCATCAGAATGTCTTCAAAAATTGCCGCTAGTCTTCTAACAGCAGAAGTCTGTTAACCTGACTGTGAAACGAGTTAAAACGACATCACACAGGGAAATGACAATATATTTGCATAACTAATTAGGAAGAGTATTGAGAAAACGGCTTGTGACCGCACATGCACACAGCAGCAAGAAAAATTGAGAATCATCAAATAGACTCGAGTATAATACTTATTAACAAATCATGGTTCATAAGAAATGTCAAGATATTCCTCCCTTCAGAGCGATACAAAATGATTGTCAGTCCGGATTATGATGTCGACCAGCGAAATAACATCTGAGGATAAAATTCCTCACGAAAAAAGTTCCGGGAATATCGCAAATCAAATCAACGAAAAAGAAAATTCATGATTATCATATAAATACTGTTTGCCTTCATTGTGACAAGTAGTATTTGATTTGCATTTCTTGTCAAGATTGTGAAAAATATGTCGATCAACATAAATTTGTTGAAAGGAGATCAATTCCTGTCCGGTTGTCACATAAGCTGCACTCCAACTTGAGATCTTCAGAAATCATGTAACATGAGCTGCATGAGTTCC
Organism: Prostheceraeus crozeri; assembly: GCA_907163375.1. NCBI lineage: Eukaryota > Metazoa > Platyhelminthes > Polycladida > Euryleptidae > Prostheceraeus > Prostheceraeus crozeri. Next base: position 105,576 of record CAJQUW010010299.1, read on the forward strand.
ACCGCCGCCTGGAGGTGATGGATTTGCAGGGGCAGCAACGGGAGGTCCTCCAACCACACTCAACATACTCATCTTGAGTTGATCACACAAAAAGTCTATGTTGTACGCATCTTGAGCTTGTGAAGCACTACAGGAGGCGACGTGGCCTCCAGTTGGCGCCATCGAAAGTGGAGTAGTCTCCCGAGAGGATGAAGGCACAACAGCGGCGACCCCAGTGGGCGACGAAATCTGTTCGCGGAGCTGCAAAATAAGAAAAAATGAAATTGGATTTAGTATCATTAAGTAATAAGTTGATCATATAATGATTGCTTTTAGAATGAAGTCAAAGTGCCATAGTCGATCACATCATTGATATAAAACTTTAATAAATCACCGGAATCATAACCTAAAACATAACACATCTAGCTATGAAATGACTGATAGTCCGGCAGCCAGAACGAGTTTCTGCAGGGAACAAGGCCGAAAGTGAGATTTTCAGAGAATGATGTACACACTATGCTTACTTCGAATCGGCACGTCTGCCGAGTTCTAGTGAGTTCCTCTTCTTGTCAGACAAAATCAAAGAAAGACACATGCAAATCCAATGGGACGCAGATTGCAGTTTTTGGCTAAAATGAAATTTTGCATATTTTTCTCTAATTAAACGAAAAATACTAAGCCCAGAGTCATAATTTTTAATATGGAATGGCTTCAGGTCATTTCCTATGATGTGCATAAGATAATATGAAGCTTCTGATCGGCTATGCATGCGAGAATGTGGTTGAATGTGGATGAAATTGATCGAAATGTTTATGTTTGCCGACATAAAGAGCCTCGCCAAATTTAAATGTGTTTAGCTTTATAGACAGGGGTGAATGAAGATGAAAGGAAATGACCTGAAGTCATTCCATGTCAAAAATTATGACTCTGGGCTTAGTACTTATCGTTTAATTAGAGAAAACATACAAAATTCCATTTTAGTCAAAAACTGCAATCTGCGTCCCATTGGATTTACATGTGTTTTTCTTTGATCTTGTCTGACAAGAAGAGGAACTCACTAGAACTCGGTAGTAGTGCCGATTTGAAGTAGGCATAGGGTGTACATCATTATGTGAAAGTCTGAGTTTCGGCCTCGTTCCCGGCAGAAACTCGTTCTGGCTGCTGGACTATGACTGTTGAACGATGTTCGAAAGTTAGAGAAGCAAAGAAAATGCATTGAAAGCTTACATAATGTTCAATGAATTTTCATAAGACACGGTCACATTCAGCGGGGTGATCAGTTTAGAGGGGAAACAGCAATTCAGTAAAATAGCTTCATTTGTAATTTAATGCTAACAAATAGAAAGCATCAGATCTGGTGCTTCAGTGCCACCCTCGCATGGAATCCGCCTTCATGGTTGCGTCGCATGTTACACAAATCTCTCAGCATACATGAATGTGTTTCGTCCAACTTTGTCTTCGAGCAGCGTTGTTGATGGCGTTGTACGGTAAGACTGTGACATGTACGTACTTTATGCAACTCCATACTCGGCCTAGTATGTGAAGCCTTGGCAAATGTTGTATGGATCCACACAAAGCAAGTCAACATGCGGTCATAGAACACATTCATTTGTATACTGAGTCAAGTAAGCACGAATAAGAGCGGGGCAAGCGGGTGAAGCATGAATATAGTAGAACTCTGGACTCCTGAAAGACACACAAGACACTAACTGCAATTGCTTGATAGAACGCAGTGATGCCTCTTGCAGGGATTGGGTACCAGTCGATAGAGAACATCAGTGCCTCTTCTATGAGACGTTGTCGCGGTCTACGTCAACGCCGTCGAACGCTCTGTGTAAGTTGACTAAAATTGTGATGGTTTTAATCTGAAACATAGTTGCCCCTACTATCTCCCAGCGCAGTGTTAAAAGTGCTGACAGGTGTCAAGATGAGACTAGAACTTCTCCGTTCCACCGAACAAATAGCTCGATACGGACCAGTGTTGCCATTCCACCTAATACGATTATTATTGCCAAATGTTCTTGGGGAAAGCGTATACAAGCACATGAGCAGTCAGAAAAAAATGATGAATTATAGGAAAATAACTGTATGTTAGATATGCTAACTACCAAATGCTTTAACAGGTGAACGTGAGAACAACGAAAACACAGAGAAGCACGAACGTTTCCAAAAACAACTGACCATGAACGTGAAAACCCTAAAAACTATAGTAGACCATCGCCAGAGTTATAGGCTTCTAGTATGGACTGATTCTGAATTGAATTACAAAAATATTGTTTTCATGGAATAAACTGATAATTTTCAGCATAAAGAAGAAAGACTTATGGAATGAATTACAAAAATGCGTAAATCACAAAAGTCAGCACTGTTAATTTCAGCAAGAAGATTTGTCGATTGAGCTATAAAAACATTGATATCGCAAAAGTCAGTAGGCCTACTGTACTGTTCATTTCAGCAAAAGAACTCGTGTGAACTGAATTGCAAAAATATGTATATATACCACTGTGCTTCAAATTTGAAATTTGATAATTTCCATAAGAACTTGGGACTTAGACCTCCAAAGTAATATATACATTTATCACTTCGTAACAAGAGCTTCAAACAGTCACTTCTTCGAAAATTTGGGCAATGGAAAGAAAAACTGCGCTGTTTCCGAAGTTTGCAATCGAAAGTTCAACAGCCTCATTCTTTGCCTTTCGTTTCTTGGCATCCTTCGCTAATTGTTCCTTCACGAGAGTAACTTGTTTCAGTTCCGCAACAGCCTCTTGTAATTTCAATTCAGCTGCTGTTTGTCTAGCATCAACTTCTTCCTTTTCCTTCTTCACAGACAATTCCTCCTTTCTCAGGTCTTCCAATCTATCCCTACTCAGTGAATCATTTTGTATCGCCCTATTTATTTCATCAGCTTCTAAAGCAGTCAGTTTCGCAATTCTTTCACTCTCTGATGCTTTTTTCTGTTTTGCCAAAAAAGCGCATATTCCACATGAGCTTTAACCCTCGGGAGGTTTAAAATTCGCTATTCCATTTCGTGAAAATCTGGGTCCTTTCACAATCAAGCACAAATTTCCGATCTTTCTTCCACGTTGACATCTGTCTTTTTTTCGTGTTGCTCTCTTTGCTTCGAGTCTTTTGAAAGAAGGACACAATCATTTTTTCTTGCATTTGTAATGAGGAGGCATGTTTGAACAGCACGGCCCTGTAGATTTTTCCTCAGAATATTAATAAGCACTACCGCTATTCCGATGCTTCATTTTCTACTGTTTCGCATTGTATCAGGCGAGTTGAGGCGTCGACAAACTAATCGATGGATCGTTTGCAAGTGCGCCTGTGATTTCAACGTCTCCAAAATCTGACCAGTTGTCAGCCTTTGGAAGTGCATGGAAAAATAGAAAAAATGCTACACATCGTGAGCGCGTGACGATAGCTTGACGGTCAGGATAAGGCTAAGATATAGCGTCGCTAAGGATACGGGAAATCCTTATCTGGTTTCACGAATACGGGCCTTTGTTATTTAGCAGTGACTGAATTTCTGCGTCAATAATAAATAATGAAAACTTAATAAATAACAACAAGTGATCTGGAAAAATGGGTCCACGTGGACCCAGAAAACCCCCCGAGGGTTAAATCCTTGATTAATCACATAATTATCCAATTTGAATGACGCGCTGGTCTTCTTTTCTGCAGGAAGGAACGACATTGTAAAAGACTTTCTGATGTCATCGGACAATCAATCGATTACGCTTCTCATTGTCATCGATGTCGTGCAACTTCCTGATGTCTCTTTCACAATCGGCATTTCCATGGAGAAGGGTGGGACAGGACGTCGGATGCTTCGGAAATGCCTCGGATTTGGGCTAATCCTCCCATTGGTTTAAAAGTTGTTTGTCCGAAGATGGTCGATGTCATAATGAGAGACAACATTGGGAAGTTGATTTGCAAAATAAATGACGAAATCCTCTTTCAACTTAAAGGTTGTATAAAGAAAACTCAGGCAACGAAGAACCCTCTTTTTCAGAGGGAGATTATCTCGTAGATAGGTCAACATTTTTACATAGTAATTCTTGCACCTGTACCGAAGTACATCGGAAACTTCTTTGTTCATGGGACTGATGAGGATCTTGCCAACAGGAAGTTGATTATTGACGTCACTGATATTTACTTTCATAGCAGTTTCGTAAGTTGCTCATGAGTTGAAGCCTCAAACGATTAATTAAGATGGCCGAAGACTGTTGAAACCACTTTTCAAACGGTTCCGCCATCTGCGCAACATAGATAAAGAATCTGATTTTCTTCCTAATTTCCAGATCTTTCAAAGCGAGACATCTCTTTGAACGATCTGCGCCATCGTTCTGAGCAATCAACTAAAAAAGGATTAACTTCGTTAGGAGGAAGTTCTTTAAAAAAAATACCGGTGATATAAACTATGTACGAGTATAAAAAATAACCCCTGGCGTTTATAAACATGTTTCATTTTAACGCATTTGGTAAACTTACCTCATAATTTTACTGGAGCCGTAGTTAAAAAGTTAATGAAATATACCGACTTCCTCTCATATCTAGCAATTCTAACAGCCAGAATGCGGGAATGTTGGACTCGAGTATAATGATGTCTCGTATTGATGTGGTACAGTCTCAGAGACCAGCGATCAAGTATTGTGAATAATAGGTTTTACATTCGATATTACATTGACTCGCGTAATTCTTTACAATAGACCTATCTAATTATCTCAAAAACATGCCCATCAAATCAAAAATTTCTGTTCACAATATCATCATCGTTTTAAATCTGAAAAATATTGCCAACTACAATGAACTATCAGATAATTATTGCATGTTGCCACAAATTGTAAATATATTGCCACGAGTGGCAACACTGATACGGACTGAACTCGGCACAGCAACACCTTAATCTTCGAAGTACACGATATCAGCGAAATCCAACGGAGCTCCTCAACCTTGGTCGAACGCTTGCTATCCAGATTCGAGAGCATAAATTACGCTTTGGCACCTTGCTTTGTAAAGGAGTCATGAATCAAAAACAAGAGTGACCAACCAAGGCGCTATTCAACACAGAGCATACCAGTACCCCTAGTCCGAATTCAATGTTGCGACCACAGAATTAGATTCATCTGCGAGGGCTTCAGTTTCCTAGAAAGGAAGGGTCATATGTAACCTGAATATCGAAATGGCACATCACAGAATTAGACAACTTGCTCCTTCTCGAATGGATAATTCGTGTATCGCCTGCTATTGGAAATGGCAAACAATAAGCTGTCAGCAGAGGACACCAGAGCCACTGAGAGATGCGTGCGTGCTGTGATATCACTTCGCACACAACAAAACACACATCGTCTGGTAACATTCGATTCTGTGTATGCACTATGCAGTGAGGACTGGCTGAGAAGACGATGGTGAAAACATCAAGTGAACTTATTTTCGTACGCCTGCTACTTTTTTTAATAATGATCGGAAGGGCCAACATTATGGAGCTTGTGAGCAATGATCTGAATTCTTCGAATCTGAAGGATTTTTTGGCAATCGAAGCACTTTGCTGGAACTCACATTAATCAGCAAGCGACACACGACTTTTTTTCCAATCTCTGAAGGTATTAGGAAATCCTTTTTGCCCACTTAATAGGTTCCTCGATGTGCCGGCGATTTTGAATTAATCACATTTCTAGCAAACCGAAGCAGATAAACAAAATATTTAATTCTGTGATTACAACAGAATCAGAACAAAAGCCAACATTCTAGCATTTCATTTGCACGGAATCATGGAAAATTTTATTGTAGTTTTTTTACGTTGAATTGCTCCTGCAGTACGTCTTGAGTTGAAGGTGGATTATGTCGCCGCCTCTTGACATCTATACTGGCTGCATTCTGTTCTTCTTTCAAATGCCTGAGGTACATTTCAGTCAATAGCTACTCTATCAATTATTTTAATCCATGCTATATTTTTTTCTTTACTATAAATTTCATTTTTCAGGTTGTGCATCTTACATGTACAGGACCGCGCTTGATTGTGTTTGAAAGTCCAGGATCAAGCGGTCGAAACGCAATCATCCTAACCAAGTTCCTGTTGATGACCTCATTTAATTAGTCAAATAATTTATATGAATATTTTGTAGTATTTCAATTCCCGTTCTAGCTTAAGGAACAAATCTTAATTGTTTTACACACCTGGTCGATTTTAGATAGCTTAATCCTGTTGTTTTAGCTGGACAATAAAATAAGTCAAAAATGTAAAGATCGATGCTGTCCTATATGCCAAACAGGAGGTAAGGGTTCTTGTAACAAAAGTGGAGTGTCTTCTGAAAACAATAGTGAAGAATGTGACTCAGTATACATTGGCGAGATTTCAAGAAATGGCAAGATTAGAGGGAGAGAACATATTCAACAACTACAACAGAAAATTAAATCAGTTTTGTGGAAACATTGTAAAGAGAGCCATGAAAGCAAAATAACGAAATTCAAAATGAATATCATCAAAGTGTACAACAGCGATGCATTTACAAGACAAATAGCAGAATCAGTAGAAATAAGACACGCAAACAAAATGAAAAATTAATTAATACGAAGCAAGAATTTCATTCACTGAATTTACCTGGATTAGCGATATCACGGTTATTTCCAGCTTACAAGAATTCTACTTCTAACTACATAATTATGAGAGAGATATCGTGACCATGAAATACGATTTGACTTTGATAATATCTTTGTAAATGATACAGCTGAAACGTCCAGACCGGCGAATTAATTATTCTGTTTAAATAACTTTCGATTATTTTTCTTATTCCGTTATAATCGTTGGTCGAATTGTTCTTTAGATACGTATACAGTAAAACCTGCTTGTAGTGGACCCTCTCCGTAATGGACACTCGTACGCAATGGACACTTTGTCCTGCATAATTTGCATTGCTCATTGGAATGCCCCTTGCCATAGTGGACACCTGCTCAAGGTGGACAATGGACAACATTTTGTGACAATTTCCCTCAATAGGTGTGGACAAACACATCATCAAAGTGGTTAATTCTCAAGATGAGATTGCTGTATATGGCAATCTCGTCTTAAGTTTTGTTATGAAAACACGATAATTGACACGAATTGACGTTATTCCCATCTCATGATAGTTAAATTAACACATTGCCGCACTTGTAAATAGTCCAAACCAAGCAAAAGATTGATGATGTTGTCTGAAACTCTTCAAACTCGTCGGCCACTCACGATGAGGTGACATAATCGCTTAATTGACTTTCATGATAAAAGATGTCTTAAGCAAATTAAGACATCAATCTTTAATTTTAAACCGTCGACAGACAGACATGACGTACCGCAAACGATCAATGCTGAGTCTTTCACAAAAAGTGAAATGCATTCGTTTAAGTGAAAAGGGCTTACCAGTAAGAAAAATTGCCAAGGAAATGAAAGTTGGGAAGAGCCAAATTGGCAACATTTTGGGAAGAAAAGAAGAAATTCTACAGACATTTTCATCGGGAGAGAAATTTCATCAGAATATGAAGAGAGACCAACAGCTATGAAACCATGGAGTGAATACCAAACGCATTTAAATGACTTATTAGCAAGGGCAATGGAATCCAATGACGAAGAGAGTGTAGATATGATAATTAAGCTTCAAGAACGTTTTCGCATAATGCAGTTAAAGAGTCCGAAAGTGGCCAGACAAACTCATATTAACAATTCTTTTTAAACCACAATAGACAGTTATCTTCTGAACTTCGTACCTTTTTGTGAGAAGAAATCTCTCTATAAAACATGTTCAATTAAACTGATCGATGTATTTAATTTTTGGTTTTAACTTCATGATAAAGGAAAGTTAATAAATTAACATTTATTTAGGTTATTAGGTTATCAATTAACAAATTCGTATACACGTAGCAAACAGCATAAATTATTCAAATAATTAAGTTTCTCATGATACAGAAGTACGAATACAGTTTACGGTGATCACTGATCATATACAATAACATAATATATGCATAATATTATATGTTCTATAATGTATTTGCAAATAATTTCAGTATTTACATAATACTAATATACGCATGTGCAGAATATAACCACTATAAGTACTTTCATAAGATTGAAAAACGATAATAATAACGAGAAAGTGAGTATTGAAGTAAACGAAGATGGACCCCTTTACATAATGGACACTTTGAGCTGCCAAAAATGGTGTCCATTAAATAGAGGTTTTACTGTAATATAATAATTTCAATGACATGATTTCCAAATAATTCTTTGAGAAAATTATTTATTTAACGTAAGATATGATTATTTTCTTCTAAATAATATTTTGCACTTTCTAAAAAGTAACTAGTCGTTCGCTTGCCTATGTTTTAAAATTAAGTTACCTTAACGCACTTTGTTACTTTGAATTAATGATTTCAGACTTACACGATGATTCTCCTGCTCCAGCCTGGAAATTTTGGACTCCTTCTCGCCGATAAGCAGCTTGAGAAGATCGGAGTCGAGACAGGCAGTGGAGGAGCCGGAGGCATTGATAGTCCCACGACCACCTGCAGCCGTTTGGCCGGCCAGGTGCTGCGAAATTTGTTGCTGTTGCTGCTGAAGATGATGCTGCTGTTGTTGCTGGAGGTTGAAGCATAGGATGGTGTGATGAAGTTTGTCTGAAAGTTCAGGAAATACTTTGTTGGACACACTCGAATGATAGGGGCTATGTGCATGCACTATTAACTTTCAAAATATGGAACCATTTCGTACATTTATCAGACTTTGAATGCGACAATGTGATCATATTTTTACTGTATGCTACTTTCCAAGTCGCTTGAAAAGACACTTCCACCTACTGCTCGTACAATAATAAAGGAGTTGGACAACGGACACATCGTGAGAGATAAAGGTACTGTAAAACCATTTACACTTGGATAATTTCCCGATGCGTGGTCAATATAGACATGATATATGGAATACTGATTAAAGGAATTCAATTACATAGACTGATAAGTATGGCCTACATGGATAATTAATATCTATCAACTATCAATTTCGCAATAACAGTTTATACAGGGTGTCCGCGCAAATTTGAATAAAAATTTCCAGGTGTTTTCCAGGATTTCCAGGGTAGAATTCATTTTCCAGGTTTTCCAGGAAATTTAACAAAATAACGGGGGAGTTCAAATTTGAAAGAAAATTTCCAGACTTTCCGCAGGGAAATTTTACTCAAATGCACACGTCAAATTTAAAAGAAAAATTCCAGGAAAAATCTTCCCAAAGTTCTGTGGATAAGGAGCTTACACACCATAAAATTAATATTATTGAAGACAAAAATTTGAAAAGTGACGTAAAATTGGTTGAATTTTTAAGGCGCAGGTGATTCCAAATAACAAATACCAAAATATGCATGAATGGCTACATTATATTTATAAAAAAATGAAAATATAATCGATCGTAACAAATTTAACGCTTGCGGAATGAGGAGAACAAAACAGAAAGAGTATTACAATAAATAACGAAAAATATAAGACCTAACAATGAAATGTAACATTAACGAAATATCTGTTAAGTCCACTCTATAATAAAATGCAACAAGGTTAACGTCAAAGCGTTGTCATTCAGATAAGATCATTTGAACTGAAGCATTGTAGCGTGAATCCGTGGAAGGTGGAAGACCAAGAGCCAGAAAGAGGAACATAATGGCTGATGTGCTGCATATGCATGAGAGTAATCACAATCAGTTAAAGAGAATGACACAGAGAAGAATTGACCGAGGAAAGCTCATTGGCACACGACGTGTCGGGAATAATATATCTGCATATTGAAACCTTCTTGAAATGTGTTTCAAAATATTCGATATTAGCCTCGGATCATTCGGAACAAGCCTGGTGCCTAAATGAAGTTTATAAATTCACCACCATTTTGCGTCAGTAGATTCTGCCACACAGCAATCAAGTGTGTAATAGCATTAATCCTAGATTACGGCTCCTAGTTCCCCGTACCACACGACGTTAATGAGGGAGTCTACGACTCATAGTCTACCATTCCACACGACGTTAATGAGAGAGTTTACGACTCATAGTCTACCATTCCACACGACGTTAATGAGGGAGTCTACAGCTCATAGTTCGCCATTCCGCACGACGTTAATAACGGAGTTTACGGCTCCTAGTTCCCCATACTACACGACGCTAATGAGGGAATTTGCAACTTCTAGTTCACCATACCGCGCAGCGTTTGTGAGGGAATTCACAGCTACTAATTCACCATAGTGTACAACGATTAAGAGTTCGACAACAGTTCATAGTTAACCATACCACGCAGCTCAGTTTCATGTTGTATACGTTATGATAGGAGATTCCAATCACTGAAATATTCTAAGAACAAAAAACTTGCATGCGAATGAAGGCTATAATTATAACAAATAAGTAGAGATTTGAAGAATAAAATCTGGAAAAATAGAAAACACTTCAACCATAGAGTAAGTATGACTTCAACAACTTGCAATTAGTGTTTTAATTAGTCTCAAAATTTCCAGGAGTTTTCCTGGATTTCCAGGTTTTCCAGGATAAAATTCATTTTTCAGGGGGCGCGGACACCCTGTTTATAGAATGCTTATGAATTCACTTGATCTACACTTGGATTAACGTATTATCTTTTCTGCAAAAATGATAGTTATGTCACCACTGCAAGCGGTTAATTTAATGTTAATGACAAGCAATGCTAGCAATCAGTAATACTCAGGAAATTATACATTATCAGTACGTATGAGTTTATGACTTATACACAGGAATAACATGAATGACACTTTCTAGTTGAAAGTATCAAGAAGTCATAATACTGTTAAACTTTGAAGCAATGCTGTCAAATCAGAAAAAATAAAGAAGTTCCACTTGAAACATCAAGATATTACGGCCCAGGATTAATTTTGTGTAAGAGTTTTCTTCATTGAATCTCCATCCCCAATAGTCCGTTCTCAGCAGTGCTGACGAGCCCTTGTGGGGTGAAACGCAGCGTCTACGGCTGCCAGGGAATTTTTGTGCTTAAATTGTTCAAGTCTGAGGACATTTTTCTAGTTTATAACGTAGTCACACTCAAAGGCTACGTCCGAACACAACATCCATTCCTTCGGCATTTCCATCAATTTCATCAACATTTATCGATTTACAATTCGCGCAATCTTTATTTTGCGCATGTGACTAAACGACAAAAATTAAAGTATCTTTAAACAGTGTCCTCCCCCATCTTGGTGTCGAAACTCTAATTGTCGTTTTATATGATCAATCTGATCCTAGATTCTATTTCTCACATCAAAGTAGCCAAGATTATTGACTTTAAACAAAATAATGTCTTTTAATATTTGTAACAATTTATATACATATAATTGTCATTCATACTCTTATCGCTACATGCATTCTCTCTTTCTCTCTAATTTAGCTCTTTTCTCATCTGCACAAATCAAGAAACACAACTTTTTTTTTAGAGCTGCACAAATTGTGTTTAGTTGCGCACTAATAAAACATGCAAAATGTAAATACTTGCAACTTAGACCCGAGAAATCATTCAGCTACAGACAACACAAATAATGCCTGTTGGAGCTTTCTAAAATTCTTTCGTGACTTATGTATGCTTGTCATACTATCTAGTTTCAATTCAGTAGTAGCGATCTGCGCATGCTATTTGAGACTGACAGAATAAATTCTAAATCAGGTGAAGTTGCTGCATGCATGTTTGAAAATTGATTCATGATGGTTATCTCGAAAATAATAATTGAGATTTAAAAAATTAAAAATTTTAAATTAAAAATTGAGAAAATTTGAGATTTAAAGCCATAGACGCTATCAATTACATACTTTTAAAAATATTTAGTAGGTTGCATGTCTAAAAGGTTTACAGGTTACATTGCTATATCCGTCTCTAATTTTACTTACGTCATTTTTGCCCGTTGTCATTTTTTCAAACAAAAAGTCGTGTCTATCTAGAACGGTCTATCCACAGAATTAGATTATTTAACTCTTTCAGTTATCTAATTCTGTGGTTCTGCCTAAATAGTGTTGTCTCTTTCACGTCAAGTTTTTAAAAGCAAATTATTAACTCAATCCGCCAATCTTTCACACAGTAAAGTACTTGTTTCTTAACTGTTTCAGTTAATTTGTAGTATTAAAGTTGTGAACATTTTGAATTTATATTGTTGAGGCCACATTGAGGCTACACGTCAGTGTTGCTTTGAAACCAGTGATGCCTTTGACAAGCTTGAATAAGGAAAAGAAATAAATGTCTGAGGAGGTACGGCAAAGACCAATTCAGGAGCTAGGTCTAATAAAAAATCGACATATTATATCAGTTAACATGGATCAGCTACATATTCTCGCTGTCCTCACCTTTCAGTTGGCCATTCTCCTGTCTCAGTTGTGACACTTCGCGTTCAAACGCCCGTCTCACGGCAGCCTCTAATTGGTGTTGCCTTTCCACAGATCTTACTAGACATTCATGGGCTTCCTGCATCCTCGCTAGTTCCCGATCCACTACTTCCAGTCGACTGAGACGAGCAAGCGCGGAATGCAATTGGGCGGTAATCTGCACGAGTTCTTCTGAATGAGGAATACGTGTACATCGGTGGGGACAGAGACCTGAGTTGGAACTGCCAAGTACAGAGATAGGCTGTGGAGAAAGAAACATCACAATTAGACGAAACATGATGACAGAGGTATATCTAATCTTATCTGACTTAGGGCCTGTTCAGTCCTATAAAGCATTGGCTATTCTCATGTCCAAACGACTTCATTCAAGACAATGTTTTGCTCAATTCAAATACCTAACATAAATAATAATTGGTATTGAGACGCCTATCTTACGAAAACGTAATTTACAGCTATACAATTACATATTGCAATTGACATGGAATTTTTCAATTATATCAACTGCCTTCTAGTGCAAATGACACACCACTATTGGTGTAAAAATAATTCCAATTAATAATATACATAATATTCAATAAGTATTGATATTAATAATAAATATTCATAAATATTGATAATAGATTCAATAATATTCCAATTAACTTTTACTTAATAGATCTCCATCGCATCAGTCAGATTTGAGAAGCAGTGCAATTATTGCAACATGAACATGGCACTACGTCAAATAGAGTTTTTCGAATATTTCAGTGATAATGATGCGCACGTGATGTAATCACAAACTTGCAAAGCATTAAATAGCGAATTCGAGAAAACCTCGGGATAGAAAAATGTCCTTAAACTTGAACACGAAACTCTTTGGCAATCATAGACACTGCGCTTCATACCACAAGGACTCATCAGTGCAGCTCGGAACGGTTGTATTAAGTACTTTGGCCGAACAAACTGATAAACTGAACAACAGACTGCTCTACTTTGATTTATGATGGATTAATTGCGCATCATCAAAACGTTGAAGCGTCAGTTCGCTTGGGTGTCTAGAGGTGTGCAGTCGGGACACGAACCCGACAGGTTTCGGGGTTGTTGAGAAAAGTTTGGGGTTTTCGAGTTATAAATGAAATGCAAAATTTTTGAAATACATCAGCCAAAAATAAGTGGACGATACCATGGGAGAATCTGATGGAAAAATTTCATCAGCTAATTTCGCTATATGCCGGTACATTATATATAATACGCAAATGCTGTTACAAACTGGCGCTCACTGGACGCTGACTCCCATCATGTTCATCAACAATCAACCATCACTCTTACAAATAATTAATTAAATTAATTAAAATACATTTACACAGCACACACCATATTTTCGCTAGCTGTTTGAAATCGTAGTTTGATGGGATTTTTATAACGATAACACTTAAATTTTCATCCTTGAAATAAATGCTGACTTATGTAGACTACTATTATAATGAGAAGTCCTTTTGTTTTCAGTATTTCTTTAGCAAATACATACGCACACATATTTGTATTTTGAAAAATTAATACGTCTAAGCTTATATGTACGTTTTAATGTATGTTTTAATGGGTATGGAAAAAAATTAATTCTATTTTATGGCGTAATTTACAAATTTGATGAACACAATTGTCATCATTTAATATCTACAATGGTCTACACTTCTTCCGCTGATAGTTAACGAAAAGAATCGTCCACGGCTGTTAAGGAATTTTGTGCTTAAATTGCTCAAGCCAGAGGATATCCTTACATTCGGTGCTCAGGCGAGCTGACACTGCACTCTTTATAATCATGAATCATTTCTGTCAGCAACTTTGTGGTATGGTACTACATGTAGACACGCATGGTTTACACCTTGGCCTATTAATGTTTTCATGCATCTGTATCTTCTTACCCTGGAGAGCGAGTGAAGCTTGCGAGTGACCTTCCCAACCAATCTCGACTCCGCTCAGCATCAAAAGAACAACTACTCATTCCACGCTGCAGACTTAAATTTATGCGGAATAAGCTATTCTCCTCTAATGCAGCTCATGTATGGAATAGCCTACCACCCAAACACGGTTGCCATTTCAGAAAGACAAAAATCCAGACTTAATGACTAGTTGCTACTGCAATCCAATAGCAGACCTACAGAATATTCCACAGATCCGCGAGTCCCCTTCCCCCAATAAGTCTGCCTACCTAATGTATTATTCATTCACATTTCTATTTGGGGTCCCTTTCACATTAAATATATGACGTACTATAACAAGCTTATTTCTTATGGCATAAAGGCGGTGTATAAGTATGAAATTCGGAGTGATTCTCACCAAACTGCTGCATATAATGAATGAATGTTCAAGAAACAAATTGTAAATATCGACAATCTTTCACTTGGAACATAGACGATAATCTATGAACAAAAGTCAAATTTATCCATGCATTTCATTAATGAATGAAAGCTCATGAAATCCATGAAATCAATATTTTCTCCTGCTTATCTAAAGAACATCTTATAAACGCATTCTTTACCTTAGGTCATCTGTTCGCTAAAGTGTTGTTTTAAAAGAAAGAATCTTTGACATTAAGCAATGTTTGACTTTTGAAGAAAATACTTTCGGTTTGTTATCGTAATATATGCTGAATGATGACAAATCAAAAACTATGATTCTATCGAAGAAATTTCATTTGTGTGTTCCGCAAACTACCACCTACACTTTCTGTTCTGAACTTGTAATACTGGGTGTGACCTTTTCCAATTCACTGAGATGGGACAGTCACATAAGCAACGTGTGTAAAAAGGCAAGCAGTAGACTTTATGTGATACGACGCCTTTATGAATTCTGATCCAAAGAAGATCTCATACTTGTATACAAAATGTACGTGCAAAGTGTTTTGGAATACAATTCACCTCTTTTTGTTGGACTTCCTCAGACATTGAGTGATCGCCTAGAGCGAGTTCATAGAAGAGCGCATCGTCTTATCTGCGGAAAAAATTGCAATTGTGGTGACTTTACGCCTTTATCTATTTGTCGTGACCATCAGGCAATTTGAACTTTTTTTAAATATGAGTGATCCTAATCATATTCTTCACGACTTATTTCCAACAACTTTGCCACGTTCGGGACATCTGCTTCTTCCCCATTCTACTACGAATCGACGCTCAAAGTCGTTCATACCGTGTTGCACGTCTTTATTCAACAAAATGTACATATAATTTGTGACTTTCATAACAGTCTATCAACCATTCTGTTCACGCAGAATCCATTATCCTCCTGCTGATCTGTAAACTTGGATATGTTTGCTTATGATTTTCATTATTTCAAATATACTTACTTACTTACTTACATATATCTTGTGCAATGCGATTAGGTCGTCAGAGAAACACAATGATTATATGATTCGGTTCCATAGGTTGCCAAGTCACCACTAATAGGCCTATATCATACACTATATTCTCTTAATAACTGAAAATATATGCTGATTGAAAAATGCAGACTTCCGTGAGAAATACCGACCATTTACAGACGTAACAGGCTAGTTTGTAAATACAGACAAAATGGCAACCTTGCATCCGAATGTTTATCTCAAGATTCGGTTAAGCTTTGCAAGTCATCTGTCAGGCTAAGATTCAAATGTAAAAACAACTGATCGTGTTTCAATTTTGTGAGCTTTCTTGTGCTTTTAAATTCTATGAATTGAATTTGAAGCTCTTTAGCTAGTTGTCATTTTAGTAAAAATCGTCTTCATTTTAATAGTCATTTCAACCATGCGTGTACAACTGTACATATATAATATAATATAATATAGATAAATTAAAAAAATCAACGTAGTCTCAAGATAAAATTGTTTATTCACGAATTTTCGTCTAAGACTTCATCAGGTGAACGAAGTAAATGTCATTTTTATGTCATTTTATATGAGAGTTTTATGTGCATTTTATATATGCGTGTTTTTTATATGTCATTAAATGTCATTTTTTTAATGTCACATTTACTTCGTTCACCTTATGAAGTCTTAGACAAAAATTCGTGAATAAACAATTTTATCTTGAGACTACGTTGATTTTTTTAATTTATCTTTATTATTAAGTCTCATGGCGATTATTTATGATCATTTCTGCGATGCGCTCTCTGTTTTATAGAGCGTTCAAAATTTGTTCGAACCGCAAGCTATATGAAGTTTCTGCTAATGAGATTTCCAAAATTTTTGCCGAAAATGGTTTTGATATCAAAACAATTAACAGAATCAAAGAGAAGGTCGAAAGGAGTGTTGAGAGCAGGGGCCAGCTCAGAGACTCTCAGCCAGAAACTGAGCAGTTACAGAAGAAAGTTGTAACTTGGTCCGTTCCTTTCATTAGCCATGCTGAAAAAGAAATGAAAAATAAAATTCGTTCCATCAACAATCTTCTTCCGGCGAATATCGAAATTCGGCCGGTCTTTAAAATTCAAAAGCTCATTACTCAATTTCCTAATAAAGACAGAATTCCGAGTGAATTGAAATCATCTATTGTATATCAATACTCCTGTCACCGCTGTAATATGCGGTACATCGGCGCCACTAAGCGCCATCTCTCGACTCGGATTTCTGAACACCTCAAGGGGTACCCTTCACCCACTGAAGTGTCTACTCATCCGCATAGCCCTAAAATAGAAAATTTTTCGATAATAGGTAAAAGCAATCAGCCCTTTATTCTTGAATCAATTTTGATAAAAAGCAATGACAATCTTGCTAATGAAAGGAATGGCTCTTATACTCTCTGTCTAAATCTGTAAATTTGTACATGCTGCCTTTTAATTTTTGTAAATAGTATGTACATATTGCTCGATTTTAAGATTTTAGGTTTTACCAATTGATTTATTGTATGAAAGTGCGACTGTGAAGCTTTGTGAACTGTAATTATGTGTTGTGACTTGATATTTAAGAAAGATGAACTGTCTCTGTTTGTTACTCCACCGCTGATGATGATGTATTGAACATCGAAACATGTCCGGTCAAAGAAAAATTGTTTTTCCTTTCTGGATATATATATATATATATATATATATTAATGATGAATTTCGCCATTGGCCGGTTGAATAAATAAATTAAAAGAAAGACGAGGCCAATAAATAAGATCTTATTGTGACAATATTTCGATTGTCTCTTTTACAAGTCTGATGGTACAAAGAATTCTATCAACACTTTTACATATAAAATTTGAAAAAATATACATCTATGGATTTTGGTTGAGCATTACATTCATAGCTGGTGAATTCACTTTGATATAATATTTCTCTGCCGTCTTTCGTTCACAGCTGTTGGAAAAATTGTGTTGGAGAACTTAAATCTTGAGCTTATCAGATGTTAAACAAATGGAGGCGTGTTTACTTTTGAAATGTTTATACACATTGCTTTCTTTCATAGTAAGATGTTGATGCATTCTTCTTCTTAAAGTACATTGAGATTCGCCAATATATGATTCATTATAAATTTTGCATTTTATTTGATAAACCGTATTTTTCATAAAGCAGATATTCTCGTTGTTACAATAACATTTGTTATGACACGGGAAATTATTTGTCGTTCTTAAGTGTCTCGTCAACGGTTTGGGTGCTACAAAAGATGGTATGATTTTGGCTACAGTTATTTTTCTCAATTCATCTCGAACTTTTCTAGCTTGAATTTCGTTCATGAATGGAATTCTGAGAAAGATTTTATTTCTATCATTTCGATGTTGTTTCACCTTAGGTTTCTCAGTATTGACATACTTATCGATGATCGAATCAGGATACCCGCTTACGAAATCTGTTTTTGATGAAAGTTATAGCAGCCAAAAGATAATTGTGAGACGAACAATTTCGGTGAGCTCTAAGATTCTATAATTAAGTAATGCTATGCAATTACTATAATTAACATCATAAACATGTAAGATAGTTTGGGCCTATCCGAGCTGAAATGACGAGGTCTTACAGGATGAAACGAAGCGTCTACAGCTGCCAAGGAATTGTTCCTCAGGACATCTTCCTGTTATATGCCCAGGCGAACTGACACTTTACGAAGTCTAAAAACCATTAACAATCAGAGTCGTATTGGAATGCGCCTCATTGACATTCTTGCCTGTCTGTCAGAACTTCTCAACTCTCAGTAGAGTAGTTAAATGGACAATGAATGCTGGTTGAATTGAAAGATAAAGTTCTCACCTGACATCGGTCCGGATTCACTCCCGTACAAGATTTGGGATCGAGGTTGACGTAGTCGTTGACCAGATTTGGATGTGATCGTGTCAAGCCGTTTGTTCCGCTCATCGAAAGTGGCGCTGTTTGCACGGCACCGGTGGGTACGGATGACGTTGCCGGAACCACATGTTGCTGATGAGATGATTGTTGAGATTGAGTTGTCTGTTGCTGAGAAGCAAGTCCCCAATTGGAATTCTCGTTTACGTATGGATGCTGCATTCGCGTTCTCACGGTAGCCATAGTACCTGAAGCACGCGAGACAGGACATGAGGATGAAAGGACTGTTTGAACTCCTGTTGGTTCTGACTGAGTTGCATTATTCGCTGATTGTGCTGAATTGGATGATGGAGTAGCCGGTCGATTGCTGCTTCCACTACTGGAGCGAGAACGACCAATGGCTACAAGTTGAGGCCGTGGGCCGTTGCTCAATACACTACTGCGTGCTGGCTTCGGACTCTTAGGCGGCAACTGCTGAGTTGAGGAGACAGAGGAGCGGCGGATTGGCACGGACTCAGAGAGGAAGACCGGAGCGGCACCTGTTGTAACGACCTTATCTGCTGACACCGGCGTCATGAGGCGAGCTAGCATGGGAAGCTGCTTCGGATCGAAGCGGGGAGAGCTGGGCGAGTGAGATTCCTCGCCCTGTGGCGCTTGACGGATGGACATGGGATAGCGAGGTATACTTCAAGCTGAAAAGAAGGCGGGGAAAGGTATATGAACTGTAAAAATTAGTTTTCTTTCATGAACTAAGACGACGAAGACCCATGATGATAAAGAACTTTAATCACCATGCGCATTAGCATTTTTTAAAATCTTAATATCAATTATTTTCTCTCGTTTCTAGTATTGGATCTTATTCTCAAATGTCAATCGAATTGTTTTGAGCATTTTCCTCTGGTTAATCATTAATAAATTATGATATTAAATGCACCTTGACGCTTAGTCATGGGTTTGTTGAAACAAGTCCAAAAATGGGCATCGTGAAAGCTCTAAGGCAGGCATAAGAAAGAATGAGTAATGAATGAGAGTGAAAAGTAATGAGTAATAAGAATAATGCGGTAATCCGAATAAAGTTGTAATTTCCAAGCACGGAGTCAGGAAACGAAAAAATCTCCGCTTGTGAGCTTACTATAAGACTTGCACGCAATAATGAAATTAAAATGAAACACCGCTACACCTTTGGAATATAAGCTTCTTCGGAGTTCGTTGCACTTCAATCAGGTAAGGAATCATCGCAGTGGTTTACAATTTTAATCACGATCTTACCTACTTACTTGACTTTTTCGCTTTACGTCCATGTCACATGTGTTATGCGATAACAAAGGTGTATCGACAATGTTTCCCTTTTGAATGTGCAAAACTCGCATGAGAACATTTCAGGATGTAATATTAGTAGATCACGAAAAAGGATACGTTTCCGCACTATTGTGTTCTCTTTACTTTAGCGTTTGAAACAGCAATTTTTTAAAATACATATACATGTACAGCTGACCTCCTAAATAATAAGGTCAGGAAAGCATCCCATAATTTCCAATTGGTTCTTTGCTTCGATACAAATAAATTCGCTTAACAAAAGATTTTCCTTTAACGCTTACTTTGCGGCTAGTATGGTATCACTGTATTTCAGAACATGCGTGTACATACAACAGGATCTCGAAAGAGCAAGCAAGTTGCAAGATCTCGTGAAGCGATCATAGGAAGAAAAAGGAAATCTTTTCATACAATCGAAGAGTAGGAATTCAAAAGCGATTTCAAGAAATGAAAAACAGAAAATGAAGAAACAATGCGGATAAAAGACTATACATTGAATAGTACGCACTAGTCAAATAGATGTAGAATCATATAATCATAAGCTTCCACTCGGCACGATGTTGTAAACCACATATTGGGAAAATTATAAATACCAACTTTTCATTTATCGACAATGTCAACATTTAATCAAAGCAATGTCAAGCAGAATTCAGAACTTTATGCTATTAATGACTATCTGCAATCTACATCGTGTTTCCACATGTAAATCATCTAAATTCATATTGATTGACTATCGCAAAAACTTGCTACGAGTTGCTCGTATTCGACACTGCAGACAAAAACAAATCAGTCTTATCGTTCTCCTGTTTACACGAAATAAACATTCACAGGGGCTCTCGCAGGAAAATCAACGTAAAATAGAATGCATGGAAATTACTACTGAGAATGACTGTCCGGAAAAACTAATTATTGTAAAAAGAACTTTTGTTTACAGCCATTAATGTGACTTTAGTGCTAGCTGAAGCGCGGTCGCAGTACAACAGCTGTACATCACAGCATGTTGACAGGACGCACTTCTACATTGGTCATGCATCAACTAAAGAAAAAACGTACAACCGATTGCTGAATCTCCCAAGGGGGCTTCGTTATCACTCAGCCAAGTGTTCGCTCTATATGTTGATGGTTGATCTTTATATACGTTTGACAGGCGATAGAAAATTCCTCTCTCCATGGGGAGCCCAATTACATATTTCCATAAGCAAGGGTAAATCGTGTATTTATGGACATCAGTCTGCCAGTGGGAGGATTAAAATAACGAGAAAATCTCAACAAATAACGCAGGAGACATGCATAATGCATGTAGGTATATGAGACAGCACCTGAAAGCTGATTGTTTACCGAGTAAGCAAACGAATTGAATAGACAGAGATATCATACATCACAACTAGCAGTTGATTTGCCATATTTCAAAACACAGCTGGCGCATATCAATTTCGTGTTTGACAAATGATGCTTTTTGATTAAGGCAAAAATATCAAACAAGGCAGATGCGAATGTACTTAGGGGTGTAGCTAAGGAAGGAACTCAATGGAAGGAATGGCCTTCCCTGCGATTTAACAATATATTCTTCAATATATTTCATACTTAATCAAATCATTCTTCGTTGTCAAATTGCCATTTCTTAAAAAATGAAAAGCTGACGTTGGCATTAGAAATTATACTTGTAGAACTATCTGAATTGACATTTATATCAGATCTGCTTGACTTTCCTAGACCAGCGTTCCACAGATCAGATATAAAGCGTCCAATCAATGCGTTGCATGCGCACAAAAATTTGAAAATTGACCTTTCATTTATATTGGGGAACAGGAAGAACTCTTCGTGGAAGGACTAATTGACACCTCTTTTACATATGTCACAACGATGACAGCAAAGTTGTGCCTTTCAATAGCATGGAGCATGTTCCACAAAGCAATGGAACTGGACAACAAAGAAAAAGGAAATGAAATCCATAAGTCAACATATAATCAATCATCCTCATGCCCTAAATATACAGCATGCAGATCTCCGATATTTGACCCAAAGTCTCCTCTCTCTGTAACTCGCATACCATCTAGTTGAGACTATGTTTTTCTATTTTATGCATATCTTTTCAGGTCTCTGCTCATAACAAGTTGCAACATTTGAATTTTGTGTAAATATGTGTAATATATGTCATTCTATTCCTGATGTAGGTTAAGAGCGATTGATCGAATCTGATCCAATAAAGTCTTCGAACAGTTAGCTGATTTATGCGCTAGCTGTTTTAATAGCCATATCAAATGCTTTCCAAGCATGGAAATACGATCCGTCGCTAGGAGTTGTTTACCTGCAAATTTAAACCAAGAAAATTTGTCTACAACTAATGTAATAGAGCCTAAATTAAATCTATCCTACTTAGAATAATCGCGCATGAGATTTGTTGTCAAAAATGGTGTATGGACCTACACGCAAAATGTGGTCTACAGTTCTAAAATAATTACAAGTTCCATTCACTTCCTGATACAAGCAATAGTATGTGCTAAACAGAAAAAGGAATATTTCTAATTATCAGGCCAAATTTAGCCTATAGACCCAAATAATAGGAATTGTGATTGCAGTATCGAATAAATTAATACAGGGTATCCACAAGTTATGTAGTTAGATATAGTCGGTCAGAATGACAGAAGTCAGCGTCAATCGCTGCATTGAAGTAACGCTCCAATTTATCGATTATTGAATGACTAAAGATATTCGCAGTACTATGTATCTGTCCCTAAACATCTCATCTTCGTTCACTTATAAATATTCATCACCAAAATGGAACGAGCTACTGAACCACTATTTTTGTCAATATGCATAATTTGGCTGTTTTTCTATGCACTGATTTGTACTTATATATATATTGATTGTTTATGTGTGATCCATTCAGTCGCGGGAAAACCGATCGTCTTGTTTTGAATTTTCGTTGGTTCATACTTTATCAAATGTACATTTAATAAACCGTATTTCTTTGCGTCAAAATAATTTATCTGCTGTTGGAAACGAGCTCGAACACATTCAGCGACAAACTGTAAGTTGCACGTTCCTACTTAAACTTAATTTATTAGTTGTTGACAAGCGCACCAATCTTCATTCACAAACTCCAGATAATCATCACAACTCAGCAGTTATCTCAAATCTCGATAGAATTCAATTAGTTTGTGACCATCAAGGAAGAAATGTTTTTGACAAACTTTGTGAAAGGACAAGAGACTCCTTCTATTTTTTCGACTCAGAAAAAATCCAGAAAAAACAAACGAATCAGACTGTCAATGCATCACGCGAGGAATTTCTCGATCAATAGAGAAGATTATGAATTAAGTGAAACCCGGTTCCACTGCTCAATTTCTAATCTATATCCATTTGTAGATGAGATCTGCTGCCTTCTCATGCAGCTGAAAACTTGCATGTAATTTTAGGAGTGTAACGATTTCTTCTATCGGAAATCGCATGGATCATAACAATTTTAGAGAACTTAACTTAACTCAACGACTCGAGTAAGGCGAAACATTATTGAGATGGACCACTCCATCAATTCGATTTAAAAATTTAGTTAATTAGAGTTCATTTCATTTAATCATCTTTATCATTGTTTTCAATGCTAGATCGTATAAATTACAATATATTTCGGATGACAAGTACAAAGCTGCAATTTTATACTGTAATTTGATAAAATTGCTTTCTGAGGCATTTACAAAATGCTTTTATTTATTTATCATTGATGTCATCGCTAAGTTATTTCTATTTTCAACACGTTAGAGAAAAAGATTTAATTTGATTGTACAATCACTATTTGAATTACATATGAGAAGCACTAACTCAAAGCGTCATTTAGACATTCTCATAACGGCGACAGTGAAGCCGTCATATTCCGCATTTTGTAATCAGAAGCATTTTGGCGGATGTATATTCTTCAAGACCAGTGCTGTCTTAAAAGTCTTAAGTAGACACTTAACTAATCCGTGTCTCAATAGACTAATCCATTAAAAAACTTCAGGAGACCAATGCATCCTGTCTGTACAGACTATTCTTTCAGTTTGTCATTGACCTATCGCCGGAAAACGATAAATGCAGCGATCAACAGAACACAGTGAAATTCGTAAACACTGTCAATGCAGATAATTATGACTCATGTAAACAGTCACATCTGATTATATATATATGCCGTATTCTACTTAACTTGAAACCAATTTGTGTCGTGATTTTGAAGTTAACATTTCTATTGGGCGACAGTGAACACATTTATAAGCATGAAACATCGAGCTTTGTCAACATTTTCTATATAATACATGTATATCGCCTTGCTTCAACACATTTTCATGACTTAGGAAATTAAGAAAACACGAGAATTTGGTTTGTTGTTAAGTCAATATTTCAATACTCGTTGAATACCATTCAAGTTGCACAGAATTCCCACAAACATTGAAATAAACTAGCCTTTAATATACCAAATCATTGCATTAATTTGTTGAAAGATAACTCTCTAAATGTAAAACGCTTCAAAAAATGTCTACCAAATCACATGTACCTGATAAGGTACTATCATTCTTCCTTCCCAATATATTCAAAATTTTCCGAATTCATTAATTCCGAAATTTTAACTTTTGGTGAGAGGGAAGCCCAAAATGATAGATGTAATCGATCTTGCTTAATTGACGAGACCTTTCAGCTGTCACAGGCAGCCATCTTCAGGTGAATGTTGGCAAGCCATGCACAGTGAACACTCGCCTGAAGATGGCTGTCTGTAGCGACTGGAAGTCCTCGCCAATTAAGCAAAATCGATTACATCCATCGTCTTGGGCTTCCTTCTCACCAAAGGTTACTACGTCTGGCCTTCTTTTCTATGTCATCAAATTTTATCAAACTTAGTCACATGGGGGTTTCGGCATCATTCATGTGATGTCTTCTCTCTTGACCACTAATAAATGAAGTATGCATTGTCTTTTTGCATATTATCATGCTAGTATTATCGCATGACACATGAGATCCACTCAATTAAGTCCCAGACTTTAGCTGGAGTGTTAGCTGACACTCGAGAGTGTTGCATCGCCAACGATCTTCTCTCGATCATAAGTGCAGTCTCATTTCATCACCACCTTCGCAATAATATAAAATTCTTCTGGTTAGTAAAAAATTTGCAGCAGTTGCTTTGTCGTTCTTTGTAAACAACAATCCCAAGTTCATGATCACAACTGTATGTAGAATTTGCCTTCGTATCTTATTCTCTAACTAGAACACAGGGAACTGGTTCTTCATGCCAGAGTTCAAGTAAGACTACTTGATGGTGCTACACCATCACTCTATGACAAATCAAACCTATTCTAAACCCAATGTGACAAAGTTCAACGACATTTGATGAATTCGGAAAAATTTGAAGATGTGTGGGCGGGAGACTAGACGCATCAATAGAATTTAACACGATAGCAAAGTCGGCCTTGACGTGCATTGCATGAAATTGGGAAGTGGAATGCAAGTAACTACAGGCTGGTCCAATTAGAATCTTTAGTAAATTATTTGTTCAGACGAGCAAGCTCTACACCAATGGAGATCGAGAGAAATGGAAACTATCAAAAGATTCAGCTCATGGCCAGGAACAGGATAGTGTTTACAAACGTCACATTCAAATTCCAATGAAAAATTCAATGTCACCTCTTCATGCGAATACATTTGGCTAGATAAAGTCTAGCATTATACAAATAAAATTCAACTCTAAAAGAATGAATCCAACACAGCAACACTTGAAAAGAAGAAGATATTAAAGATATTAAGATGTGGCAATTAAAGATGTTATTAAATATATTGCTTCTGAATATTGTTCTATTGATATATCCACTTTCTCTACATTTACGGGGCAAAAAAAGTCAATAGTCAATAGTAAACATGGTTGACTCTTCTATGTCATTTATTCAGACCATTAAGTCTTAATTAAACAGCAGCTTATACATGCCGAAGATACAAAAAGATGCCACAGCGGCATGATCTTACCTATCCGTGTCGAATGAACGAACTTCGACTGTGTCTCTGAATATTCGAATCTTGACTACTACGAAGATTGGAGAGCTTAGTGTAAGTGTAAATCACAGAGTCTTGACCGCAAAGAGCAATATCAAAGCAAATATTAGGAAGCTGAATCAAAAATGAGGGTGACCCTTTTATTAAACTAGTGGAAATATTCATATACAAAGAGCGAAAGAATGAGCCGGATAAATATAGACGTGTAGAATATAATATGAAGAATAAAAAAAATCAATTTGATAGTGGTAACCGATTGTCATCAATGACAAGTGCGGTAATATTAGCTCTTGCAACAGACGTTATCTTTGGGAAACTCCGTACGACGAATCAATTGGAGTCAACAGTTTATGGATGTCAACTGCATTTCACTATTAGCAGAAGTAGCAGCGCCGGCAATCTAAACAACATCTTAAGTGACAGTGTTGACATTTACATCCATAAACGTATTTCCGACCAAAATATCTCACGAGAATTTCTTAGGCTTGAATGATATTGATGACGGTACGAACTCAAACTGATATATGAAAACACTGACCAGAAAACCGAACACTGTTCATAATTTGAACAGATGAGACTGACGCTCATGCCGGTTCCTCGCTTGACTGGTAGTAATTGTTGTGTGTCATACCGGTCGTTTCTGTAAGTTCACCTCGCCTAATAAAGTTGACCTCTCCAGGGTAAGCTTTGGTTTCTTGCTTCTGGTAGATTAACAAGGGATGAATTTTATGGATTGCATTTCAATATTAACTTTATGAATAATGAACTATCTTGACACTTAACACACAGCTGCAGTGAGCTTGCACTCAAATTATGCGATCGAAAAAAGGCCAGTCTCGGCCAACGGCCTACAACTTTCCTGCCAACCACCAGGTCCAAAATCTCACACAGCTTCCATTTCGGAGTCGAATGCGCACGCCTCCACATCAGGACAATCCACGCTTTCTCAATGCGCTTCTTGCCAACCGTGCTCCAGCAATATTTCTGTACATTAATTTCAACGGGTCAACATTGTTTTCACTCAAATCGCTCAAGCAGACATCCGATCGACTTCATCTTCGACTTACTATTGATTTTGACTATCAGGAACGATTAAAAATCGTCCAAATCTCAAAAGAAAAAAATAGTAAACGCGAATTTTTTCGATGTCGATGTTTATATATCTTGAAACATCGAAATAATTTTCTCACGATAATAGCCTTTTTCAGTTTTATCATGGAGCCATATAATAGATTTCCACTGCATCACGCATTAAGTGGCATCCTTGCTCAAGGGAATGGAAAAATATTTCAGTCATGCAAAATGTCTCCTATAGAAAAAACCATGAAGCAGATTCAAATATGCTGTACCGTACATTCAAGCCATGAATTTTTGTTGTGCTGGCATACACTGTGTACCCACCGTGCATTCTTCATAATCGAGTATAAAATTGTCCTAATAGCATGAAAATTATCATGCAGCACTATATATTTTCAATCTTAACTGCAGCTGGCGAGTGAGAGAAAAGCAGAAAAAGTAAAACAATAAATTTACATTTCCGGTAATCAATGTAAACATATGCAATATACGTGTACAGAAAAAGTAGGAGCTTTTGATTTCATTTGTATTGTAACTAGAGTTGGCACGGAATATTTCGCGAAGTTTAATTTTTATTTCCTCCGAAGTTTATCGAAGATTTTTTTGATTGAATGATAGCTGAATGACAGCTCAGTACCTCACACTATGTCAATTTTCATCAAAATATTCTGTCGTCTTCATTTTAAAATCCTGCGTCAGATAATACGCTCGATTTTCTTACGTAAGGCCTACTGACAACAATTGACCACTTAAGATGAAGGTTAAATATGCGTGTGTTTAAATTTACTTATGTTAAAATAATCTATGGAGCATAAGGTTTCATATGGCATATCGTTTAAAAAAATTCAACCCAGGACTTCAAAACGAAAATTACATTTGAAAATGGATTAAAGTTTTTATGCAATTATTTTTGAAACGATCTGTATGATTCGCTGACCGAACAATTCATCACTTGATTATTCCGCTCTTTAATTTACAGTTCATATATAGCAGAGGACCATTATTATTTGGTAGTCTAAAATTTTTGGTGAACAGCCTATTCTTACAGTAATCTAATCTGAGTCACAATCACAACTCACAATGTGCTTCAAGCGATTGCATTCATATCATGTGTGTACGAGAATGTAGCACATTTGTATTGGATGCTGTGGTGTGGCGTGTGATGATGCCGTAACTAGCACCCTCAAAGGGGGATGGGGTGCAGCAACAGACCAGAAGGAGCAACATTTTCAGGTTCCAACTAGTGACATTCAACAGGGAGGCGAGAGTGAGTTCATGTAAAATTTAAATGCGCTAGAAGTTAGTCAGCTTGTTCATTACCGATAGGTTATTTATATATTCAGAACCCACAATGCTCATGATTCTCAGCTATAGAGTTGCAGTCAACAAGTGACTTACAGCAACAGATAACTATTTTGAAAAATATGAACTTGAATATATAGCTTATACTTTCCAGAATGTGTTTTAGCCATACATAGTCATAGGCCTACATAGGTCAAAAATTACAACGCATGAGCAAATATGGCTTACATGTAAATGGTGTATTGTCGAGTAATATTTGTTTTCGTGATATAAAAATCTGGTCAGTAGTACTGAATCATGTTGTGGATATGAGTTAGACTTCCAGTTATGGTATACATGGAGCAAGAAAAATTACAGATTTATCTATTTTTGATTCTTTCAACATTTTCGCCTCTTTTATACGTCAGCGAGAACCCCGAGTAAGCTTGAGTTGTACACCTTGTACATTGCCGCGGTTTGATATTTGCAAGAATTTGCAACTACAGAAATGCAGAAGTCAAGCGACGAAAATAAGAAGAAAATTATTCACTAAAAGGCACGTGAACTCTGTGTATTCTAAATTTACCGGTAAATTATTCACTAAAAGGCACGTGAACTCTGTGTATTCTAAATTTACCGGTACCATTATTCGATAAGCATCATAATTCATATCGTAATGGGGCAACAATTTTTCATAATGTTGGGGGCAACAGAAATGTCAGCTATGGTACTGCCTATGCTTCATTTAAGAGCAATCAAATAACTTTGATTCTGTAGGACTACGTTTCCCGTATATTCCCATCGTCTCATCAGACGGTGTACTTTATAAATGTAGCTTCATCACTTCAGACGGCTGCGAGAATGGTACGTCATAAAGATAAATGTAGATTACAAATGCAACTAAAATATCGAAAAGATTCGATCTACTATGGAAAGGATTGCACTGGCGACAACTCAATCGGTGTCGGTTAGGGACGAGGTTCAACGACGAGGTTCATCGATTCCCGGACCGATTATAGGGGAAGGGCGGTTAAATATCTATAAAAAAGCCATTACTTTATTCTTAAACGATCCCTGAGCGCGTTGTTGATTGAATTGTCACATATTCCTGGAAGTAGAAAATCCAATTCCAAACTAACGTTCGATTAACAAAGCGAGCGCGTGATCTGCATGCACAATTTGATAAAATGTCAATTGATAATACTGCCATGAAGCACAAATGTACTAACAAACTATTTGAAAATGAGTCTCAAGTTAATTAAGTGACAGCTAAATTAATGAAAAAATCCCATGGCACTATTCGGTGTTTTTTCATTAACTTCACTAAGTCACAGAATCAATTGGTCAAAGACTCCTAGCCTTGACACAAGCAACAAAAATAAATAATTACGTAATTTGTCAAATTGCATTATGAGGTCTAGAAGCATTATTTAGTCAATATTCTGAGAGGGAAACTATCATATTTTGGACAAAAATTATTCATAAATACCATTTAGAATTAACTTAGGGCATTCTGCCTCTCAGTGCGCCGTATGTTTTATAGAAATCGAAAATCCAATTCCCACATATTTCAATATGAAATAATTAAGTTTCTTCCAGGAACACCTGTAGATAATGAAATAAGAGCAAACAAAAGAGACATTTCAAAAGTGAAAGCGGGTAGAATATTTTGTAGTGGGTAGTTTTTGTAGAATATTTTGTACCCCCATCATTCACAATGCACTATCAATTCAGTTGGATAATTTCCTTTGTATTATATCTCACTTCCCTTCGATGTAATTTTGGTATCCTGCTACAGAAAAAAAACCTCCGAAAAATATCTTATCAAAAAAAATTCACAATATATCTGCGGAAATGCTGCATGTCTGGAGTAGCATTATTGACATTTCTGAAAACCCAATCTGAACAAAAGCTTGCTAAAAGGCCCGGTGCGTTACTGAGCATAATTTCAATCACAAACGTATTCTCAGCTTGTCAAGTTAAACTGTCTCTTTGATAGACTCCATCAGGTAGTAATCACAATTACTAGGCAACAGTGGTTGTCTATTCTCAATTTCACATTAAAGGACGGCATTTTCCATTAGTCGCCTTTACATGAATTTGATATCGCGTCTGATGTATTTATTTCCGAACACTTCTTATCTCCGATAAGCGAATTGCATTCGAAATAATTAATGTAGTCATATCATCCCTACTAACCGTCGCAATTACTCATGGCTAATCGTTATATAGAGCTTTCATGAATTCATCCTGACAATAATGACGCAAATAATTGATATTGAGATGCATCGGAATGCGTAAGATAGATTGGTCGCTATGAATTCCTACAACCCATGAAATCTGTTGATGTTCTGTAAACTAGCATGTGTGGCCATTCATCTGAAAGTAAATCTAATTTATATATACGCATCAATGACTTCGGACAGCAGTGGACATCAATCAATTCAAAATTTGCATGCTGCGATTAACATTCTAGCAATTAGCTTAGTATATGCAAAGCATAAAATTAATGAAACAGCCTGGTTCTCAAATCAAATTTGTGATGTTATGTAAAATCGGAGTCCTTTAAAATAAAATCATTTTTACAGTTGTAAATTCGGGAAGAACCAAGTTCGTTGACATGTGTCATTATCAAAATCTTGTAATATAATTAACATAATACTCATCTGTGTAATGACTTAACAACATTTCATCGAAATTTGAGAAAACATGCCCAATTTCCTGTACGGATAAGATGTCTGTATACACTTTTATTTCGTTCATTTGTTTCGAACGACCACTCATATGAAAGGGTGTGATCTGCAGATGCTTTCTATGCAAATCACACTGAAGGAATCTCTTTTCCACATTAATTTGCAGTCACCAAGTCAATAAAATCGTGTTTCTAGACAGCATGTCTTAAATCTCCTTTGGAAATAGATGGGATTTCTCAATTCAAGCAATTTATGAAAAACACGATCTAATCCGGCAAGCGTGCAGCTTTGTAATACTACAGCTTGAAGCATACAATGTTATGTGAAGTTTCATGTACGACCTCGCTCCCTGCACAATTTCGTTCTAGCTTGCGGACTAATTTTTATATATTGATTTGTATATTTCTTTATTGGAATGGAAATAGTAATAAACACAGAAGCTTGCATGTACAATAGAAGTTAATCAGTAAACATACCCTTCAAAAAATGTTAAATAATGCGAAGTATGCACGTATACTAAAATCATTGTAAAGCAAGATTAAGCGCATACACCAAGCTGACGATAACTGTTGTTGCAAAGATTGATATACATTGACTTATGTAGCCTATAATGGCATTTTGTTTCACTATTACAGTTTCAGATTGATCACAACGACTACTCCGATTTCTCATAAAACTTCACTTATGAAGCTTACTTTTATTAAGACTCGGAGCCAGTGGTCATTGCCTCAACCCACAGGGTTCGACTAAATTAAGTACCGGTAACTAAACTGAAACTGGGAGTGTGCCGGGTCGGAAATGGTAGACTCGACCCAAGGAATCAAATATGTCTGGCCCCGGAATATCCCCAGAAATCCAATCATAGTTTTGCTGTTTAATGTCTAGCCAACACGAAATCACCAATGCCCAGACTTGTGTCAATTACTCGGAAAATGTAATTGATTACAAAAACAAATTGATTTTATCGCTCATTACTTAAATTACTTATCGCTTAGTATTATTTAACCTATTTTTGAATGACGAATTTTATAATAAAAGGCATGTGTTTTCACAAAACTTCAAAGCCCTTGCACAAAATAGGGTTGTAAAAAAATCGTAACACGTTAAAAAAAACGTAGCAGTCATTCACGTGAGAAAATGAAGGACGTTCATTTAATCAAAAAAGCCCCATAATAAAAATCGTGAGGCACCAGTACAGAGAGTAGGACAAAGATAAGTCAATATAAGAAAAAATTAAAACAAACCAGAAACTTTAAACAAGTAGGAAAACAGCGTAGCAAAATCATTGTCAATGTTATAGTGTGAAACCGTCATTAAATAAGCGACACATTTGGGTGAAAAACGAATTTGTCCTAGCTGCAGTCGCACACAGTGGTAGCTGAAATTTGTGGATCCGTGGCAAAATGGAAGGTCGAAGATGGTGTAATTGATGTGTCACATCATTTACAATAGTCAAAAATAGCTTATATGAAACAATGATTCTGCGATGATCCAACGGCACAAAGTTTGAGCACCTGCACGATTTAGAAAGACAAATTAAACGATGACAGAGTCTTTGCACTCTCTCTACAGCATCAACTTCATACATGTACAAAAGAGTGAACTATTGCTTATATCTCATTACTAGAAGCTACTGAAACATATCATCGAAGTGGAGAATATAGCAATTTATACTGCATGTTGCATGCTGTATTGAACAATGCTGATTGTAAGGTAATTACAATTAGTTCTCAATTAAATGACTAAAATGTAATTTTAGACTAGCTGTAATTGATTACAACTACAAATTGCTCATTAGAAAATGCAATTGATTGCGATGACTAATTACAGTAATTGTAATTTCAATTACAACACAAGTCTGCCAATAACTAAGATTTTAAGTGATGGAATGGCCACTCCACCATTTCTAAAGCAAGATAACTGAAATAAACATTTACTATCATTTCTTTACTTAAGGCTAGTTCCACAAAAAGATCATTCCTGCTTATTCTCATGAGGGCAATTTTTGAGAATATGAGGACTAATCATCGTCGTCATGTCAAATTTTAAAAATCGTCATTAGCTGCTCCTCAAACATCGTACTGGAATTTATTAAATTCCTCAACGCTTCAGAGTCAGAACTAAAAGTAAATAATATAACCTATAAATTTCGACTATGTGTGAGTGGGCGAAATTGCACCTTTCCAAATCAAATTATTATTTGAATTATTGAATTCGATTGAAATTATTTAACTGAATATAATTTGAAAGGCAATTATACAACTTTTCATATAATTCTGTGACAGAAATCAGGGTCGATTAAACTTAGTTACAACTATACAAACAGGAGTAAATTAAGTCAATCCGCACTAAAAACAAATCGACAAATGTAGTTTATTCTTTGTTCTGAAAATACACAAACTTTTGAATTTCGTTCTATTGGAATTAAAACTCAATATAATTTAAAGCCAGTACGAAAAAAAACAAAATACACAGTGTTTCAAGGGATACTGCTCCCATGCAGAATTTCATGAACAATCAAACGGCATTTAGAAGGACAGAGTGCCCATGTTATACTTTTGATTGATAGAGCTTCTGTCACAAAAAATCACTAAATATCCTAATTATCCTTCTGAACAAAAAACTATTTGAGAACATCTATTCATCACAGGTCACAATCTTTATCTATGAGTATTACCAAGATAAAAGTGGTTAATGAGTGACAAAATGCCTCCAGCTGATAAGGCGAAAGAAATCAATGCAAATGGTGCATCCGGTGGTTTCCTCTTTCACTTCAAGTACAGGTTTTCCATTTACTTAACAAATTCATTTCCATATTATTCAACTTCAAGAAAAGGCATTACAAAGATAGTCAGTCTGCTTCAAAGAGACGTCAAAGATTTCAATGCTAGATCACACATGTTCAAGATATGTTACGCAATTTCTTGATAATGTATGACTGATCGTAGTTTAGTGAATAGGAAAGCAAGTTCAATTATAAATCATTTCATACAAATTTGATGTCATTGAAATTTTTGCCTTATCTTGAACTTGAATACCTTAACACGAAATTACAAAATTGTTTTCCTTTGCATTGAAGCTCAGATGACGCATGATTGAAATTGGTTCCGCTACTCATGACCTTTGAATTTGCATGACTTATCTTGAACTTGCGCACGCTAGAATTGAACCAGTTCGGGAAAACCTGTAACAGTATCAATTGGCCTGAGATTCCTTAGCCTTACGACTGATGATCAAGTGATGTCCTGATGTCTTCAAATCGTATTTCAATGTAAAAAAACATTAAATTAATCTCATTTGATAAGGGAACTGTTAAGTTTGTACAAATGTGAAACCCAAAGAACAAATTGGGGTGTTCTGACCTTCAAAATGACGTTTTCTCAACAAAATCTAACAAACCTACCCCGAGATATGTCCATATGAAAATTGTGCAGCTTCTGGAATAGCAGCAAGATATTTTTTGGACGGCAATTTTTATGGACTAACTCGCACCTAGTTATTCACAATGCACTATTAGTGCAGCTAGATAATATCTCAGAAATTTTCTTGAGAAAATAGCCCCTTCGTGCGACATCTACCTTTCTTGCGATGCGATTTTGCAGTCATCGAAAAGCACCTCCGAAATCCAAGCAAAAATAACTCAGTTTGAGAGATGTTCAAATTATCTCCACGGAGATACCATATCTCCGGAGCGGCAATACCGCTACCTACATCGAATCGAACTGAAATTCAAATATTATACCACTTAACTTAACCGATCCGAAAATATCCCAACATCACATGCCTAGCGTAAACTTCATCGGAGAAGCTTCATCAGAATTGTCTTACTGGTAACTTGATGATGCTACCATTTAGGTTCCCAAGAGACTGTCTCAGCTGATTTGTAGCATATAATAACTAACCCTAAAAATCGTTTAGAAATGAAAGAATCAGAGTGTCAAATGAATGTGCTTCCAGGTTTACAAGATTTCAGTATTATGAGAAACAAGACAAAATTATCACCCACTTGAACTACTTTACCGAGAATCATGTCTGATGTGTATATTATGAAGGTCTACTGTGCCTACAGACCAAATAAAGAAGTATAACAAGCAAAAATATAAGGTGTAGCTGTTAAGGCTAGGCTATTGTACTTTTTTCACAAGGCTTCTTACATTCAACTCTTCACTCTGGCTCCTTATATTCTAGGAGAAAGCTCATCTACAGGCGACTTTGGGTTTGTGACATTTTTGTGATCGCATCAACACTAAAAAGTTGCGCGACGGTCCGAGATAGCTACGACATCTGTGAAGTGTTCCTGAATATTTCTCGACAGATGTCTAGTTGATTTTCTAGCATGGGAGAACTGGGCAAATCAGCCCGCAGAACGCAATTGTCAGTGGCGTATTGTTCGTGCCTGCGGGGCCTTCGTCGCATAGCCATCAATAATCTAGTTACCAATATTTATAGTACAGAAAAGAATCATCATTAATTTGTATCCATATTGCCTTGATTATTTTGCACAACATAGCCAGTTTTCAAGTCTCAATATCAAATCAAAAACGCTCAGATAGGTGAATTTTGGCGCGCACGCGCGGAACAGCTGTTTCATACTATCACATACACACACAAGCACGCTAATCTTGAAACTTGTGTGTTACTGCCGGCTGCGGAGCACGCGCTTAATCATCTCGCCCATAGTGAGTAGCCCATTTCAATCATGCGTCATCTGAGCTTCAATGCAAAGGAAAACAATTTTGTAATTTCGTGTTAAGGTATTCAAGTTCAAGATAAGGCAAAAATCTCTTCCTTCCTCTGCCTGCTGAAATTTTGGAGGGGCCGGCAGGTTAATGCGGCAAGCCATGGCATTAATCTATTGTTAGTGTTTCTTCCATAGCAAAGCCATTGAATGAGTGAGAGTGAGAGAGAGGAGAGAGCTGCAAAGAGCATGAAACTATATTGAAGCTATCGAACAATATCAGTGCGTTGGCAGAACATGCGAATAAAGATCATCAGCGTAAAATAACCGTTACGGACCGTTTCGAACAATAAAATCCTTAAGAAAAAGCAAGATAATTGTCTTCGACCGAAAATTCTCTCTATTTGTAAAAATAAGTCACAATAAAATAAATGAATGAATATATTAAATAAACGAATCTTTATTTTATCGTTGCTTATTTTCTCTTTGTAGGTGCCCATTTATAAATTACTCGGAGCAATTGAAAGGACATCTTTAATCTCATGCCGGCGCTTCGTCCGTTCTTTATTGAGGCATAAAACGGAACTGATTACATAGCTGTTAACACGTCATGGATTGACAAGCTGCATGAATTACTCTGATCTGATTGGTAGTTGCACAACACATTCATTTTAAGATCGGAATTATCAGAATTTTATTGTTTCTGATATTCATGACACCTTGGATATGATTCAGAAGTAGAAAAGCTGGAGGCGTGACATTATTCGACGTTTAATGCCGATCCTCACTTTGCTTGATACTTGTTCATTGTTCAAGTCACTTTGGCACATCAGGATGACCCAAGCCGACAAACGTCGGCATCACTTCACGAACTCTTTGATGTATTTGGTTCGCAGCCGCTATGGTGATCCTTCTTCAGATTTTGAAGTTTTAAATCTGACTAACAAGGATCTTTCGAGCTATGACATCAATTTGTTGCGTCTGGGTCCTGGTCATTGTATTCCACCGAGGAAAACTGACATTGTTGATGTCGTGACGCCTCTAGAGCAGTTGAAGATGCAACTTAAGAAGGAAGCTCCTATTTCTTCTGAGAAGATGAAAGATTGTAATACAAGTATCGGTAAAGCAGCATTTTCCCTTTATAATACACAGTGGCGCAACGATCCGATGGCTAACAGTCAGGTGAAGTTGCTGAAGTCCTTGAGGAATGAGAATGTGCTCTTGTTGAAGCCCGACAAAGGCAACAGCTCTGTTCTTTTAACCAAGGAACAATATGTCAACAAGATGAATGATATTCTTAGTGATGACACGAAGTTTACGAAGCATAGTGATTCCGTGGAATGGGATGATACCAAGACGCGTGATCACGTCCTGAACGTAATAAAAGGCCTGGTTCAAATTGGTGAATTGGATAGTGCATATTTAAAGGCTATTCCGGCAGGAGGTGGTATCTAAGATGTATGGCCTACCCAAACTGCACAAGCCTGGGTGCCCTCTTCGCCCAGTGCTATCAATGACCGACACTGCATATCATCAGATTGCAAAATTAGTCGACAATGATATCCTGAAGCCAATTCTGCCTATGTTCAGTCAACATACAGTGAAGGATTCTTTTGAATTCTGTCGTGCTCTATCTTCCGTGACCGTGTTGAGTGATAATATTACTATGACAACTGACATCAAGAGTTTGTTTACCAACATACCAGTTAAAGAGACGATAGACATCATTTGTGATACTTACTATCGTCGCCCTAACATGGATCCCCCAAGGTTGGGTCAACAGGTTATGTCAGAGGACAATTTGCGACAGCTTCTGTTTACTTTAGCATGTGATGTGGAATTTGCTTTTAATGGTGCCACATATCAGCAGCGCGATGGATTGGCTATGGGTAGCCCCTTGTCCTGCTCATTTGCCTCTATCTTTGTTGGTCACCATGAAGAGCGCCTATTCCAGAGTGTCAAGCCAAAGTTGTATTTGAGATTTGTCGATGATGTATTTGTCATTGTGGACGACGAGCAGTCAGGTGATGACTTATTTCAGCGTCTGAATGGTATGCATCCAAATTTGACGTTTACTAAGGATTCTGGTGAATCCTTCCTGGATGTGCGAGTAGTCCGTTCTGGTGAGAGGCTTCTATCTCGTGTGTTTCGAAAGGCTTCCTTTACAGGCCTTTACTCTCAGTATACGGCGTTCTCCCCCAAAAAGTACAAGATCAACTTAGTTCGTACGTTGTTTGATCGTGTCCGGAAGATTTGTTCTCCGGAATTCATTCCTGAAGAAGAATCGTACTTGGAGGATATTCTAATAAGAAACGGATATCCTTTATGGTTTATTCGCCGCTACTCTACCGTGATGGATAAGCCTATCGTCGCCGAGAAGAAGCGCATTTACGTACGTCTTCCATACTACGGACCACAGTGCTCCCATGTGTACGGCAACATTGTGAAAGCAGTTGAGAGTACCTACTACCACCTCAAGGTATGTCTGACCTTTGCAACGCGTCGTCTGTGCCCTAATGCACCCAAGGATTCGACTCCACTGCCCTACCAACACAAATTGGTATACAAATTTCTTTGTGGCTGCGGAGCAGCTTACGTAGGAAAGTGTAGTCGACCTTTGCGCGTCCGCGTGAAAGAGCACTTACCGAACTGGATCTTGTGTGGAACTTCTCGACCTTGATCAAACAAGTCGCCCAACTCCAGCATTACGAAGCATCTGCAGGATTGTCCACGACGTGCCGATCGCAGCATCAAAGATTTTACTTCGATCAAGCGATGCCGATCAGCATATGAGCCCTTTATCGCCGAAGGAGTCGCCATCAAGTGGTTTAACCCTCCCCTCTGTGTTCAGAAGGACCGGATCTTTACTGCCACCATTTTGTGATTACCGGTATGTAGTATTTACTTTAGTTTATTTTTGTTTTGTGTTACTGCAATGCTTGCCTACATTATGCATTTCTTCATTACTTCATTATTATTTTCCAGTATTATGTCTTTTACCTTGCATGTTTTAACTTTTGCTTGTATATTTTCAAATGTTTCTGTTTGTGTCCATATGCAGCTTGAAGATTTCTTAAAATGAATGTGTTGTGCAACTACCAATCAGATCAGAGTAATTCATGCAGCTTGTCAATCCATGACGTGTTAACAGCTATGTAATCAGTTCCGTGTTATGCCTCAATAAAGAACGGACGAAGCGCCGGCATAAGATGTCCTTTCAATTGCTCCGAGTAAGTTGCTTATTTTTACAAATAGAGAGAATTTTCGGTCGAAGACAATTATCGTGCTTTTTCTTACTGAATTACCGACGAATGTCAACTATTGAACAAATGATTATAATCCTTGCTTAAATAAATTCACCAATAGCGACACGTCTAAGTGAAACCAACTTTATCAGAAAGTGCAAACCACAACAAAACAGCAACTGTCGAAACGTTGGTCTGCACATATATTTTACCGTCACTGTTTTGTTAAAACGTTCGACTTACTAGAGAGGCTATATTTTTGCTTTTTGCTTCAATGACAATGAACCTCCCGTGTCAAGCCATCAAATAATGCTAATGCGACAAGTCATGGAATTAATTTATTGTTAGTCTTGCTTCCAAAGCAGCAAAGCCATTGAGATAGGGAGAGAGAGAGTATGATTTCATTTTTTCTTGCCTTCACCGCAGTTCACACATTGCAGTGATTAGCTAGATGCATTTGACATGATGATGTAGGACGCCCCACCAATGAATGAAAGCTCACATTATGTTATTCTAAGTCATTGATCAAAGTTGAATAAAACAAGATTGCAGATTCTCATTGATGTAGATACATTAATGAGGTGAAGATCCCAGAATTTAATGTGTGTGAACAGTGATATAATTTTAATGTCAACAATCTCGTAACCAGTGCTAAATGCCAATTAATCACACATGCCACCCGTAGAGGCTAGTGTTCCCTACTACACTAAATGGAAAATTAGCCATTATATACGATAGATCAACACGAAATGGAAACTATGTTCACAGAGAAAAAAGGACAGAATACATTTTTTAACATCACGAACATTTTTTTAAATTCATGAAACATGTGAGTGATTAACTGGGTGTAGTAAACACTACTGCACTATTTTCGAGTGAGATGCTCTTTATATGATCTCAGCTTCATGAGCCTCATGAGCAATAAACATTGCCATTTCTTTGTCATTTGACGCTTAAAATGCTCGGAAAACAGGGCCGAATTGACCAATAATCAGGTAGGATCGCACGCTCACAATGAGGCTCTTGAGAGAGAAGTCTCAATACTTGTAGGGTGGTCCATGAGCTTCAGTGTACTTTGATTTAGAAATCTCAGTTTTTATATATTATTACATATGCCTTCATTTCATTATGTAGCTATACATATCATATATATGTTGAAAATATCAGTTTATGCTCTAAGTTTAAAAAAGTCACAGAAATTATGATCAGTGTCTAACTAGTAATTAGAGTGCCCCAATAATTATGTTATATATTAATGTTAATACAATAATATAATACATAATATTAATATTATGTTAATCCATAGTGTAGCGAAGGTTTATGGTCTGGAAACACGCTAAGCCACTGGCAATGGAATTGGTAGAGGAAACTCGCTTTGAGAATAATCGGATTCTTATCTGCAACGAGAAGCGAGATCTACGTTTGTTGCAAATAGAAACCAGTCTAAATACGTGTGTGTACTCACATTTTATGAACTGGCACTTTCTATACATGTTTGAAGTCGTCTATACACTAAGACTCGAAGCTGAAGTAAGGAATTTATGTTACCCTATGTAAGAGAGCTTCTATATCATCAGTGGAATAAAGTTTAGCAAAAAATGTGTCTCAGGATTAGTGTTTTTGAGCGAGCTGAGCGAGCGAGCGGTATTTTTTCAAGTTTTTGATGAGCGGATGAGCGAGCGAAAAAAATATTGTGCGCGAAAATTGAGCGAGCGAGCGATGATTTTTTGTCGTGAGCGAGCGGTTGAGCGAGCCATTTTTAGAAAAAACTAAAAAAAGATCAAATAATCAAGAAAGCGAAGTATTTGAAAAGTTTTTTAAAGATGGTTCCTAGTACATGCATGTATATAACTTGATTGATGAACAAAACATCCTTACTTTTTTTCTCTTCTGTGGATCTCTCACTCTTGACAACATGCATTGAATGCCTGTCTGGATTATACTTGTGGATGTGAACTTAGCAAGAAGAGGGTCTTTGTGATCAATGATGTGCTGAACATCTGACCATCGACACATTATTTATTCACATATCTTTTGAATCGGTCTCCTAATCATCGCTTCGCCCCATAGATGTACATTTTGTCTCCGGAATTGCACGAAGCCATTATGAGATGCTTTAATTTGATAGAAACATTTTGTTGCTACAACATATCCACATGCAGATCCCTGAGACATTTCAGTATCGTCAAACGTGAAAGAACCACAAATTGTAGAAAAATTGAAACCAACCAAATTGGGCCTACACACGGACAACCCGAATGTAGGCATATATGGCTTCCACTGTACGGTACATTGATTTTAAGACCTTCATTTTAACCCTATCCATATTGGACTGTGAAGCGCGTAGGACTTAATCGGTCTCCCCTTAACTTCCGTACCAATGTTTCAAATCACATGAAATTCACGGTACAACATATTTAGGGTCTAAGCTTTCCTATCGCGATGTTCATTTACTCCAACTGATTCATCTCCATGTTGCAAAGAGCAATTCAAGATTTAAAATCACCAATTTCGGCAGATTTTTTTAAAGTTGAAATTTTACCGAACTTAATGATTTCGGTGAAAAATTTGAAAATACGCTAAACTTTAGGTCACAAAATTGTAGATCGGGCGACTTAGTTTTACGAGGATCACATCAAAAAATCGGGAGACCGAATCGTCCCTCTCCGGTATCGATAATTATTAAGTCGTTGAAAATCTTCTAATTGTAACATTGTTGAGTTTATTTTGCTTACATCCTTTTTCTGATAGCCTCCTTAAGCTAGAATAATCTTTGAAATGTCTTCTTGTTAGTTATTGATCTTTAACAGCTCATTTGGACAATATACCAGAACCATTATTAAGTGAAAAGGAATACATCATTTAATGGTGTCCAACATTTAAAATAATGAGTAGTTATCAGTTGGAGTGATAAATCTTGGGTGACCATGCCGACTCCTCTCTGCTGCACCCTTCTTTCTGTTTCTTGACACGGTGAGTGTAATTGCAAAGACATCTCTTTCAACTGTGATTTATATGCTGTACTTACATGTAATTCTTCTTTCTTCACTTGAGATCAACATGTTGGACAAAGAAGAACATGTTGGAGATCAATAAATAATACTTAGACAATTTAAAAGTTGATTTTTCCAAAAAAACATTAATCAAGGTGTCAAAGTATATATTCTAACATTTTAGACAGTTTTCGTAATATCACTGTCTTGATTATACAGCTGCGATGATTTCTTTGTAGATAAAATATAAAGTACTGAG
The DNA here is from genome assembly GCA_907163375.1 of Prostheceraeus crozeri. Lineage (NCBI taxonomy): Eukaryota > Metazoa > Platyhelminthes > Polycladida > Euryleptidae > Prostheceraeus > Prostheceraeus crozeri. The sequence goes on from CAJQUW010010299.1 coordinate 147,704, forward strand.
AGTTGATTACAACTAAGATATTGAAAATCGAACCATGCATTTAAACTGCACCATACAGTTGAAATACATCGAGTTCAATTTAGGATATTGTACTTGCAATTAGATCTTTCGTTGTCTTATGCAAAAGGTTATTCATTATGCAAATTTCCAGGAGGTAAGTAAAATATCGATCTTTCAAGTTTATTACGATTTTTTTCGAAGTAAAATTCCTCGATGCGCTTCGTCTCCATGGTCAGTCTAAAGGCTCTTCACTTACAGTGAATTTTACTTCGCAAAAAAGTCAAAATTGTCCTTAATTTGAAGGAGCGATATTTTTCCTGCCTCGTGGAAGTTTACACAACATTTGCAGTTAATTTGCTCTATCTTCTATCTATCTACGATATGCAGTAAGAAATAAGCATAGTGCTTATGGAAAGTGGTCGCAAGAGTGTGGGAATGTGGAAAGATGTCTAAATGTTGGACATTGGCAGATGGCTCTACTGAGGAGTTGAATTTTGCAAGCTCTCATGAAACGATTGGTGGAACATGGGCTACTGGCAGTGAAGCGGAAGCATCAATGGACATATGATGTGTTCCATGCCCCTGCTTATCTGACACGTTGAGGAATCCGGACCGACCCACAATGTTATCTGTGTGACATGCCAATCCTCGTCGTGCCCTCTCTGGCTATCATGTGGCACTATAGAGAGCATGCTACACGCACCGGTGCGGCTTGGTCCTGCATTGTGGAAGCAGTCTCTCTCTCTCCCCCCCACGTTTGTGAAGTTAGCGGAACCACCCAAAGGAACCACTACTATCTTTAAATTTGAATTTCTCTATAGCGACTGCGAATTTGTGGAATCTGATCAGGGGTTGAAATTGATAAAGTAGAAGTTGTTTCGAACAGGATCTCGCTGTACTAAATAATGATTCCGCTCGGCAGTTCCGCCAACTTTACAAAAGTCTCCCCTACACGTAAGTAACAACGGGGATTGACTTTGTACCGAGTGGTCAAACAAAGAGACGAAAGACTCATCGTGCGATCTGTACCGCAGAAGTAGGAAGTGATCGGAAGTGGTCCACTTAAGTGGATCACAGCTGCCAGATGAATTATACCCAATCTGACCAACGACCTCATCTAGTGTTGATCGACGCTATAGGGAAGAAAATGATTATGGGCGAAATAACTGTTCCCTGGGAAGAGAGCGTTAAGGATGCCCATGAAGAGAAAACTGCGAAATATAAAGTGCTGGCCAAAAGGATTCAGAAGCAAGGGTGGAAATATGAGCTCATGCCTTCTGAGAGTGGGATGCCGCTATTTCGTTGCTCCATCGGTGAGGAAATTTCTTGTTAAAGCGGGTGCTTGAGTCTAAACACCACCATGAAGAAGTTGAGTGCAAAAGTGGAAGAAGGTAGGACCTGGGCGCAACGAGCTGCTGCGGACCGACCATCTTGACAAGTACTTAACTTAGTGTGTCGAAATCTCAGTGACGGCTGGCGCCAATGTGTCAGGTCGTTCTGGGTGCAGCATTTTCTGCTTCACATAATTCAACAATTTCGTTTATCAAGCGATTCTTTTTATAGCAGATTTCCAACACTCAGTAATTGATTACTATTGAGTTGATTACTCAGTACTCAGTTACTCATAAGTCATGTATTTTTTATTTTCTTTAGCTACTTTAGGAATTATCTACTAATTTGTCACGATTTCATATAAGTTCATTTTCAATTGTCAACGCATTACATGGTTTCTTGATATACCTTGCGAATTTTCTCCAAGTTTTGAACTAAGAATTGTACATACTGATTATGTGATCAGCATGTAGGATTAAGTTTAGATTGTTGCCCATTTCAATACATATAAAAAGAATTCTGTGTTTATGTACATCAAAATATATTGTTTCAACTAATTTTCTGCAACAGCTACCTTCCTAATACATTGGTATGATGGTCTACATTATTTCATTGTAGTTCAAATCTCACCTAAAATGAAATGATGAATTTCCCTTTAACGCCTAAAAAGGTGTTTATTAAAATAAAAGCATGGAATTAGCTTTTAACATGGTTTGTAGAATTAAGGAGGGCATTATCGAGAAATGAGCGAGAGAGAGGCATTTTTTGATGATTTTGAGCGGTGAGCGAGCGAAAGGATTATTTTGGGGAAATGAGCGATGAGCGAGCGAAAGGGCGAATATGAGCAAATGAGCGATTAGCGAGGGAAAGCGGAATTTCGATCCGCTCAAAAACACTGCTCAGGATTCATCAACAAGTGCTATAGTTAAATGAGGACAGCCATTTAGTTGCAATCCAAATGCAGCTATGATATCTAGGAGTCTGTTGCTGGAACTGCGGTGTATCTATCATATTGTAAAACCTGCAAAAGAAAACACCATCTTAAATAAACTGCCACCCTCACACATGGTTCTGAAAATAGACTGCCATCTAAGTGGAGGGAATAAGATGAGTTGGCACAAGACATGAAGATCTATCGGAGGTTTTGAGTTTACGGCATGTGACTTTAATTTGAATTTGATTTTGCTACTGAATGATTTCACGAGTAAATCTAATTCACTCTGATCCTGCTATTTCACGAAGATCTGCAAGAGGCAGCGAAAGTTCACAAGATGATAAATCAACAATACCTCCTTATCCTTTCAGAAGGAATTAAAGGATTTTAATGTAAATGGCGATGTCGAGCATCACTGAGGACATTTTCGGCTGAAGGGTAAGATGTTCTGTTTATCACACGATATTCTTGGTTCAACGTAGACTTAGCATTATATTGTACCTGTATGAGTATCCGAAGTATTTTAAGACACATAATATTAGATTCTGCAACATGTTTCGATCATGCACCAAATATGCACGAGATATATTGCAGATAAGACGGAATCCCGCAAGGAATCCCTACTTGCTTTTGAAAGTTAAGGTAACTTCCTTACAGATATACAAAATAAAATCAAACAAACAGATATCCCACAAGAAAACACACGACTTAGAAAAAGGTGCTATTTCATCATTAACTCGCTATCAGACCAAACTTCGGTATCAAAATTTACAAGCTTTTCGAAGCCAGGAAATTTATCCGTCCCCTTCAAGCTGAACCCCCAAAAAAAATTGAATATAATCTTACGCCTATACCAGTGATTTTCAACTGAGGCACCGCGGAAGATTTCGGAGGATTCAGGGGTTGACAGGAGTGCAGCGTCGTCATTAAGTTATATTACATACAGCACTGTTGGCAATAGGCCCTGGCCGGAGATTTTGGTATTGGGACAGGCGAAGCATATAAGTAATTGAATTTTTCAATTTCTTCACGGATGTATGCGGATGATCCTACATCCCATCATCAGGGCTGACAACATTCTGATACAACCACGGATGAATATGTGGTAACTGGGAGCCAGCCTATCATTTGAGGCTCTTGCTACAAGACGAGGTGACGAAAACAAATCGAAAAAGGTGATAAAACGAGAAATGCCACAAAGTTCACCTATATTGGATTGGCATGCTATGGACAATATTTGAAATAAATGAGCTGTGTGACTAACACCTGCTCCAATGTCTGAATGCTAAGATGATGTAGAAGATTGAACATGCCAACTTCAGTGGACAAGAATTCAAGAAGACTTCATACCTTCTACAACAGAAAAACTTCCGTTGTGATTTGAACATGCACTAAGTGCATCAGAGAAGGAAGTATATTAGTACATGTACATCTTTTTAACCATTATTACTGAAACAAAGCTTGATCACTGCGTTGCATCGCAATCATTCAGGAATACACCAATTTTTAACAGAAAAAACAACAATTCAAGAAAAATTGCTTCAAGTGCGTTTCAATATACATTTAATGGGTCGATATCTAGGTTGAACTAATGAAAGTTCGATGGAAAAAGAAATATCCCTGTCCACTTTTGATGTCATTTTTAATGCGCTCGTATCTTAATATTAGAATCTCCATAATCCATGTTGCTTATTCCATTTTCTTTTTTCGTTCTTCTTGTCAAATGCGAAGTGTCATGGATATTGTATTGATGACGCATGTTAAGGAAGTTGGTGCATTATTACGATTCTAAGTTTAAATGCATGAAGTATTGTGCTCAACACGTCGCAAAGATCGATATATTCGAAGTCGATCAAAAAATACATCAAAAATTCGTCAAATTAACTTCGTCTTGTTAGCAGCTATATCTAGTCTTCATCCTTCCGCATTTTATTTTGTTTGTTGTCAATGCTTGTAATTGATTTAGCTGATCATTTTATATGATTGTAAGATGTTGCTTGTTACAGTTATATGAGTGAGTTCACCTTATTTTTATTTTTGACAGGTTGTCTGTAGTTAGGAATCCCAAACTTCCTCACAGCTAGGCCCTTCGGGGTATATGCTCCGGCCTTTCCTTGTCTGTTTCCTAAACAAATATAAAAACGAATACCACTTGGCTCGTCGATCTGCAGAAAGAGATGGTTCATTGTCACTACTAATATACCAACTCTCACGCCCGGGAAAGCTTCTGAATTTTGTGTATACCAGGCCCACCAATTCAATATGTGACATCAATTGTGCAAGCTCCTCTCCACTTTGCCATCTTGCGCGAATTGAGGCGTGTCCACCCACAAATGGAGGACAGTGGAATACCTTTCAGAAATGGAGGTAAGCTGCGAATTTGATAAGCACTCGCGAATAAAATCGACAAGTTCATCAGTGTAGCAGAGGAGCTGAAAGGAGACGCTGTAAGCTGTAGAACATTTCAAAACGCAAAGACGACAAGGCGAGTACGGCCACCTTTATATAAAACTAGATATGAGAAGGTGCAAATTGCTGACCAACGGCATCTACGGAAATATAATTGATGTTCTAAGCAATGCCACCAGCTTCGGAAGTGAGCGATTGGGGCGAGCTTCTTATCCTGACAACTAAATGCCATCAATACGCTGATCTAGATACAATGAAGAACAAGGAATTTAAGACAACAACTCGTCCCTTGAGTCCGCACACCAAACTCGCATTATGTTGTGTACAGGAGACAGAGTTCAAAGGAAATGAATGTAGACTCATTGGTGACGGATCGGAGAAGTATAAGTCAAGGTGGAGCGAAGGAGAAAAAGGAAGAGTTGGTGTTGTCATCTTCGTGAGAACTTGATTAGTGGATCATGTCCTACAAATGGAACGGATGAACTCAAGAACGGATGAACCCACAGAAGAGAAAATCGGATTAAGTGAAATAAAGTTTCCGGGAAAGTTTTGATGAATGAGTCAATGAGTGAAGAACATGGCTCAATCCGAATCCTCGATAGTATCTGGGCGTCTGCACGGTTATGTTGGGTGCAACCGATTCGGTTTCGAGGAAGTCATGAGACCTCTCTATCTCGGAGAGAGAAGTGGACATGTTGAACGAATATTGGCTTTTAGTCATGTAACAAAATGAAAATTGTACAAACACAATGAAAAAAGGACGATGAAAAGAAGACAGCTTTCATTCACAATGATTTCAGGGGTGGGCCGCCATAATTGGATCTCTGACACATTTTGTCACATAGCGATGGGCGCAAATGTCACATTATGCCACATGCTCATAGACATAAAAGTTACATTTTGTCACATGCTGATGAAAACACATGGCCGAAGTTTGACACATTCCGGTTCGTAGAAGATTGCAGTTATCAATTTTGGCATAAAGGCTGATTTTTTAAGCAGAGCATTTGACGTAATATACATATCTATCAAACGGGGTTATAGCGGTGATATAAATCGAAGAAGAAATATAAAAAATTAAATAATAATAAGACTCGATGAAAAATGAAATAAAAATTAAATAAAAATCGGAAAAAAAAAAAAAAAATCGATAATGAAAGATAAAAAAATAAAATAATCGAAAAATAAAATAGAATCGAAACTAAAATAAAAAATGAAATAATCGGTAAGAAAAATCAAAAATAAACATGAAAGAGAAAGAAAAAAAAAAAAAAACTCGAATTAAAATGAAAATGCATAAAAAAGTAATCGGATAGAATGAGATAAAAATGATAGTGAAATCAAAAAAAAAAATCGAAAATAAGGTAATTTAGAAGATAAAAAATATTAAAAATCGATAATAAAATCGATAAAAAAAGAAAATAAAAATGAATAAAAATTAATTTCGAAACAATAATCGATTTAAGAATGTGAAGTAAAATTGAAAAATAAATCGAAAAAAATCGATAAAATAGAAAAAATAAAAAAATAAATCGATAATAAGGGTATGGAAATAGATTATAAAAGATAGAACAAAGAAGAGATAATAGATATTAAAAAATATCGATAATTCAATTGCAAATTATTATTATTTATATAGTTCCATATGGGTAGTGTACGTGGCACAGTAGCAAAGTGCTTGGCCTAGCGATATTTCGTTCCAGAGGTTGAGCCTTGAAAGTTTTATGGAAGTAGTGAGGAAAGGCATCCGGACTAAAAGATCACAAGTCTCCAGACTATGTCAGAACCGTCCAAGCCCTCCCCATGGGGAGTTAAAAAATCAAGGTGTACAATATTTGTGTCGAGATTTTATGTGAGTGGTGTTGGTTGTGGGTGGGGGGTAGGTGTGGTTGAGGTATGGTAGTAGGTGGGTAGGTTAATGGGTAAGTGGTGGTAGGTAGGTTAGTTGGGGGGGGGGGGTAGTTGGTAAGGTGGGGGGGTAGGGTAAGGTAGGGTTAGGTGGGGTGGTTAGGTGGGGTCGGTTGGATGGGTAGGTAGGTAGGGTAGGGTAGGTGAGTGTTGGGGAAGGTGGTTGGGTATGGGGTGGGGGCATGTGGGGGGTGGGGGTGGTGGGGGAGTGGGGTTGGTGGTGTGGGTTGGGTTCAGCGGTTGGTAGGGTATGGGGTAATAACGAAACAGACCATGGATAAAACCGGGACACATTTAATTTTGCTTAAGGTGAAAAAAATTGATTGCACTTAAACCTTGCTGTCTTATTACAATTGATTCTTTTTACAGTCTCGGATTCATAATTCATTGCTTATGGCAAATATGATTGCATAACAAACACGCACTCGGAATATGTATTACAATATGAATTCGCAAACCTTATCATTTCACAGAAAGAGGAAAACTTTGTTTTCAGTGAATAAATGCCACCCAGTTTTATAGCGATTACCACTACTTTTGTTTTGCATTCAGAGCATGGGTAAATATAAATACATGTTCGTGTATTTTAGGAAGTATACATTTGCAGGGAGTCCCACGATCTGTATAAGGCAATCAATTAACACATGGCCACATACAATGAATGTTACAATTGGGCCATCACATAACACTTAATAATAAAAGAAGAAAGCAAAGAGAGGAGGTTAATAAGAAGAGGATAATGAGGAAGAAGAAGAGAAAGAAAGTTAGGAAAGAAAAGGGAGGCGATTGAAAGGGGGAGAAGGAAAGGAGGAGGAAAGAAAAGGAGTGAGAAGTAAGTTAGGATGGTGAGGAGGGTAAAGAGGGGTAAGGAGAATAGATGATAGGTGAGAAAGACTAGTTGGTAGTAAGGATGGAAAGGGAAGAGAAATAGGAGGTAGGCGTTGAGAGTGAAGTGAAGAGTGAGAGTGGGTATGATGGAGAAAAGAGATGATGTATGGATAGAATGAGTTAAAAGATGGGAATGGAGTATGTGGTATGGTTTGATATAGGTACTTGATAGTGGAGAAGTGAAGACTTGGAAATGGTAGATGTTATAGATATGGAGAAGGGTAAGTGTGAAGAGGTAAAGATGTAGAAAAGAAGGGGTTGAAAGTAGAATGGGTGTGTTAGTAGGGCGTATAGTATAAGTATTAGAGATAAATAGATGTTGGATAAAGAAGTGAGAAGTTAGGTTGATAATTTTAAAGATGAGGGAAGAAGTGAAGAAAGGTAGAGAGGTGATAGTTTGAAGAAATGAAGAATGAAGACAATATGAACGGGAAAGGTGGGAAGAAAGAGTTGAAGCAAGGAAAGGAAGTAAGACGTAAAAGAGAAAAAAAGAGAAATGGTAGAGGGGATGAAGAGCAAAGAGAGGAAGAAATGGAAGGAAGAAGAATAGAAGTAATTAGGGAAAAAAATAAGAGCGTAAGAAGCAGAAGGTCAAAGAAGTAGAAAAAAGAGAAAGAAATCTAATCTATGAATAATGATACAAGAGAGTCAGTTAGCGGCGCGCCTTCCGTCCCTTCATCCCCGAGTCACTGAATCAGATTCGGAATTAAAGTATCCCTCCCGTCCGGAGGACAAGATGTTGGGCCCCTCTCCTCCAGCTACATTACATCTTGCCATAACGTATACCACTACCTTACATCTATCGTTCTACTGCCACTTCCTAGTCCCCCTCACTCCCTATCAGCCCTGCTCCTTTTGGCTTCCTCCCCTTCCTTCCTTCCTATTCCCCGCCTTTTCCCTCACTATCTCCCTTTTCTCCAGCGTCCCCCCTCTTTATTTCTCTCCCTCCTTCGACCCCTACCCCCACTACCTCCCCCTTACTAGCTCACCCCTACCCTCATACTCCTCGACTCCTCTCTACCTTCTTTTTCCCCAATTCCTACCCTTCTTCCTCGTCCCTTCTCATCCTCTTTTCCTCTCCTTACCTTTTTACTTTCGTCTGACAGTCCTCTCCTCTTACCTAACCCCCCTTCTACCTCTAAACCCCCCGCTCCTTCTCTCGTCCTCTTATCTAACTCCCCCACCTTGCTACATATTTCATTCCCTACGCGTCCCACCTTCCCTCGGCGCTCACCTCCATCCTCTCCTCTACCTCTTTCTCCGTCTCTCCTCCTCCTACCTCCCTCTTCCCTCACCTATACCTATGCCTGAACCCCTCTCCTCCTTTATTTACTTCCAAACCTTCCTCCCTTCCTCACTATCTCCCTCCCTTTTCTCTACCGGACCTCCCTCCTCTGTCTACTGTTACTACCTCCTATAACTTTTAATCTATTATGACTGCCTATACCACTTGTTTTCTACTTTCAAAACCGGACAAACAACATGAGGATTTGCCTGGCGAAAGTTCAAAGTGCCATGGGAGCAAGAAAGGGGCAAAATATCAATCTTGGTATGTCACTAATATAATCACCATTAAAGAATAAAGGAATAAAAACAAGAGAAGTAATGATTTCCTAAAAAACTGACTGTTACTTCATTCAAACGAAGTAATGTTCCAACTGTGACTGTTCATGATTTTGACATATTATGTTTCCTTTTGCTTTTATCTTTTTTCTACGCCTTTATAGTTTATATTTTTTGTCAAATATTTTACTATTAATTTTTTTCTTATTTTTTTTTATATTAGTTAAATTGTTTTCATTTTGTTATATTCGAAAACCTAATTTAAGTTTTTTTTTGTTTAATTTTTCTTCTTAATATTAATTTATTTTTAATTTCTTATCTTGTTTATTACTATGTGCGACATTTTTTTAATCTATAATAGAACTTTTTTCTTTTTATTTTTTCTTTTAATCACTTAGTTTATTTAACTATATTATTGATCGATTTGTCAATGATTTTCTTTTTTTTAGTTATTCATTCTTAATTATGTTTTTTTATTATTTGTTTCCATTTATTTTATTTATGTTTTTTCAAGATTTTCTTATTATCTTGATTAATTTTTTTATCCCGTTTCTTAATTTAAAATTACAAGTTTTATTATTTCGTGTATCTGATACTACTTCTTTCGTAATATCATTTCTTCTATGTTTGTTTGTAATTTTTCTGACTTTAGTTTTTTTTTAATATATTATATATATTTTTCTTAATTTATTCTTATTTTTTGTTTTTTTTCTTCTTATCTTTTTTTTTTGTTTTTTAAATTTTTTTCCTATTTTTTAATTTTTATTATATTCATATAATATTATTAAATTTTATATATGTTTTGTTTCCTAGTTATTGTTATTTTATAATTAAAGCAATCTATTTGGCATTCATTTATATTTTTCGGAATTTTTTATTATTTTTTTTATGTTTTTTAATAATTTTCATATGTGTTTCATACATCTTAGGTTTATATCATGTTAGTTAACTTCATTTAAGTGTTTTTTGTATGTTTCTTTTTCTCTTATTATGTTTTTTCTTTTACCCAACGTTTATTCCATCCATTCATTTTAAACTTAATATGTTTCTTTTATACGAATAGATCAATATTTATTTATCAATTTATATTATTTTCTAAATTCAAAATTATTTCCTTTTTAATGTTTTTCTATTTCATTTACCTATATCTTTTTTTTATTTCTACAGTTTTATTCAATTTTCTTTTATTCTCATTCTTTTATCTTCATTCAATATTCTATAGTCCGTTTTAGCATGTTTTATTTACCTTTTGCCTTATACTTAGTTTGAAAAATATAGTTTTCTTACGTC
>CAJQUW010010301.1:0-16635 GCA_907163375.1 Prostheceraeus crozeri
CCGCCTATCAAGGCTTTGTCCGCTGACAAAACGATGTAAAAATGGACAATCCGTCGGTCTTCCATAACTTCACCACTTATGTCCCCGCGAGACTACGGATAAAGAACGCAGTAAACGAAATCCTTCGGGCTTCCGTTTCATCGGACTTTTAAATTCATGAATGAGATTAACGGAGCTTCACGGAATAGAAACGGTTGCGCATGATCCGGAAATTTCCGTAGTAAAAGATTTCAGATATAATAATACAAACTTTGATCAGCTTAAACTTATGAATGCTACTTGATTTGTTTATCTTTTAAGTCCTCTTTTGTAGAAATGTTATAATCAAGCAACATCTAAGTCGAGACAAAAACTTTTGGCTTAAAGCCTGGATGGCAGATCACATTTCCAGAATATTTTGTGGTCTAAGCTATGAATTGAAGATCGATGATCTGTAATTTTCGGCCATCTTGTTTTAAGTATTAATAAATCGAAGCGTTAGTTTTTTATTGCTTGAATCGCATTCTTTTGCCGAAGGTGTGCGAGAGTACACGAACCGTAGGCCCCCAGAATCGACCACGCTTGCATAATTTCGACAGGAATATAATTTTATGCGTCACATTTACTTTAACCATTGCCATATCATGCTATTTTTTATTAACTAAGCTTTCAGTGAGCATAGCAAGAAAAGAACATCGCCGTGCGATGTGCATTTGCGATCATGTACATTTCTTTTCTATTCGAATCCTTGTGTTGTGCATGTCGTGGCGATCTGGAAGTTATGAGTTTTGTGAGGTGTGTGTGTCCAATTCATTTTGACGGTTCGGTAATTCACTCATGAACCAATGCTTGCGTCTGCAAGGGCAATCAATTCCACTCTGTTACTATAACAATTGCCCTTTGGTTGTGAATCAGTTTAAAGCAAGTGGCGGCGCTGCCTAATTTTCAGTTTGACACGCTTGAAATAATCACAATATTCAACACAACCCGCCAAGTCAAATTTCAAGAGCACGCAATGTTTTGCTAATCTTGAGATCTAAGCGCCCCTTTTTTCGCTTACGTGATTGGCCCGCCGTAAGCGCAGTCACGCTGGCAACTTGCAGAAGGGAAAAAGGAACCGCCGATCATCAACTTTCACAATGCAGGCGAATGTCGACTGAGAAAATTGGCTTTGGTTATCACATTGTCTCACCGTTTAAGGGGATGTGATATGTTCAATGCTTATATATAACGGATTCATGTGGTGCAGTTTGAGAACAATTCAAAAAACTCGTCTAATGGCATTTCACACCCGATTTATTCCTCACAATCTAAATAAATCTGACTGTACATCTTATAGCCGTGAATAATTTTTTCTAGTCAGCCTGAATACAGGTCTGAATTGCACTAATTCAATGAAAATTGTTTCCTGTGATGAACTTGTGAGAACGAGTCGAGCCATTAGATACAGACCCCAACAGGCCAAGACAACCGACAAAACAGCTCAATGTCCGTCCGACTTAACTTTCCATATATGCCATTGTTCACATTGTTCACTAGATACATTGTCTTCTGCATCAACGAATATTGACAAAATGGTGAGCTCGGAAATTTCCTAATTAGTTTTCTATTTGCCAGTCCATGTTTCTTTTAGAAATGTTGCATTCCCACATTGAAAACAGCAGGGCTCTTAATTTATGGTTATAATGGCCTAGGCTATATTGTATGATAATATTTGATCTATATGTAGTCAATCGGCGCCGTTATGGATTTCGTGCCGATTTGAATAGTTTTCCCCAGTTCTTGGGGCGGATTTCACCATTATATTTGACATGGTGACTGGGTTACATAACAGTGTCATCATAATTAAAAACTATTTCAATGGAACTATACAACTGGATTTTCCACTACAACGTTTTGAATTTTTGTGTTTACGGCAATAACGTATGGAATTGAAAAATTATAAGAATTGACTTTTGCTAATTCAGATTATTCAATATTTACATTTCATCAACCAGTATGGGACAATCGTGGAAATCTTATACATGATCGAATGTCTTACAACATAGTTTTGAAATTACGAATATGGCATACAAGGACAGCATAGAACAAACAAAAGGACATAGGACTGTGGAGGGCGGAGGGGCTTAAAAAATTGGCCTCCTACGGCTTTCGAAATTTTAAATGAATGATGTGATTTGATATAATCCTATTATTTGATGCATATATTTGATGTTATTTGATATACATTTGTTATAGATGCAATTTACGCCACGCCATATTATAAAAAAATTACTGAATGAAGTTTATGACACCAGTAACATGTCCTCCGTTGAATAGATTCCATTGGTTTACTACCGTACAAGTAATTCATCAGTCGTCTATAGTGTATTTATAGTTGTACTATTTCAACACCGAAGTAAATCTATGAAAACAAATGGTGTCGAATTCAGCTATTGTGATTTTAATTACTTCGGCGTTTTGGACACCATCACCGCCGCATTTGATTAATGAATGAATTTTCATTAATTAGTGGGTATTGTATTAGGCAACAGCTAGCCGACCATGTCCTGTGAAGTAGATCCATTAAACTTTTTGAATTAATGAAGATGTAGATCTAGGCTGGTTGAGAAAACATGAACTCATAGAAATCGATCATAATATGATCTTTATATGAACGTCATATTTGTTATGTTGTATCCTTTACCGGACTACGTGAGGGTCTAATACGCATTGATGTTCATGAAAAATGGATTCCATTGCACTCCGAATTATTAACAGTACTATAGAAGGCCTACTACTACAGTAGTAGCCTTCTATAGTAACTGTTCAATAATTCGGAGTGCATGAATCTGGTTGGGTACTGGGGTCAAAGATGAACATCTATGACATCAGTACCCAACCAAATTTGTAACTACTGTAGGCTTACCGTGCGTAAAATAGCAAGATTAATCATCAGTGTGTAGAGCTAGACCGACAACGGAAAATCAATTTTATCGTATAGCATCATATCAACGTTTATATCATGTTATTATTATAACTACAGTATAATGGTATATATTATACTATATTATTGCTGAGGTCTGAGGCGGAGGCACTTTCAAAATAGGCAGCCTCGAACACAGCCTTGATAGGACATGCGTAAAGACAGTGAATACATTTGAATCGATGTGTCAGTTCATGCATCGAATTCATTTTATAATTCTAAAAATTTCTGTCGATGTTACATCAACTAGACTGACTGGTGAAAGGCTTTTTTATACTACGGTGTAGGTAAGTTTTAATGAAATTCGCTTCTACCAATGTTGGCCTTTGGTTTTAGTGTTTTTTAATGGTAAACAGCGTATGTGAAAATCTTCTCAGTGTCAAGATTGGACCCGTAAATTTCATTTCAACTGTTAACTGATGTGAATTAGTCAATCCGTTTAACATGGGTAACCGACAAACAGCATTAGTCTTGTTGCGATAACATAACATTTGAAATAATGTAATTAAGTGGCATGCGTATAAAAATACGCCTACTACCAAATTGAAGATAATTGATTGTAATAAAAATTAGCAATATTACTGCTAATATCAATTATTATAGAATATTTTATCATAATGTTTTACTGCACATTATGTAACTCTGTTTTCGACTTAACTTATCTTAAACTGCATGGAATAAGTTAATTTGAACAGGTCATAATGAAATTAACCGATTAGCGATTGGTTGATCGCTCACATCACTACTAAAAAGTCAAATGAAAGCTAATTTAACTTAAAAGAGCCGTAAAGTCTTAAGTCCCCAAGTCTCCCTACTCGTATGCCAAATCATACCTTGCTATGATTACAAAAATATAGATTCTATTAACCATGTATGAATGAAACTGTCAAGGATTTTTAGGTATTGATACACAGTGTTGTAATATCAGCACTTTTCTTTTATTCATTAAGCAGTGGCAGCGTTTCACAAAATTTGTGTCAAATGACCTACCATCACTCGAATTCTCGTCATAATTTCCCCTCTAACACATGCAATAATGATTATCAAAAATATCCACTCTTTAGTGATTAAGGTGATTTCAATAGACTTCTTATAATTTCAGTTCAATTCCTTGGAAGAAAAGTTGTGAAGCTGGAACGTGTGAGATTGCAAATCGACAAATCAGACGCCTTCGTTCTGAAAGTAATAATTTCTGCACAAATCAACTAATCATCTCAGGTTCAACCGTTGTTAGTTACTCGCAAAGTGTTACCGACTCAATGCACCGGACTAGTTGAATGCAATTTTTCATCCGAGACGACAAGTTTTCAAAGTGGAAATTCTCGAAGAGAATGTTTTCCGACACTTTATCAAGTTGTGATATCCGTAATACGAGTATGTGCAAACATGCCGGAAATTATGATGAAGTGGTGTCACGTGTGATCGAAAAGCGTCGAAAGAACGAGTGTCACAATTAAATCAAACGGCAATGCCTGACTCCGAATGAATAGAGGGAAGAAGAATCTCAGAAATTGTATTAGTTCATGAACTCTACGAAGAAGTGTAGCTCACGGACATTCGAATTACATTCACATTGTTTTATATATAATTAGTATCTATTATCACTTCTTAAAATCTTTCCGTCGGTATTTATGCAAGATGTGCTTCACTTGAGGTGATGCTAGTGTTTTCTTGTACCGGGTACGTTATGATAAAGGCACATTCTATTGTTTTATATACTCACATTCGTCGTTTTACATCAACTTGTCGTCCATTGTTCATTTATCAATCTAGTAATTTCTTTTATATAAGATTTGATCATATGTATTTCTGTACGAAACTTCAATCATTTCCACTCACAACATTAAATTACAGTAATGCATGGGAAGTTTGTAATCGTTGCCAAAAGGGAAAAATTACTGTGTGACTTATCATTTCAAACGCCATCGACAGTTACTGTTCAATGTTGAATAAACGTATTATTCGTACGTACACTATTAGGACCTATATGATATCATACAATAGTATGTTTTGGGTATGAAGGTCAATGATAAGTAAGTTTTTTTGTGTGCCATATTTATAGGATGATGCTTATACTTCATTTGATAGGTTAACATTTAAAATTGGATATGCAATTCTTTATCCTGTTTTAAATTATGAAATAAAGATTTGCATAATCCGTCTAGTATGAAAATAAATTGATTTTCATATATACTAGTAAAACGGCTGCCTTAGAAAAACTTGTAACTTCGCACAATAAGATACCAATAGGCTAATAGTAACATTGCGATTGTCCATGAATGTTGACATATTCCCATTTTGGCAAGTTTACAAGCTTTCCAGACCAGTCGATAATTGTTTTACCCTTGTTATTTGTTTAACGAATGTTAATTGTTGATATGCATATTTCTCAATTTGTCGTCTCTGGTGCTCAACAGATATCTCGTGTAAAGTTGTTGGTTTTCCTTGAAATTTTACAAACAAATGGGATAGCTTCGTGAGACGACCACTTTGTTTAATGTATTTTAATTGAATTGCTGATTATAATATGACTTATCTGTCTATATTTCCGGAAGCGCTAGATATTTGTAGCCAATTCGTTCAACATCAGTGAAACATCGGCAATTTATCTGTAACTGATCCGTAGTTAGCTCGTACAGGACCCGCTTATCCTAAGTAATCTGTCCGTTCGCTACCCGTCGACGATCTTTAACTTGTCCGTTGGAATCCGTATTTAGTCCGTCAAAGTCCATAATTAGTCCGTTAGAATCCGTATTTAGTCCGTCAGAATCCGTATTTAGTCCGTCCGAGTCCATAATTAGTCCGTCAGAGTCCATAATTAGTCCGTTGATTATCTGTGGTCAGTCCGTTCAGAATCCGCGCATTCATCATATCCGTCAACTGTCCGTCAGATTATTTTAATGCGGACAAATAATGTCCGCTATTGTTCCTTTGAAGTCCGTTCTAATGCCTTAGGCTACCCGTTCCTTGTCCTTTCATTTCCGCCCTATGTCCTTGTGATGTCCTCGGCGGACAAAATTTGTCCACCGTTTACTATCCGTTACCTGACCGCGAACGGACACTAAAAAGACATTCAGCGGACTTCCGCCGGATGACTTTTTGCTCGGCGGGGTCCAGATGGAGTGTATATGGTGCGTCACTATTATTCAGACATGTGAGTAGTAAATAAATTGTATTTGTAAATCAGGTGTAAAAACAGATGACTTGAAAAAAACATTCTAAGCCAACCATTCAAATTATAATGTCCTTCAATTAGCAAATAAAATGTACATTCAGTTAAAGAATTAATCGTGTGATTCATCATGATAGGAGATGGAGACTTCGATCCTTGATGATGAGGCATATTTCCCAAAAATAGGGGTGGTAAATAAACATTAATTTCCTCCATTTAAAAAATTGCAAGCGTTCTCCGGATTCTCGAATAGAATCCGCAGCGTATGTGGCTGCCTTCCAGTGGGTGTTTCATTCGGGAGCTGGTCGGTACGATGATGATAGTGTGGTCCCTCATCAAATCGTATCAAATCATAAGAAAGTTAACTTCCTCTGAAATTCATCAGCATCGAGTATAGAGAGAGAATCCATATTCTATGGACAATCCTCACCATGACAGCGCGCACCTCTTAGCAATGTGCACAGCAGTCGTCCCATGCGTCATTGAATCTACTGAAAATCTTCTTGAGAGAGAAAGGGATACTAAAACCTAGTCCACCAATGTGGCATTGAAACTGTCCAAGATACATGACTGAAGTGAAGTGGTCGTGCTAAACATCAGGATCACAGGACTTCTTTGGGACCACACTATTATCATTGCACCAGCTGGTCGTATGGAAAAAGATTGAATCTTCTTCGCTGATTGATACTGTCGATAATGTAGCTTGCGTGCATATCTAAACCATCGTTTGTCAGGCCTACATGCAGGGTTGGTATATTTTTTAAATACGAATTTTTGTGGTTTTTTTAATAGGTCAAATGCTTCACTGTATAATTTGGATTTGTGCAAGACATTTGAGGGTACGTTATTGTTACTGATTTCAGTTAATGGGGAAATTATTTGACATCAATATCAAATCGGATTTTCTGCTTAACCGGCATATGTTGTCCACCGTGGGAAAATGTGTTATGGATTAATTCGTGCTGTTGTAAATTATTGGGATGATAAAAGATACTAAGATAGTTAAAAATATCACCTGATTGATTCTTATAATAGAAGCTCGATCAAAACCTGTGTCATCTTCCTATTTTTCAATTATGCTACATTCTGTATGGCCTATTCATTTCTCTTATGTGCGTCAAATACATTCAATACTTTTTGCATCAAAACTCTATTGTGCATTTCAGACCGCAATATCATTGTCTATCAAAGAGATATCATAAATGGGAACTGATTGAAACTGACCAAACCAGCACAATTGATGGTAGAGGAACAATTACGACAGTTCTGTAGGCTGACATCTGCTGATGAGGTGAGTCTTTAAATTATGTGATTCTTTGACACTGCCTCCGAATGTTTTGGTTTTAGCAGCATTGAGTTTTTCTGCTGTTAATCCTTGGAGCATTTCGTAGCAGGATGACTTCGATCAACAGTTATAATGTATAAATATGTAGGGCTATTCTTGTCACTGCTCCGAATGTTTTGGCTTTAGCAGCATTGATTTTTTCTGCTGTTTATCCTTTGAGCATTTCGTAGCATGATGACAGCAATCAACAGTTATAATGTATAAATATGTAGGGCTATTCTTGTCACTGTCTCCGAATGTTTTGGTTTTTAGCAGCATTGAGTTTTTCTGCTGTTAATCCTTGGAGCATTTCGCAGCAGGATGACTTCGATCAACAATATATTCAATTAATATCAACGGTAAATTTCATCAATGTTTTGCTACGGCGTAGGTTACTGTAATTTTATCATAGAATGTGAGCGGTCTGCGAACCCACTTTATGCGTCAAGATCAAACCCACAAGTTTTATGATGTGTAAATTATACATGTTATAATTATAATGCAATATATTTACACATCGTTAACTTAGTTTCATCTTGACTCATTAAGTGGATTCGCAGGATGCTCACATTTATTGATAAAACTACAGTTCATCTACGATATATGTTGTGGCAAAATATTGGGGCATGTCTAGAAAACATTCTAAAAATGTTTTAAGATAACATTTTCATAATATTCTCATGTATTGTCATTTGAACATATAACATTTTTTGGAATGTTTTTATAGCAATTCACGACATTTTCTGAACAGTTTTAGAATGTTTTTTGTTGGGAATTCACGTAAGAGTTGTATCAGATAATATCAGAGAGAAATTTGAGACATTTTATTAGAATTTTACCAAATAATTTGCTATTTGCTAAATATTGGCAAATCATCACTATGTTAGATAAATATTTGATAAAATTTTAGTAGAAGTTTAGTAAAAATGTTGTCAAGTATTTGCCAAATATTTAACAAAAGCATCTGGTGTGTTCGTCCCGGGCGGTGCTAAAGTTTTTGATTTAAAAACAAAGAATATTTGTCTGAAAGTCAGTAGGAAAGTTCAAGCGTCGCATCATTATCAGCGTGATCATTTTTATACTGTGCTTCAATTGAGGGTTCCATTTCTTTTCCTCACTCTGACCCGGGTTTCATTCGGGAATAGATATTGGAGAATGTGACACGGCTGTTTTAGACTGGGTAGGAATTCAAAAACAGCTTATGTTTTACTCCTTTTTCATCCGGTAGATGTAGCGTTCTAGGTTTACAGCATCAAGGTTTCAGGTAGTATCAGGCAAGGAAACTATAAAGTAGGCCTATTGATAGAGGGTAAAATTATTATAAATTGGAAATTAGTAAGATTTCTGCCATTTTTTAAGTGTCATGCTAAAGTCATGAGTTAATGAAATTGAAAAACATGATATTATAATATACTATAAAATGAACCAACACATGAGGTCTTGAAATGAAACCTTATTTTCTCAACCACTGAAACGAATTTTAATGCGCACATTCTGCGGTCATGACTCAAAATAATTCAGAAAGCAGCGCCACTGCACTCGGTTTATACAGCATGTTTGAGACGAGTAGTAGGTGGATACTTGCTTTTTTTAGATGGGGCTGCATGAATCCAAATGGTCCAATCCCCTGATTAAGAAATCGGGCTCAAGCTATATACATTAGACGGCTGACCAAATGGACCTCATTTGTGATTTAGCTGGTTATAAAAGTAAATCGCTTAATTTTCATAACGACTGATATGTCAGAGCTTCCGAATGTTTTGTAATCCTGGATATTTTGTGGCAAATGATATTGATCGGCAGTCGCGGGTATAATAATAATAATAATAATAAAAAGCGTATATTTTCAAATGAATGGAAATCATAAATACACAAAAGCATGATCGAAAAAATAATGTCAACGGAAAAATGAATTGTACAAGGCTGTCATATGTGGCACAAACGATTTTTGACGACGAGCGGATTTGCAATACGGCTGTGATAGGCGACCACTTGGAAGACGTCTTGGAATATTTGAATGCAATATATGATCAGTGTTCAAGGCCGATTGAAACAGTTTCATAGCATGTCGATTTTGGGAGTCGAAAAAATCAGGTAAACATTTCTTTTTACAGTTCTTATTGCAGATGATTTTGTGGCAACGCTTTTCAAATTTTTCGATGATAGCTTTGTCCTTGGAAAAGATACTGCCAATGTATAGAACACTGCCATAATTCATCGTCGACAGAATAGCCGATTGATAAATGTGAATCAAGTCTTTCTTCGGTAGAATCGGCTTTAATACTCGTAACAAGTGAGTTAACTTTGCAGCTTTTCGCAGTCGTTGGCTGATATGCGACGACCATGATAGCGACTTATTCAATCTGAAGCCAAGAACATCAATAAAGTCGTTTTCCGGTAATACTGAATGAAAAAAGCTACATGGAGCACAGTCAGTCCTTTTTGTAATGAGCAGATGGGAAGATTTCTTCATATTTAGAACCAAACCACGACTGTTTACACCAAGAGCTTATGTTTTTCCATTCCTCCTCCGCACGAGCATTGTTCGAAGATTCATTGTTCGAGTGGCATACCATGAGTAAGATATCATCTGCGTATTTATAGATAGTATTCGTAGGATATAGAGCTGTCAATGGCGAAACAAAAATGCAGAATAGAGATGGTGATAACACCGCACCTTGTGGTATCCCGACGTAACGGTTCGCTTTGAGCTAGATTGATCATTGAAATATACATATTGCTGTCTGTTATACAAGTAATCTCTGTACCAACCAATGAATCCCTGGGGCAGATTCGTAGAATTCAGACTGTCAACCAGAAGTTTCATGTGAAATACTCTCAAAAGCCTTGGTGGCATCTAAACTGATCAAGGAAATCGCCTGAGTATCAGTAAGATCCCAATTTTTGCAATACGTTGTCCACAAGGAAATTGTGTAGCATGTGGG
Source organism: Prostheceraeus crozeri (assembly GCA_907163375.1). Classification (NCBI taxonomy): domain Eukaryota; kingdom Metazoa; phylum Platyhelminthes; order Polycladida; family Euryleptidae; genus Prostheceraeus; species Prostheceraeus crozeri. The sequence goes on from CAJQUW010010301.1 coordinate 10,386, forward strand.
GCTACTAGTTCTTCGAAAGCCAAATTGGTTAAGACCGTAGTTTTCTAAAAGAATATTTGAAATTCTGCGGAAGATTAGTCGCTCAATACCTTGGCCACAATCGCAAGAGTGAAATGGGCCTAAAATCGGAGATTTGGCATTCTTGCATTTCTGGATTGGTATGACTTTCGCAATTTTCCAAACATGTGGGAATGACTCACACAGAATAGACGAATTAAATATATGAGTTAATGGTCTGCTAATGATGGGAGCAGCAATTTTCAAAAGACGAACAGGAATATTGTCACTTCCGGTACTTTTCGAACGAAGTTTCAATAAGGCATTCTCAACTTCATCTATATCAAAAAGACTGCACCATGGTTCATGATTAGTATAGCGGTTACAGATGGTAAGGGGGAAACATTTTGAAATAGACTTGTAAAATCTTCATTTAACTTTTCCGCCTCGATGTTCATGTGATTTATCGAATTTTTGTCCACTTCGGAATTCCTTTACAACCGTCCATATGTTCTCAACGCTTGTCCTTTATTCTCTCACACCATGAAGTTTTGGCACGTTGAATTTCAATTTTAACTTTTTGTTTAAAGTGATTGTATAATTCGAAATTGCCGGATCTAAAAGCATTCCAACGTTTTTGAATCAAATCTTTTATACGGGCGTGATCCACACTTTATCTCTCTCCGTCAATTGAATAATTTTTCTTGGAATAACATCAAATGCAGCATTGAAATGTTCATAGAAAAAATTAGTTTTTGCATCAACATTATCACATGAATTATACAATTCTTCCCATTTAACAGATTTCAACAGATTACAAAACGTTATCAAATTTTCTTCTCTGTAATCAAAAAGAGTTACATTCTTTATGACATGATGAGGTGACTGGTTGCCTGGTACAAAAATGACATTGTGGTCGGATGTTGACAGCGGTGGAAAAATTATACACTCAGAATATTTGTCATATAACGTCTCATCAACTAGAATTAAATCCAGAATACTGTCGTGTCTGGTTGGTGAGTTCACAACATTAGAAAGACTATGAAATGTTACAATTTCATTCAAATTAATTCGGTTGAAATCACCGCAAAGTATGATATTACAATTTGCATTGATGGATTTAGCTTGATCAATTGACTCAGACAAATAATCAATTACTTTATGCGTTTGCTCAACATTCAAACTTTGGGGAACATAACACGCACAAAGAAAAATATTGTTATTGACAAAAACTTGTATGCTATTCAACAGAGTAGGTTTTGGATCCTCACTTTGTAGACATCTTACGACATACATGTCATTCACCCAAATAATAACTCCGCCACCACGTCGGTCTTGACGATCATCTCGCATAATGGAGTAGTTAGGGATGTTAAACAGAAAATCATCATAATCTGAGTTTAGCCATGATTCAGTGATAACAATGATATTAGGTCTCAACTTAGCAACATGAACACACAAATCGTCAATTTGTGGAAAAGAGAGCGAGCATTAGTTAGTAAGATCGCAGGGCAAATAAAGTTTCTACAAGTGTCTTTGTTGGGATAAACATTTAAAACATTCAGTGAAAATTTTTTAAAGTAGATTTGGCAACAACACTTTCTCGGTATATCACAACGTCCTCTCCAGTTTTCGACGCCTCTTCAGCTCATCTCGCAATTCTTTAAATTTCAATTGCTGCAGTGGTGTTAAATCAGGGTTTATGAAAATTCCCTTAAACCGAGAATTTCTTAATGATTTTCGCAGCCTTCACAAACTGTTGCTTTGTTGTGGTTTTACCCAATTCCACTTTCAACAAACGTTTACCATCAGGTCTTAGCTTACCAATACGGCGAGTAGTTTTTAATTTCATAGTCACCAATGTTTAATACGTCAAATAACTCTTCACACTTTTCTGCATCATGTTCTATTCTTTCTTGTAATGACCCATCTTCTTTCTCAAGGAGACCAGAAATTATGACATTTTCTTTCTTATCTCTAATTCTTTTACTTCATGGAGGATATTTTCCGCCATTTGTTTTTGATATGGAGATTCGGATAGGTTTTTCTTCATCAACTGAACTTCAGAATCAATTCTGTGAATGTCTGACTTGACGTTAGTGAATCCGTCTTCAACAGCTTGCACTCTACTTGCCAACAGATTCAAGGACCTATCAAGTTTTCCGATTTCCTCGCGAAAAGATGCTATAATTTCCTTTTTTATCTCTTTTTTGGCTTCCTCAAGTAATCTCTTCCATTCATTGGTTAAGTCAGCTTGTGAGCCTTGTCTTCTTCTCGTAATTGGTGGTGTGTTAGTCATCGAAATTCAATCGGAGCAAAACGTAGATTTGAACCCTCAAACTTCAGCACTCCAATCCAAGCCGACTTCCACACGGCCAGGCAAACAACACCAGTAGCAAAATCGTTTCACGGCGATATTCCTGAAATTCACAAGAATATCGATTAACCGTCCCTTGTGCGTCCGATCAGAAGTTCGCACCAGCCCAACCGAAGACTTAAGTCGTGGACAACAGCTCACCACTAAATTGTCACGATATGTGAGAAAATGGGAAATATCGACGGATTATTGACGACACTACAAATCCAATGGTAGAATGTTATAGATGACGATACGCGAAGCAGATTGATATAAATTTTTTCTCAAAATGGCGGCCAGAAACACAAACTATCATCAAAAATAACCAGGGGCAGCTACACAGATCGGAGCGACGTGTTGACAGCGCACGCTTAGGAGGAATAAAATAATAAAATAATAATATAATACTGAATCTATTGTGAAGTACTTACGTTGCATTCTTAATATTTTTTGAATTGTGTTTGCATGCAATACATTATTATAATTGCAAATAAAGTTCTTGTAATTGCTGAAGATTAAATCAAGTGACTTCTTGGTTTTCTTAGAACAGGAAAAAGAGAAATAATACTGTTTATGTAAGGTACCTTTGGAAGTACATCCAAAACCTCGAAGCCTATTTTTTAACCCAAGAGGAAAGACTGTGCAGAGTTTTTATCCAGAAATCCTCCTAAAGAATGACGGATATGGGCTCGAGTATTCTAAAGTTACCTGATATTTCTGTTATTGGCATTTGACAGCCGATGATCTATCTTTCGTAGAATTAGCGATTTATTATATGTGTATACGTTTGATACCCCTTCCATGTTTCTACACAATTTTTTTATCTTCCAGGTTTCGGGTAACATCAAAAAGGAATTGTCATAGAGAGTAGTTAAAAAGCATATCAGAAACAGGGACGTAGCCAGGATTTTGAATTGGGGGGGGGGCCGCGGCTAAATTCAAAGGGATTAAACTTCGAAGATTTTTGAAGTCTCGTGAAATCTGACAATGATGTTAGCAAAAAAGGAGTCAGATATTTTTACCTCCACAAACCTGGTACGACTAAATTAGACTGCTGTATTTCTAATATTATAATTAGTGTTTGATTATATTTAGGATGCTAGGATCGTAACCCAAGTATCACTCATTAATGGAACTGCAGGTAAATTGATTAATTATTGAGACAAGGGCTTTAATATTTTGTTGTTTAGTTTATATCAAATTTCGCATCAGCATTTGATAATTATCGAATCAGACGACACTTAAAACTTAATGTAGGATTTTTCTCAGACCTATGTCACCTATGTGATAGTTGAATATTAGTTATCAGCATAATTTAGATACATGTAATTGTAACTTCAATGATAGGGTCTCATTTTCCAAATTATAAGTATAACGTTTTAATTATAGACGTGTATTATAGGCTGGTGTACTAATAATGATGACGGATTACGTCATTGGAAACCGCTCCCTTTTATGTCTTTACTCCTTCTATAATCTAGATCAAATTTAAAACTCAAATTCAGAAAAAAAATTATATCTAACATCTGATGCAGAGGCATATAGTCTACATGTAGCTACAAAAGAAAATTTAAGCGCCGAGCAGCAGTACTGGCAAATCTGTCAATAACTTCGTGAACTGATGGTGTGCATTCACGATGGATCTGTAGGAAGAGAAGTGACTCGAGTCTGTCCTCAGTCATTGTACTGCGGATTGCAGTCAAAGTATTTTTCTAATTTCGAAAACACACGTTCTGCTTGAGCAGTGGTAACAGGTAGACACGCCAACAATTCCAACAGAATTGTCATATTGGGGAAAAATTCACTGCAGTGATCCAGTGTTTCGATAGCTGTGCGAGGTCGGCTTTCTGCAGATATGTCCTCCCATTTTTTGTCCACAACTGGTATTCTTGTTTAATTGTTTCCAGAGAATCAGCGAAAAGCGCATCATATTGTTGGAAAGTCTTCACAGTTCACTCCAATTGTTTTCGAAACTTGAATTATGTAGGAAAGCAGGAATAGCTCTAGTAAACTGCAACACGGATCTCTGACGCTCGCCAAACCGAAGCATTAAATCCTGAATAATGGCGTCAATTGATGGGAAAAAATAATTGATGCGATAATAACTTCCGCAGTTTGGGTTTGGGTTTATATCATCAATTGCATTAGGTCGATAGACGGAACGCAAAGACGTCCTTGGTGAACGTAAACAAACATCAAGAAAGTCAGCCAAAAGTTCCATCTCACGGAACATCTTCGAAAATTTTTCTTCTGTACGAAGACACTGTAAGAGTTCCTGTGTGTCATTTAATAAAGCAATGGCTTTGATTAAATCAATTTCCACACATTGTAAAGCACGAGTGAGAGGCAACAAAATACCCGAAATTGTTTCAAGAATAACAAGACCAACAATGAAATCTGACTGACAAACAGAATCCTTCAAAGATTGCGCTGACTGTCGAATATCAATCGACCATGTTTTCATGGTCTCAAACGCGCTGATAACGAAAGGGAGTAGCTGACGAAGGGTAACAATAGCCGTATGTCTTTCTATAAACCGCGTGGTGCACAGAGTAGTAAGATGCTTTTGCTGATCCTTGTATCTTCAGCCTGATCAATTAGTGTCTTTAATAGATTCGTACATTTAGGACTAGAGCGAAATAATTTAGATATTTTACGAACTACGTCTTCTGTATGCCTTATTTCTGGAATTTTGATGGCTTCTGAAGCGCTCAAATTGAGGCAGTGCATTGCGCAATGGAAATATGAAGCAAATGCAGTAGTAAGAAAACGGCGAACACCAGATAGCGCAAGATGGCCGCCATCGCTGAGTCCCCCCCCCCTCCGGCTCGGCAGAGTGTCGTGGTCGGCCGCCGTGGTGCTTCGGGTCTGAGTCCCCCCCCCTCTGGAACGATAGAGTGTCGTGGTGGACTTGGGCGACCGCCAGGATTAGTCTTGAGGCTATAGTGTGTGATGTTTTTGGTGCAATCTGCTGAATGTTGGGTTGTAAAATGGGTTGTTTCGAGTGGAAGGAGTGGTCGGATGAGAAAACGGAGGTCGGATTCGGAATCTACGTGAAATTTTGGGTTAGAAGGGATGTTTCCAGCGAAATCGGAGAGAAAAAATTTTCACTGACGTCCCCCCCCCTCTGGACAGCTTGCTTCGATTTTGGCTTCCAGTGGACGGATTTTGTCGTGCGATAGCTCGTTTGAAAGCTAAGAGTGAGACAAATTCAGTGAAAGAATCGGCTTGTTCCTATCTGTCTTCGTTTAGATGTGAGACGCCATTTAAGATTTTGGGACATTGGCGAAAAACGACAGAGTTAGAATTTGGGACTTTTTGGGCTCTAGCTTCAAAACGAAGCATCGGATTGGAAAACGGATTTCAGATTTGGAATCAGCGTGAAATTCTCTATCTGTATGGTGAGTTTCAAGTCAATCGGAGAGAAAAAATTTTCAACATTTTTCGAAAAAACGACAGAGTTAGAATTTGGGACGTTTTGGTGTGTAGCGCCCAAACGAAGCATCGGATGAGAAAACGGAGGCCAGATTCGGAATCTACGTGAAATTTTGGGTTAGAAGGGATGTTTCCAGCGAAATCGGAGAGAAAAAATTTTCACTGACGTCCCCCCCCTCTGGACAGCTTGCTTCGATTTTGGCTTCCAGTGGACGGATTTTGTCGTGCGATAGCTCGTTTGAAAGCTAAGAGTGAGACAAATTCAGTGAAAGAATCGGCTTGTTCCTATCTGTCTTCGTTTAGATGTGAGACGCCATTTAAGATTTTGGGACATTGGTGAAAAACGACAGAGTTAGAATTTGGGACGTTTTGGGCTGTAGCTTCAAAACGAAGCATCGGATTGGAAAACGGATTTCAGATTTGGAATCAGCGTGAAATTCTTTATATGTATGGTGAGTTTCA
>CAJQUW010010302.1:600000-824988 GCA_907163375.1 Prostheceraeus crozeri
AACTCTAAGAGCAACGCTCGAACTAATAACTCTGAGAGCAACGCTCGAACCTACGCGTCTGAAATTCATAAAGAATACAGAAAGCCGAAATATCTATTGAAAGTAAAAGTATTTAATAAAGATGATATTTGGAGTGCTGATCTTATTCATATGCCGAATGAAAAAGATTATAAATACGCATTGACCGTTATAGATTTATATACACGATACGCTTGGGTAAAACCTTTAAAAAATAAAAGTGGTCTATCAGTTAAATATGCGTTTGAAGAAATCTTTAAAGAAAGTAATAGAAAGCCAAAAAAATTGTTTGTTGATAAAGGGTCGGAATTTTATAACCGAAACGTTCAGCCACTATTTGAAACTGTTTATTCAACTGAAAATGCAGGGAAGGCCGTAGTGATAGAAAGATTCAATCGGACGTTAAAAAATAAATTATTCAAGAAATTTACTGAGCAAAGAAATCAGAAATGGTTGAAGATATTACCAGGAGTTGTAGAAGAGTACAATAATAAAGTTCATTCTGGTATTGAAGAAACTCCAAAGAATGCTTCTGACGACCCTGATTTGATAAGAAAAAAAATATTCGAGAATAATAATTTGAATGAGAATAATCCGAATTTGCAGAAACTTAAGCCGAAATTTAAAATTGGAGATAGAGTTAGAATATTTAAATATAAGAATAAATTTGAAAAAGGCTTTGTTGGCTATTGGACTAAAGAAATATTTGAAGTTTGCAAAATAAATCAAAGTTATCCGATTACTTATGAAATTAAAGATTTAGATAATGAGGATATCAGAGGTCGTTTTTATCAAAATGAATTACAGAAAACAGAGCTTTAACCTTTAGGTGGCGCTTTAGCTAGCTTCGCTTGAGTTATAGATTGTTTAACTCTAACATAATATCTAGAAATGATACTCCTTTTTGTAATTTGTACAAAACGTATAAACATAATTGTCCACAATAGGTAGTACCTGGTGTTTGAATTTGAAACGTATTGTATGTTCCCGTTCCAAGTAATTCTTTTACTTCATTTGTAGGGGGCAAACCGTATGAATCAAAATAATAGTTCTGCTGATGATTTTTAACGCCTGCTGACCAATGTACACCTTTTTCATTTGACGTATGAAGATTTGTTATGAAATTTACAGTTATTAATGGAACTTTGTTCCGGGAACTGAAGGTTCCTGTTGGCCTATTTTTTAGGAATTGTAATTCGTCTCTCATTAGAACATGAAAATTCTTTATTCCTAATTGATTTGCGATTTTCTTTAGGTCGAAATTCGTTGTCGTTTGTGTTCCATATAATTTCAAAAACTCATTTATGTTGCTCATTTTATAATAAAAAAATTTCTTAAGGGACCCCTAGAAGTCAGAAGGGGGGGGTATTGATTTAAAACTGTTCTCTAATGATGTCTTTCCTTACTACTTAGTCAGAAGGGGGTATTGATTTAAAACATTTTTATAATGATGACTTTCCTTACTACTTAGTCAGAAGGGGGGGTATTGATTTAAAACTGGTCTCTAATGATGTCTTTCTTTACTACTTATTCAATTTTGAAATGATTTAATTTAATCTAAATTTAAACGTTACATTGTTGCATTGCATTAGTAGAGTTAGTGTTTCGCACATCTTTTATCAATAGTAATTCATCCCTCATCAATATGTGAAAATTCTTCATTCCCAATTGATTAGCAATCTCATTTAAATCGAAATTTGACGTGGTTTTGTTTGCCGTATATTTTTTGGAAGTCTCTAATGTTACTCATTTTTATAGAAGACAAAATGTTTCTATTATATTCCCGTAAATGTGAAAATAAAAACAACACATGGATATTTCAATATGTATATTTACAAAAATGTAACCACACAAGTCTACAAATATTGATGTCCACACCGTGGACAAGGAATTTTCGTTCTCCAGTAAAAGAAAATAAAATCAGCTACTACTATTCAATTTCCTTAAAACAATCGGTTATTAACTATAATATTACAAATTGCATTAACAAAATGTCCACACCGTGGACAAGGAATTTTCGTTCTCCAGTAAAAGAAAATAAAATCAGCTACCACTACTTTTAAGCTTCTTTCCAAAAGCTTTCATATTTCCGAAGACAATCTTCTAACAATGATAAATTCGATTTCAAAAAACGTAAGGGTACATTTAGTCTACAAATCTTTGGAAAAATAGATGCCATCTTACCTAATTTAATTGCAAATGCAATTTCAGTCCTTGAATAAGAAATGTTATTAGTTTGCAATAAATGTTGAAAGTATGCCTTATCCTTTTCACACAGTTCCAGTAAATAATTCGCGTGTTTTCCCAGGTAGATTTTCATCATTATGTTAATAACGTTATTTTTCTTCTCCATCACATAAAGAGTATTTAAATTTGCAATGGCTTTAGCAGTATCTCCTGAAGGCTCAACAAAGTCTTCTAAGGAATCCACAAATTCATATCGGGTAGATAAAGACGTCGATAATTGATGATGAAGGTCGTCAATCTTTCCGTCCCTTTCTCTTTCTTTCTTTTCTTTCACGAGTAAGCGTTTTGCTTTTCTTCTCCGTTTTCTTTCCTTATCAAAAAATGTAGGGTCAAAAATAATCGGAAATTTCTTCATTTGTTCAATGATGAAAGTGTTATATTCTTCCTTCTTATCATTGGAAATATATCGTTTTGAAATTTCTGTAAATAACTCCGGAAACGTAGCAATAATGTTTGACTGCTCTTCGATAACTTCTTGTGTTGACATGACTGATCACAGCGCAGCACACGATACAATGACAGACCAGAGAGATAAATGAAAACAGTACAGCTGGCAGATATCTTAACGTCATACGGGTGTGCTGACGCACTAACAAGAAGTAAAACAACTTGCCTAACGTACAATTAAAATCTCATTGTTTCACAGAGTAGTAGCAGCTGTTTGTTCTTTCATACATTGTTTCCTTTCAAATGTTTGAGTTGGAGGACACAGCTCTTTACACTGAAATGCCTTTTATTCATAAATGCGAGAAGCAGATGTTCTCTACAATTGAGTGTTTATCTGAGTGCAAATTGTAAGAACGCCAGGAGCGGTCATGATTTGAGCAAGAAAATGATCATAATCACAAATTTGAGATTCTTAACTTTTATGATTTTCGGTGTCCTGGAACGGTCATGATTTAAGCAATGAAAATTGTAATTCTCAAATTTGAGATTTTGAAAAATTTGAAAAACTGGGTATTTTTAAAAACACCCAAATTTATGAATTTAGGTCTTCATAACCTGAAAAAGGGTTCAAATTCATGAATTTATGTTGTTTTTAAAAATACCATTTTTTCAAAAAGTACCATTTTGAATGAACTAAATTCATGAATTCAGGTCTTAAAAACCTGAAAAAGGGACTAAATTCATGAATTTATGTCGTTTTTAAAGATACCAATTTTTTTGTATTTTTTAGTAGTCCGGAGGTGGCCTGGAACGGTCTTTTGACCATTACTGTGGTTGCAATTTTTTTTTGCTTTGCTTGCAATTCAATACTGTCCTGTTTTTCCATCAACAAATGAATTATTCTTTGTCAAATTTAAATATGCGATGCTTAAGAAAGTTGCAGAGCCTGGAAGTCTCCATAAATAGCTCATTGCAAAAGAGAGTGATTCCCCTTATCTATAGCAGTAGTCCAAAAAAATACATATTAATAAAAATGGAATCTAGCTGCAGAACTGCAAACACAAATTGAGCTTACTTAATTCAAGATTCTGAAAAGATTAAATTTACAATTTATGAGGAGTATGAAATTCATGCCTTGTAGAAAGGTTTGAAATAGGCTTCTTTCACAAGCAATTGTTTAAAGCAGCCCATAGGGTGACTTCACATTAGCTTCAGAAGTGCAAAAGTAGCAACGCAGTAAGTATCAACTGCGAGGTAATTAATTGATACTTTTCCTCGATTTATGTAAATGATTCAGTGTTAGCTTGAAATGAATAAATCTCCAAAGATAGGATCAAATAACAGATTATAACGATGGAAAACAATCGCATGCAAAATTCACATATTCTAATTTCCGATTCATGTTGTAAGGTAGCTAATTCTGTCCGGAGCTGGCATTATCACTGGCAATCACTTATGCATTAGGATGACATGAATTTTTTAGAAACTCAATGACAAAACATGTTGCACCCAAAATGTCAATTTCCCTTGCGGTTACATTCCTTATGGAATTATTCATTTGAGCAATGCGTGACTTAGATAATCAATTTTAGATTTCAATACTTTTGCTTCGCGTCACATCATGAAACATTTTCATTATTATTTCTCACAAAGGAATTACTCGGAATTTGAATATCAATAATTGATTTGAAGTGATTCGACTCCATTTACAACTATTGTGTGTCATAGTGTATGATAGGAATCATAGATATTCACTATTTTGTTCGACGCGCATTCAGAAGAACAGTGTGGAACATGATTCAATTTATTTCACCAATGCGGCCGCTTCAGATAGGATTTTCCAAAGAATATGATGGATTAGACAAATAAGCTTACGCCATCCAAAATTAGGTGGCAGTTGAATGAAATATCGTTCAAAGTGGTTTTTCCGAAAGTATTCCAGTTGTAAAGCACTCTTTATTATACTGATAATGCAATGATAATGCTGACTTGCGCTATTTTAATTGCTTATTTCTTCATTTAGAATAATCATGTTCAAAATGTCTGTCAGCACCTTGACAAGTATGTTCTCAATAAAAGTTTTACATAAATACACAAGCTTTCAGACTTTCTATGTCAGGTGATGAAAAAGAAAAGAGAGAGAGAGTGGCTGCAAGCATGTCACGGTGAAACCAATGTCAAAAGAGCGGTAATCACCAAAGGTCAAGCAGAACGAGCAGACTGAGTCTAGCACAGAAATATGCAAGACTAGGTGACATGGAAATAGACATAGAAAATCACACATCTATCACAGAAATGGCTTCCATATTTTGTCAATTTTAAGATCGTCACCTCGATTGAAAGTTTCATGCACAGAATTAGACAGGTCATCTCTTCTTCCGTTTGACTAGAAGGGAAACACTCGAACATGTAACGTTAATGAAATGGCACAATCTGCTGACATAATACCATAGCAATCGAACAATGAGCAGCCAGCTCAACATTAAACACGCCAAATTGTGCAAAGTTTCAGTGACAGTTATCAACCGGATCACACAGCAAAGAGACACAGACAATGTCAAGTTCTACAGAGAAGTTTGTGAACGTTTTTTCATGCGCCTGGTAACTTTTTTTAAAATGATCGGAGGGCCCAACATTATCGAGAAAACTTTTGCGCAATGATCTGAATTCTTCGAATGTGAAGGAATCGTAGTGATCGGAGGATTTTGAAGGAATTCAGAGCAATCCGCAAGCGACGCACGACTATTTTTCCTATCTCTGCAAGGTATTGAAAATTTCTTTTTGCCCACTTATTAAGTTCCTGCATGTGCCATTATTTTGATTCAGTTTGCACTTCTAGCAAAGTGAAACGATTAAACAATCTAATTCTGTGGGAACATGTAATGCCTATGAAATGGCACAATCTGCTGACATAATGCCATAGGAATCGAACAATAAGTAGCCAGTTCAACATTAAACACGCCAAGACGAAGTTTCAGTGACTGTTATCAACCGGATCACACAGCAAAGAGACACAGTCGATGTCAAGCTTTACAGAGAAGTTTGTGAACGCTTTTTCGTGTTAACTTTTTTAATAATGATGATCGAGAAAACTTTTGCGCAATGATCTGAATTCCACGAATCTGAAGGAATTGTGGCGGTCGGAGCATTTTGAAGTAATTCACAGCAATCCGCAAGCGCCACACGACTATTTGTCCTATATAGGTAGGCCTACCTCTCGAAGGCATTAAAAATTTCTTTTTACCCATTTAGTAAGTTCTTGCATGTGTCATCGTTTCAAATCAGTTTGCACATCCAGCAAAGTGACACACTTAAGCAATATAATTCTGTGGTTTCATGTCTATTAATTTCCATTCCTTCTCTAATTCTCCTTCGTTCAATCCAGTTCTTCACTTTCCCATTGATCATGAAATTGCTGAAATTAATTTTGTGGTCTTCTTGGTGGTAGTGTTCGGCGATGGCGGAGCGCATTTTCATTACAGTCTCAACATTGTTTCCTCGTAATGAGCAAGCACTACAAAATTTTCATAGTTGTCTCGACGCCAGTGAGGGCGCGTTGATGCTGATTAAGTACTAGTCCATAGGCAATGATTTACTTATGCATCTAACTTTAAGCCCTACTTGATGTCAAACAAAGTTTCCAAATATTCTAGCCTAAATTAATGTTGTAAGAATTATGTGTTCACTAGCCTATCTATCGTAAAATTATTCCACATCTTGAATAAGTTATTACGTGTATTGCTTCTTAATCTTCTTCATGCGCATACAAAATGTAAATGAAAAAAATAATACCTATGCATAAGCTATTGACAGCCTATATTTAAAGCGTATATTTCATATATGCGCTATATTCGTATATTTCATTCGCTTTTTATTTTGTATGCGCATTAAGAATATTGAGAAGCAATGCGCGTAATAACTTATTCGCCTCCGAAACGTTTCCTACAATATAGAGTTCTTTACAGTTGAGGTTTAGTTTTCGTAAAAAAAGGCGCCACTTGAATTGGTCCTGCAAATGCTGTACTGTTTGGTAATCTGAATGCAATATTATGTGAACGTGTCTGTGAATAAATCAGCCTTGACTACCACTGTATATCTATCTAATAGATATCTCATTCATTCACTAAAACAGTGACTGAGAATAATATAATTATTGTAAATTCGTAGATAATAATAACATTGCGAGCGTGCTATCCACAAAAAGTAAAATCCTGTGACTACAGGGTCTACTGATTACAAGAGTCACAGTATTTAATTAATAATTCAACTTTAATCATTTCGTAAATGCTATGAATTTTATTGCATTCATCATTTTGCTTCATTATTGTGCTAAGCACGGAAGCTAGATGTTATCTATCCTGTACATCGGTTATTGATACATGTATATTGATGATAATCATGATAGGCGAACAAATAGTCTTTTCAGGTGCCATCCTTGAACATCACAACAAATAGGCTGCAATAAGGTCATGAAGCTCTACATGTCCGCTTTTCAGTTATTTCATAGGATTATTATGTTGCCAACGCCAACTCTTTTCGTGAAATTTTGTCTATTGTTCATTATAATTTGAGGCATGTTTAGGCAGCGGTTAGCAGCAACTTCCGTCAACTTAAGTGGATCGAACACTTTGACAAACGTCTTTGCATTACTCTCGCTGACGCTCTGAATGTAGACGCCATGATCACGGGTATCAGTGGCATTTAGATATATCTGCAGTGGATCTTCATGTACATCATAGATAACTGCATTGAACTGCAATGAAAAGTCTGTTGGAAGATTTTCAATAAAATGGTTGAAGAAACACCAATGAATCTAATGTAGACCGTAATAGTCTATCGCCGGAAAGAGTAGAATGTACACATTTTTCTTTTGAAAAAACATGGAACAGCTATAGAGCGGTCACAAGGTAGAATTGTTTGGATGCAGTCACAGGTATGTTGAGTTGCAACACAGGTACAGTGGAATTTCTGCATGAACATTATAAAGAGTCAAACTGATTTCAGGAGTTAAATGCTTAAAATCTGCGAGCATCAAAAGCTCTCCTAGTCCAATACGATTGTTTAGATCAGTTGATTCTACGATTTCCATGCAATAAGTGGGATAAAATATACCGATATTTATCTCACCATTCCATGCATTATCTAGTGTTTACTATTCTTTATTATAGCAATGTAAAAAATCTTCTGAAATTGCCAATTTTAGCAATGCACATTAGATTATTTCAAACACAATGCATTGTGTTACTTAATAGTGATTAGCTGACTAAATAATTAACCTGTGTTTCTCAAACGTTGTCAGAATGGCAGCATGCAATCATTATCAAGAGATTGCAATTCAAAATTGGATAATTTTAAGACTAGCACAGATGATGATTCATGATAAAGTTTCAAAATTGATGCTTCACTAATGCGTTGGTTACATCGGAATTTCAAATATTCCAGAATTCATAAAAAATTGATGCAGATTTTTGTGAAATTATGCTCAATTCAAATTCAATGCTAATAACATTGCGTGGATCATAGCACGCTCTCGAAAATAATCCAAAAGTAACGATCCAACTCTTTCGAATTTATTTGTTTTTTTCGTGTTCAGTAGTCTGCATGCAGAAATTGCATTTCTTGCTCAGCAAGAATAGATAAGGCAAATTTAATATCCTGCCAAATGATAATCGTAACATTGTACAGACGAACGGTAGCAAAACTGCAACCGCTGCGCGTTTCATGGTTGACATGAGGGAATTTTATTGAAACTTATCTCTTCTCTCGCCACTAATTTTGTCCGCAGATCGACACTATGACGTTGAATAATCCAGCTACTTAACCTTCACTCAAATGATTTCGTGGGAAGAGAGGCTGGACGTTTGTTGTACAAGAAAATCGTTCCTTTAAAAAATCGTCAGGGAATTTCAATACGTGAGATCTCAAACTCATTCAACTATATTTACGTCGATTTTCCCTCCCAAGGGAATTTGAAGAGACCTCAGGACATCAACGATGCTAATGACCCCCTCGGGATTATACATTTTGGGAATGATTTGTTGATGCTAATTTCTGTGCCTTGAAAGTTCAAACAAATAATACTATCTTGCTTTCGAGTGTTAAGATACAATGAATCTTAAGTTTAAATTATATTGTTTGAAACTTACACATTTAGAAATTTAGAAATTTAGGCGTCGGATCCGAAATTAATAAAGGCAACATACTACTAAATACTCAGAACGAAGAAACCTGCTTATAAACACAGTCGCCACCGAATTGACTACATTCATATTCTTAAATTCCAGGGTTGGAACCGGCCGGCCGCTCAGGCCATAAATTTTGAAGACTGCTCGCTACGCCGGCCGGTTTTCCCCTTATCCTTTTTCGTATGTCGACCATTGACATTGTTCATTCTAGAATTGACGTTTTAGTCAATTAAAATAATTACAAGATTGTAAGAACATAAAAATATAGCATCATTTGGGCTGTTGAATTAACATACAAAACTACAAATAGTTAACGATGACAAAATAGTTTAATTAGTAGGAATATCTGTTGCATTTCTTAAGGAAAACTTCTCATATTTTGTTGTTTTCCTTTTTTACAGGAAAAATGTCCAAAGACACTATAATTGAAAACTTTAGGTACTAAGTCTATTGCTAAATTCTCGGCTGTTTTTGTTCGAGGATTCTGACTGTAGATTAAGTCTGCTCTTTATAATGTGCACTGCGAAATTCTCATGGTTGACTTGGCAGCCGTAAGGGCATGTCGATACTGACTTTTAACTCAAGGAGTTTTTGAAATCCTTTTATTTCTCAGATAAGCTTCCGGAATCGAATTTTCTAGTCTTTATGAATTTCGTAAGATTTGTGCTTTCTAAAACTTTGCAAAAATATTCCATATCTTAAATCAGCAATGACGCGCATTGTTGTTAATTTTTTCCGTAAGCTTGCAAAATATGTTGTCAACGTGTGGATAATTATTGTGTGTACCTGATTGAAGATTTGCCGACTGATTGCAAAGAGGATTTACTTTTTTAATCAGATCCTCGATTAATTATTTAACTAGTTAAGTTTAAAACCTCAATTTATGTTAACATATGCGTTCATATATTATCCAAAACAATCTGATGAACTTATTTTATGAACATAGCAGTTTTTTCCCAACAGGGCACTCACAGGCATTCACTTGTAATGTGAATGACATGCGAACCAACCTTTAGAACTCGATGTTCCCATAGTAAGCATCAATCTTCACTTGTTGTTTACCTGTGGAGAAGTAAATTTTCAAACTGGCAATTAATATTATCAGAGAGACATCGGTAGCATTAAGTTTCGGATACATGATCGTGTATTCCTGAAATGTTACGTCAACTTTATTTATTGTGAATCAGATGAAGAGAGATTAAAATAGTTTGAGAACAATAATCGTGGCAGAAATAGAATATTCGACCAAATAAAGTCGTCAAACAGCAGGATGCAAGCTTATTTAAAATAATAGAGGAAAATTGAAGAAGATTATATTTATCTGTGGCGCATTCAATACTTCTGTCTATCAGTATTTTCTTAGTTCAAACTTGATGAAGAAATGTATTTGACTGACAAGAATCTGAAGAAGTTATACTTGAAAAACTAAGACTCTAAGAAAACCCTTATTGAATGAGGTTTGTAAGAAATGAAGCCGGTGCATAGCTTGCTTGCATTTTGCATGAAGTCATGAAGCAAATGAGTTATTTTATTGAATTCGAAAAAGACAGTAGCTTATTCAATCTTGATAGGCAAAGAAAAAAGCGTAAAATTTAAAATTACTCTTTTTTACTTATAGAAGCTGATTATGTTAGACTATTAGCGCTGTATGCTGTATGCTTGATGAGATAAAACCACTTGACTAGGCTATAAAATCTTGGCTGTGTACACCAAAGCAAAATTTCAGTAATTTAATGGATCAACATTTACACTTTAACACTTAAAGAAAGTGCATACTTGCAAATTGAACTGTACTTTTCTTCTATTGATAACCTTAGCAGTGTTACATCATCTCTATCAACTCACAAGTCACAACAAATGAATTCAAGAACATTTGTATAGATCGTTAAGTGCATGAACTTGGTTTTCTTCCAAAGTGTTGTTGAAATTTATGCCGTGCAGGCAAGTACTGAAATTAGCTTGCCATAGGAAACTTTTAAAGCGGTGAGCTTTTGAAAGTGCTCAGTATTACATTGTTCCCATCTGTAAGTCATAGCATATACTGGGTCAAGCATTTTGTGACTTTGAGAGTAAATCGATGAAGCACATGCATTGGGAACTTAAGTGAAAAAGACAATTTTGATTCACAATCCGATACAGCTTCTAGCCGTGTATTTTGATGGTTTCGCTTTTTGGATGAAACATCTTCATGCATACTATTCGACATATTTAGCAAATTTATAATATTATCATTTTCTTTATTGATTTAATCAATAAGCTCATTTGATTTTATAATATCGAAACTTTTGATATTGATAAAAATGATAATTAAGAAAAGCATTTTTATAGATTTTAAGGCACCAGTAGTTGTTAATAAGCAACCGATGTTGCGGAATGGGACCCAGAGTAGCCCAATTTACCAAATGCAGAGCTCACAGCAGCCCTACAGCACCCTTGGAGATTATGATTGATGCAGACAAATAGGGACACTCCATTATCCGAAAAGTTGCACAGCTGCTCATGGTATAAGTCTCCATTCTTAGGCTCCTTAACCCAAGTTCCCTTGCACATGTGCCATGATGACTTTCAATGAAAACAACCCTATCAGCAATCCTCCACAGTATCAGGAACGACTTTGGTGTTTCAGGGGCACATTGCCAGTTACAAAGATGTTTCCCTCAGCCTAGAGGGCAGGAGCCCAACAAGATCCAAACCTGACACCAAGTAGTCAAATCAAACCATCGCTACCTCAGACACAGTCATCAAGCAACAGCTCTCGGACTTGTGTGCTCCCAAAAGGAATCCCGTGGCGCGGTCTTTGCCAACTGTCAATTCAACTGTTCTCCACGGTCACTAGATTTATTTCTTGAAGTCAACATGCCTTCCCCTGGAGTCAGAGTTATTTCTGGAAAGTCATGAAGCATCATCCGAAGGTGCGAGGTCGGACTGAGAAGTACAGCAATTCAGAGTTATCGGAGTGCTGTAAAAATCATGAATGACTTAAGATTCATTAGCAATTTATATTTAAATCAAATGTGAAAACAAGTCAAGAATTCTGAATATGGGGTAGTTGCAACAATGAAAGGCATTAGGGCTTCTGAATCGCTAGCTCAAAGCGACTTGATAACGATTATTAACTCTTTATTATGAAGAGTCCTTGAAAAACGAATCTGCGAGTCTGCTGAGTTCCTATCCGATTCCTATTCTTGTCAGACAGGATCAAAGAAAACACAATGTTAATCCAATGGGGAGCAGAATGAGATTTCTGGCAAACTAAAATTTTTCTTTGTTTTGTCTGATTAAAAGAGAAGTATTAAGCCTAGAGCTATTATCTTTAGCATGACATGTCCTCAGCAGGTCAACTATATAGTATCATGCAGATGTGCCACTATTATGTTTGTGATCGGTGATGCATTCAAGAATGTGGCTGAAAGCATTAAGCATCAGCAAAAAATGAATCAAAATGCTGTACTGAAATAATATGCTTGCTAATTTAATGTGTTTTGCTCACACAAGATTGCATGAACTAAATACACTCCTTGCCAAAAATGATGGCCCTAATCTTTTGACGCAGCACTTCCACTTCTCACTTAATCAGAAAAGACAAAGGTCGCAAATTTCAGTCTGTTTCCCATTGGATTAACACGTATTCTCTTTGGTCCTGTTTCACAAAAAAAGAGGTCAAGTAGAACTCGGCAGACGCTCAGATTGCCAGCAGCCAGAGACTGTATACTAACCTGTGAAGTTGCAATTTTCAAACTCTTTTCCTGCAGAAGTTTGTGCTGGCGGCCCAACTATAAACAGAGACGGGAAAATCATGAAATAAAGCAACCGTATGAGCAGCAACTTGAGTGATGAGAATTGACTAAGAGCCAATTATTCAGACTTTTTAGTGAAAGTCAGTTGGCCAATTAACATGAAGTTTCTACTGATACAGCTGATGTTGGCTATTACAGGATAATTAATCAACAATTTCAGGTCGGAGTATCTATGCTAAAATAAAATTTTAAAAACTTAGACTGAACAAAATGTTATTTAGTTTATTATCGATCGCAAAACCCGGCAATCTTGTAGATCTGAAGTTTAGGCAAGTTCACTTCAGTGCTTAGTTTTCATTAAATCTTGAAAGTATGAAAATGTCACTATTGTATTCAGATCCATAATATTTCAAAAGCTACATCCAAGACTTATTAATGTTTGACAAAACTTTCGTGTAAGTTGGAAATGCTTGATTGAAAATCTTCAGAATTTTTACGTAAATCAGGTAATGTAATTAAGAAACGTGGAATGGCTAGATGTTCTGCAGACAGACTATTAAACTACACCGCTTGTTGGAATGTGTCCGTAAATAATTTTCAACCATTTGCTAAGAATACACTTTTGGTGTTCTTTTTCACATTAAGCTACCATAAATACTTTCATTCAAGACATTTCAAATTGCTGTGTCTACCGGCATTCATCACATGTTGTACCCAACTTTCAGCAAAACAAACTTCATGTTTCAGCTAATTATGCCGTTGATTCATCATTTCGTTTATGACTGACAACTGGACTATTCCTTTTACGCTAGAGATCAATTTCTTGATGCTTTTTCACCGGCAATTTTTTTCATCAACAAGAAGGACACCAGCAAGCACATTGGCATCAAGAAGGTTGGTCCTTGGGTTTTGGGTCGACCTTGGGTAAGTGATGATGCAAAACTTGGGCTCTCTATTAAATGCTGCATATATATAAATCACGTTATAAAAATCAATGTTTCGATTTGAATCTTAGGAGAACTACATGATAACAGCATGCAGTTCTGATTCTTTTTCAAAATTCTACTCAATTCAGAGTATTTCAAATAAGAAATAGTTGTGGTTATTAGTTATTTCATTTTGGGCTTGACAAAACCGAGCATGCATTGAAAGTTCGTACATATTATATTTGCTGCAAGCTTACATGTATTTTGTTGCATTTGTGCATATTGAATTTTCATATGTTTCATAAATTTTATATCTTAACAGTTATCTTTGCATCGCCAAAATCTCTGCAACAACCGACATTTACCTAATAATGAATTCATTCCAAATTCGTATTCTAAACATGTTTACCATGAACTCACCACACATCCATGCTATTTATTAAATCTGTTTAAAGTTTTGAATGATAAAATGAAAGCAATTACTTTGTTATGACAAAGTAAAAATATGATAAATAAAAAATAAATATGAGCTATTATATAATTATAAATGATATGTAATATTAATATCAAATTACTAAATAATCACGTATATAATAAATAATATATCTGTAATTCAATCATCATGAAATAAAAAAGTACTTAGGCTACTATAATTATTGTCGTTGCTACAAAGAATCGCTTCCCACTAAAACTACACCTCTCATTTGCCCACAAATTACAAGAGCAGCACTTCAAAGAAGTGCGGTAAGACTTCTTGCAAACATAGCATTCGTAATCGACCTCAGCATCATTAACAAAATTTGTATCTGAAATTATAGTCGATATCTCAGAATTTCTTGGTTTCAGCTGCAAGTTGTCGTCCAAGCCATCGCATAGAAACGTCGCTAGAAGAAACAATTTTTTTATGTGATACAGCAATACTGTGATTAAATTATCGTAAAATAAGAATTTTTACCTCTAGAAGAATCTTTATGCCAACATAAAAGAAAGGAATATATATATTTCAGATTCAATGAAAATTATGACAAATATTTGGAGTAGTAGGCATCACTTTTGAAGCAAAAATTAAGAAGAAGATGTTAAATAATTAAACAAGAAAACATAATTCATATTCCGGATGACTTTTTGTGATCAATCGATAAAGCAAGCATTAATATCTGAAGTTACTAATGGTATGAACGTCGAGAAAGATCTAACATTGCTTAACAAAGGCTGATGCAGTCGTCCTGTACGCAGTGATCTTGGAGGTATAATATCATGCAGAGCATGCTCCTCATCACACAGAGCTTTATTGGAAAGTTTCGTGGAAGACTTGATTCGACGGATTCGAAGGCACTCAAATTTGCCACAGGTGCAGTCTGAAGAAGTTGATGCCCGGCAAGCCGGTCGATCTATTTTTTGAACGCGATTTGGTGTACTTAAAGGTAAGCCGGAAGACAAACGAATGACTGACCTGCATACTCTTCTTGAGGAAGCAGATACGTCTGGTGTCGCCTTACTGGCCTACGATTTTAGCAAGGCGTTCGACCAACTAAGGCACAGTGTAATTATCCAGAGTCTTCATGCAAATGGGTTTCCTCTCGGCTTCATCAATTGGATCTTTGACTACCTTCGCGACAGAACACAAGCAGTCAAAACTCACAGCAGTATCAGTGCTTCACTTCCTGTGGTTAGCGGTATTCCTCAAGGGTCGATAGTAGTTCCTTTCCTTTTCAACGTCGTAATTGGTTCTCTAACATCTTTGCATCCCTCCAGTACCGTCATAAAGTATGTTGATGACTGTACATACATCATTCCGATTAAACCACCTCGGCCCTCTATCCCAAACCAAGAGCATGAGCAAATGGAATTTTGGTCGAATACTGTAGGACTGTCACTCAATCTCCAGAAATGCAAACTCCTGTGGATGCCCAAATCCCCGAGCTCTCTTCCACCTGCTATGCCTGCGCTTCAAGTTGTTGAGCAATTAAAGATTCTCGGTGTCGTATTTACTCCAGATCTTAAGTGGGATGCTCATTTTGACGCTGTAAACAGAAGGGCTTCTCAAAGACTGTATGCGTTTCGCATATTGCGGCCTCTTTTAGATCCCTCTGACCTGCGCCGCGTATATTTTGGATTGATTGTATCCTTGATCGAATATTGTTCCCCTTTGTTCGCATCACTGTCGTACAACAATGCACGTCTACTCGACAAGATACAACGCCGTGCTCACAAAATTATTTGCCATAATGACTGTGATTGTTCAGCCCTTCCTGACTTGCACTCTCGCCGAATTGATGCAGCTGTCCGTTTTCTTCGTGCGGTTCAGGCAAACGAAAACCATCCTCTTCATCCTCTATGTCCTCCTACGTCAACCCGTTCTGGTAGATTTCTCGTGCCCACTTTCCGGACAACTCGTCGACGGAATTCTTTTTTTCTTGCGACAACTATACTCGTTAATGACATCATTATTGATTAAGCATCCTGTGCTCCTTGCATTTCTCACCATCCTATCGCCTGTCGCATCCTTGTAACTTTATGTATGTACTACTCATTATTTCATACGCTTGCCTAATGACTTGAACTTTTACGATTCTCATTGTAAATCGAAAATATACATTTACTTTACTTTTACTTTACTTTACTCAAGAACAGATCTGACTAATCCAAAATATTTAGTTCTTAGATCATCATTTGTCAATAGCGGTCGCAAAACTCTCAATGTATGCCCTTTTCTAGACGAGGACTTTACGATGTTATCAATATGTGATTACCATTTTAATCGACTGTTAGTTGTTACGCCGAGGACTCTGGCTTCATTGACGACCACGTGTTGGAAATGATCACAGCGGACATATTTAGATTACTACTTTGCTGGTGGTGCGATCAACGGAAATTTTCCACAAAGACTGCGAGAACCTCTTGATTGAGCGGAGAATCTCAATACATCTGTTTGAAAGGCAAAAACAGCTTTGCATCGCTTGCGCTTATCTACGTATGTCATAAACATCTACAGAAGATCCTAAGAGCATCACGACAACTTCGCCTGACGGATCGGCCAAGAAAATTCGACTTGTGCCTCGAAGCGACCTCAGGAGAAATAGTTGAAGCAATCAATCTGGCAAATGGGAAAATAAGACGGAGATGCCACCGGTCAGATATGATGACTGAAGCAGTCTTCGAAACCTTGTTCGTCAATGCAATACGCGAAGAGGAGGCGGGCGGGTTATCTTTTAAACTGTATCATCGGGGCTGAATTTCAGCGAATGAGTTGCGACATATAAACCAATTTTTAAAGTCATTTTTGCGTTCGAAGGTCTATGGAAATCACGTAATGAAATCGTTACCAAAGTAAAAAGATAGAACATGATACAAACCAGCGATGGAACGCATGTCGCACTGACCAAGGGCACCATTCAGTCTGAATACTATGCCTACAAATTTCTCGGTAATTTGCGGGATCATTTTATTGGTCTTCTAGCCTAGCAACAATTTTATGATAATGAATCTTAATAATTCAAAATTATTTCTAGAGACATTTTGTACAATTAATGCTTTTGTTGATATTGTCTGTTTAGTGTGATCGTTATTATAAGCTCACATATGTGACTTAAGATTGTACACCTAAGTGAACCTGTTAAACAAACATCTTTTTTGTTTTGACACATAGGCCCTATATCAACTTATTGCTTTCCTATATCATCTTGCTTTAGTTTCATCAATCATCAATTTAGTGCAGTTCATCAGAAGCTTTTAAAATAATATTTTTTGTGATATAGTTCAAATATGTTGTAGAAGCCATACATTTTGCGAAAATGCACCTAGAATAAATTGTCTTCATATTCCGACCTTCACTGAAGTCAAGCGATTTGAGCGAAATTGTGCCATTATTTATTCATTAATCTATTGTGGTTCTTCAAAATGGCTACAGTATGTGTATTAAATCTGATGTTAATTATTTAAGGAACAATTACTGAAAATATGCCTTTTTCACAGGGGTGTAAGTGGATTTATATTTCAATTACCACGTTTATTGTTTACCTCGAGGATTGATTCAAGTTTCCACCTGGATGTGTGGGTCATCAGACACACTTACAATCAGAAGTCCGTCCAGGGGTGATGGGAAGATTTTATGAAGACATTCAACATGAGAGAGAAATATGAGAAAAAGTTCTTTGAATGCAAAACAGCAGCAGGATGCGAACCATCGCAAGATAATCGTGTAACGATTATTTAATAGTTGAATTCAATAATTATCATTCGATTGTGTTTATCCTCAACATAACCTCTAATTCTAAAATTTCTAATTCAACAATTGAAAGAATTGGAGCTAGCAGAATCTTCCGACAGAATAAAAATTATGACAATGTCGCAATGTTTTGATCACTTGTTGCAAGAGAAAAAAGCAAACATTTTCTTGCCTTTGCAGCAATAGTTAGAGTGGTAGTAAGCTTAATATAGCAAATAAATGCTGTATCCAAGACGGATTTCAGTTTTCCATCTCCAACTCAGAATATGAAAGGTCTATTTAGACTACTCTTTTTGAGCTGATGTGGTAAACATAAATTCATGATATTCATAAGTCGCTCAAAACTTTTTTTATATATCAAGGTAAAAAGCTCGGAAATGCGACAAGGGCTGGATTCCGTTCCGCTCTCTATTTTTCAAACTGCTACTTTGAAGTCTGTGAAACTATCTTCCACTTGATATTTCAAGTAGTGACATGTGTTTGACTCCCTTCATTGATCTTGACATATGAATATAAAGTCATAAATAAAATGACAAGTCGACGATTTTGCCCCGCTGTGGAACATCTGACTGGTTTTAATACAGTCCTGATGCAAAAAGCAGGAAAATAATTGACAGTATACTTTTGGACACCTACTCTCCCTGTCGTACTTGCTGAGTATGAATATTGCTTCATACGGAATTGGCAAAAGATTTTAGGATTTTGTATGATTTTGGAACGTGACTAGTACATACGTACGCATGTGGGCCAAATCGTGCGGTCAGTCGACTTTGGCATGCGGATTGGTCCCCATGCATGCGTGCACTTATGTGTAATACAATATAGCTTACAGTATGTACCTTTCTTCGTATAGTAGCCGCAACTATAACTTTTAAATTTATTATTCTTGGCTGCAGGTATTGTCCGAGGGCGGCTACTGCGAGCAATGACAATTTGTGCAATTTTTCAAGTTTTCACATGTGGCATTTTCGATATGATGATCTAGAAGATACCAGATCAAGGCCATAACAAACTCATTAACACAACTTGGTAAAGTCGAGATGATACAAAGTAATGGATTCAAATGCTGTTTCATATTCACAAAAGTGTAAAATACGTGCTCTGATAGCAGCCACTTTATAACGTTTCTGTACATCTAAGTAAATACTGCGCATTTGAATACACGTCTATATTAAAGAACATTCATCTTTATTTGAATTAAATCAACAACATGAAGCTCTTTTGCGTTAGCATTGAAGTGATGATCACACAATTTGTAACATCAACAGATTTACATTTTTTAATTTGCGTCGGTAATCTGTCTATAACATACGATGTCGGTACATGCACGTACATGCCTGAAATGCAAGTATTGCTTGATATGTGAATAATAACAGTAATAATGTAGAATTCAAGAAGTAGGCGCCTATACATGCACATGTTGATGCAAGTGGCATTAACAAATTGCCTAGATTCATGCCTTCGTATGGTTTTTCTTCAAGGGCGGCTTGTCTCTATTTTAAATTCCTGGGAGATGAATGGCTATTATTCGGTTTCTTTGTAGGCCTATCTTTCTAATTTGTATTATAATTCAAGTTAAAATTTCTGGCCATGACTTTTTATATGCAAAATGTAAAACGCCCATAAGCTTTTCTCTGCAAATGTTGAGTACTCACAGAGAAAAACGAGTGTAATAATAATAATAATAATAATCGTTTATTTTCAAATGCCTCAATACTGAGGATCGTGAGGCCGAAATTGAAGTACACAGAGGTATAACATAAGAAATTAAAGTCATAAACAAAGAAACAAATACAAATACAAGTTTTCGATATAAACTTTCGTTATAAACCACGGTTGAAAAAACGAATCATTGTCACCAGGAAGGAATTATGTCTCATTCGGAGGCTGCATACTGGCATTCGGAAAGTTTCAGAGTATGGATTTACTTGTGGAGACAAATGCGCAAGTGGATGATCGGGATCACTAATTAATTGTTTGAATAATTTAGATGACAAAATCATACGGCGATAGTCGAGTGGTAGGAACGACGAACACTGACAAGAAGAAATCCCACAAATTATGCGATGTGCTCTTCTTTGTACTTGGTCCATCCGGTTCGAGGATACTGTTCCGATGTTAAAAAGCACTGCACAGCCATACTCTAATATACTTCTTATTGAAGAATTGTATATGATCACTAGGTCATCTTTAGGAAGAAAAGGCTTCAGTCTCCTCAATGCCGATAACCTTGAACATGCTTTCTTCGTAATGTTTTGAGCATGTAAATTCCAGCACATATGCCAATCAAATGTGATACCCAGGAATTTCAAGTCGGACTTCAGTGGTATGTTTGTGAGGCTGTACTTTGATAAGTCAAGACGTTGAGTTTTGGTAATAAACATTTGTTGACATTTATCCTCCTTAATCACCATTCTATTTTGTTCAACCCATTTCAGGATCTCGCCATATCCATTTTTCATACTGCTGTCAGAATCATGACTCCTGATTATTGCTGTCAGTAAAATATCATCCGCGTACTTAGTAAGTAAAATGTCTTTACAAGAAACCCTTAAATCAGAAACAAAAAATCCGAATATCAGAGGACCAATCGAGGAACCTTGTGGAACTCCGCTGTCTGGTTGTGCATAACTCCTAGTACGTTTCCAACGCGTACATTGACCTCTAGATGTCAGACAATTTCACATAAAGGCAATTAAAAAATCGTCAAATTTTGCACTTATCATCTTCCTCAGTAAGATGCTGTGCGAAACTTTATCAAATCCCTTTGTTAAGTCTATTGATGACAAGTGGCAACCAAGCACATCCTTTTCCTGTAGATTCCTAGTAATAAAATCTTCCACATTAACCAATGCACATGTCGTTGAACTTTTCTTTCGGAAACCGAATTGTCCTGAGTCATAGCGTCGCATAAACTCATGTCCAAATCTACTCATCATAGCTTTTTCAAAAAGTCTTTCGGGCATTGGGAGTAGGGAAATCGAGCGGACATTTCTTAAATTTGGACGGTTGCTTTTCGGGATTGTTACTATGTCAGCTTGCTTCCAAGCCAAAAGTAAGTCTGCATGAGCAACACATTTGTTGAAGATAATCGATAGAGGAGTCGATAGCGCACATGAAAATGTGGACCACACAATCGATGGTACTGAGTCTGACCCCGGCGATGACTTTGGATTAACTTTGGCCAATAGTGATTCAAGCTCCGCATCTGAGAACTGAAATGGCTGAGAAAACGTAGGAGTTGAGATATCGATAGGATCAAGAACAAATTCTTCAGAGAGTCGCTGATTAACATCATTCAAAATATCGGCAATATCTTTCTGTCTGTCACATTGGGGTAGCCAATCATTATCACTTTTATCCATTTAGCACAATTTTGTATACATCCCAAATAGAATGCGAAGATAAGAAAGAATTACACCACGACTTTTTAGCTTGATGAATCCTTAACTTAACTTTGTCCCGGTAATGGTGATACAGTGACCATTTCTTTTCCCGATATGCCTTATACCTCTAATTTATTGTAACTTTTATGATATTTGAGATCCAAGGTTTATCAGAGTTTTTTCTAATGATAATGTCAGATGGAAGTAAATCAATAGCAGCATGAAGGAATTTGTAAAATATTTCACATGATTGATTCAAGTCTGCATCATGAAGTAGGTCTCTCCAATCAATACGAGAAAGAAACAAAGCGGCGTGACTCAGAAATCACTCACGAAAGTCGATCACTCGAATAGTGGACGACTGAACATGAAAATCGTTAAATGGTTTCAGTAGAATCACATTGTTATCACCCTGACCAAAGTAAGCTCAAAGCCTGTGTATTTCCAATCGTGAACTTCAAGATATCGTACATATTGATATGTAACATCCATCCATCTAAGTGCAGCATACAACCGTCATCTATCAAGCTTAACAATTCGCCGGTCTTCAGTCCAGTGCATGTTATTGGAGTTGAGCGTTCCTTAGTTCACTCATGTAGTCCCCGTTATTATGTAGACCCTCAGATGAATGTAGATGGCCGAAGAGTGGTTCTGGGGAAGTTTCCTGTCTAGGTACTTCAAGAGCTCTATGCAATTAGAAAAATATAATGGTTTGCGGAAAACACCAACTGTTCTTTTAAAAGAACAGTTGGTGTTTTCCGCAAACCATTATATTTTTCTAATGAATATCCCAACTGCAAGAATATTTGCTATCAGGTCTATGCAAAGTGTAATCAATATTTGATGTTCTATGTTTGCTTGTTCATACTAAACAACTTGCAATTATCACGATTGATGGATGCAAATTGCATGTCAATATGTCCGATATCTTAAATTTCACGATTGGAAACACACAGTATTTGAACTAATCCCCGTTTTTCTCTAAGAGTGTTTGGTATGCAAACTTCAAACTTTGCAGTCAAAAATGCTAGGGTATTTTGCATTTCTATGCAAAACGTCAGCTGAATCGAATAGAAAATGACGACGCTGCAAGCGTTTGTTTCCAGCACATTTTTGGTACATCTGCTGTGATATACCATTAAATTTAAATTTACTACTTATTGAATGACATAACGGCACCAAGTAGGTATGTATTATTAAAAGTCTATGGACCGATACAATCGACAGTGCAAATAAAACGTTTTTGCTTTTGTGTTTTTAATGTTTTGTGAGATGTTCTGCAAAATAAACAATTATGATTACAACAAAAAAGGGGAGTGTATAGACATCATAATAAAGCCGCTGCTCAGTCGTTAAGAGATCCATGGATTCTCGCCTAATATCTCATGTATTTGAATGTATCCATGTTTTTGATTTTCATTCGTGCATGTACGAATATCTGTATGATTCCATTCATTGAACGCCCTTGAGAAGCTCAGTTTACAAATGAAACCGGTCGGGAATACTTGCCATCGTCTTTTCGTGTCTTACCATGACATCGGATCTTTATGCATATATATAAAAATGTGCGTATGTATGAAATGTAACATAAATTATCACAAAAATTTCATACGGCAATAAAATTCTCCGATCATCAATGCAATCAACCCGCTTTGTAAGTGATGTAACTTCCTTGCATCCGTTTTCATTATTCAATGGCGCCGCTACTGAAAATGTCTTATTAACTTTCTCAATCATCATTCTTGTTGATTGATGACTTAATGCGTCCGCACAGCGAAAATACATCCATGAACATATTGTTAGTTATATTTTTCATTTGGAGAGGAAATCTTTCCTGGCAATTTCATTAAACTTATCTTATTGACAACTCAACAGACTGCGGTCATCGGTATTTAGTTTGGATAATGTGATAATTTTCTGTCAATCACACAATTACATGTAGCCTACACTAAAATAGAAATGACATTGTGAATTCAACATCAAAATGATTTCCAAGCATGGGAGCTTCTGAATTGAAGATTCCATGACATCATTGTCAAATTTCGGTGATTGAATGCATTCACAACTTTGTGTGAGAGGGTGCAATTTCAGTAGTAATATCATTCACATAAACGAAACGTATCTGAAAAGATCACATACCTTACCACATTTCTCAGAGATAAAGTTTCATTTGTAATTTGAAAGAAGTTATTGTTTGAAGACACTTTCTTCTGGATGCCATAATAAATTCAAATTTTTATCAATCAAAGAGCCTTAAAAATATTAATCGTGAGACAAAAGCAACTAAATACATGCACAAGAATACAAAACTAGTTGGAAAAGAGCATTAATATTAATTGATAGGTCCGCATCACATTGTAATGTTATTACAATCAGTCGCCTTTAAATAATTCACAAATCTGTGTGAAAATGAGCTTGGCGTAGCTGCAGTCTCAAACAAAAGATTTTGAAATTTGAAGGTCCTTGGCGAAGTGGTTGGTAGATGACTGAGGTCTGGATGTGCCACACCATTCACAATCGTCAAAAGCAACTTATACAATATATTTCTGTGATTGTCCATTGGTACAAAGTTTGATAGCTTGCTTGCCCTTTCTGCAGTGTCAACTCCATACATTTGAGAACATAGATTTTAGAAGAGAGGGACACAATAATTAAAATGGATTAATTAAAAAAACTTCAGGAACCCCAAAGGCATGAATGGGCGCAAGCAGTGGACCGGAAATTAGGAAGCTCTATTGTGATACTTTTGACATGAAGATTACACCTTAACAATTGTCAAAAAATACACCAATAATCCAAATAACTTGCATTTTACTCTTCATCGGAAAACTTAGCAACATGTGTTCCATCAAATCTCCTTCGTCTCGGAAAATCTCCTGACACCTTACTGTTTGAATAATTGAAATTTTATTATTTTGACACCAATATGTAATGCTCACATAAAGAGATGCAAGGAAGCTATCATTACATTAATCCAAAGTGACTCCACATAATGAGTGTTACATCGTTAATATGCTTAACAGCAATATGATTATCATTGAAATCGCTGAATGATCGGATAAAAAGTGGACATAGATAATTGTGGATTGTGTTCTGCACCAGGCTGTAGCCGAAGGAAGAAATACAACAAGCATCCTTTACGACCGTGCTTCACCAAAACATCAAAACCGGTGGTAGCAATGCTGCGAAGCACAATTTGAGCAACACTTTTAATCAGTCGATACTTATGAAAGTTCCTGATCTGCAAATTTGAGTCAACCAGTGGTTTTAGTAATAAAAAACTAATAATATAAAAATATAATGACTAATATAATAAACTAACATAATATAAAAACTAGGTAACAATGCTAAAAGTTCTTATAAAAATTCAATGCATCCAGTACTCAACTTTCTTAGGTCCATATAATCTGGCCGCCAGTGCGAGTTTCTGCAGGGAACGAGACCGAATATGAGACTATCGCATATTGTACACCCTCTGGATATTGCGAATCTGCGAGTCTGCCGAGTTCAACCCGGTTCCTCTTCTTGTCAAACAGGATAAAAAAAATGAGTAAAGCTGATGGCATGCATATTGACTGCTTCGGCAAAGTGATGTTTTTTCTGTGATTCCTCTGATTATATGTGAAAGGTACTAAGTCTAGAACCATACTATTTGACATGGATTGTCTTCAGATCACTTCTTATCATGCGTATATGTTATTATAATGCCTCTGATCGGTGATGTATCTGCGAAATGTGGTTAAATGTGACTAACATTCGCCAGTATGTTGTGTTAGCCGATAGATCTCTAAATTTAAAAGTGTTCAGCTTCATGGACAAAAGCACATGGTCATGATTAAAGATGACTTTCAGACATTCAATGCCCAAAGTTTTGGTTATGAACTATGTGTTCTCACTTAAGCACAGTGAACACAAAAAAATGTCATTTTTACCGGAAACTCACTGCAGAAACTCATGCTGGCAGCCGCACCATCAGTACTGAGTTGATACTTCGAGATAATTACCCCCATCGTTTTAGCATCGAGTAGAACCGACCTCTCGATATTTTGTATCACCGAGTGGGCTAAAAAGTAAGGAGCGTAGCAACGTGATCTCCTCAAAAAAACAATAGAGTAAGCCCAATTTTTGTAGTCAATTAAATTCATTTATGATTAGGATGGGAAACTAAACTAATTTCCTCAATTCGATGAAAATGATTAACTGACCGAGTTCGCTTTTATGAGGATTTATTAACATTTGGATGACTTTGTAGTAACTGATTAAATGATGGTAACCTCTGCTGAATTGTATTCTCGTGGCTGCGATGAACAGTCGTTGCGATGTAAAAAGTCTTTGAGTACTACTCGTGTGGTAATTGAAGCATTCCAATCAACCATCAGAGCTCGAAATGATGTATCTAGTTATGCCATTACGGGATACAGTTCCATACTACAATACTAGCAAACCTAAAACATGTGTCACAGCTGATAACTTTTCCACATTTATCGGCATTAGCACACCTGGAATGTGTCAAAGAGTCCGTAACTAACCGCCACTAGATAAAACTACAGAAAGTGACAGATGTGAAAGCGGTTACAGATTCTCTGTAAAACATCAGTAAATTCATCACATACTTTCTCAGCAAATTTGCTCGGCTTATGACACAAGTTTGACATTGGGATATTATTGACGCAAATCACATTATGTGAAATGGTATTTAAACTTCAAATAAAGGAAGCTTGAGTCAATCGGTATTAAAATTAGAGGTTCTCTGCATGCACTTTTGATGTTATTTATATTTCCTGACCTCACCTATTTGCCAGATTTTAGAGAAAAGAATTTATTGGCTGAATGAAAACAAAATAACGGATAGATACTAACCAATTTTCTCTGCAATCTGTTGAATCTGTCACTAAACTTCAGTTGCTGCTTGTTGAGGGACTTTCTGGCAACGCACATAATGAAGAAAGTCAAATTTTCTTAAAGCAGTCAATTAAAGCGACTCAAAAGTCATAACAAATTTTGCTCATCATAATGTATAACAAACCTCGATGCATGAATACGATAACATGCTTTTAGAGCAATTTTAAAATATACAAATATTTCTTATCCTCAGAAGCGTAGTAGTATTATGATTAACAATAATAGCACTTCCGAACATGACTCATTTCAATGTCATAAAATTACGAATTGCTTGAATGAAACAGCTGTGATATTGTTTACCGAGTGAAGGCAGCAGAAAAGTCAAAATAACTTGTTGTTGTAGTAACCTGCTTTGAGTCGCTGCTTTATAAAATACTAACATCAAAGATTATGAGAGTGACGTCGCAGTTCCTCATTGGTGACGTGATCTTGCCATGAATGTTTAGGACACGTCGCTAGGCGCGATCATCAACGCCTGTAAGTCTTGTCACGAGACTGGCAGAAAGAGTCCAGGCTTCGGAGCCGTTTAGGAAGTACCGAAAGAACACTTATTTTTGCTCGGCTACTAATGTGCTGGAAGTCTTTTGACCACCACCAATTGCTGTGACTTCAATGCTTAAACTGATTAAAACGTTGTTCGTATAGTATGTTTTGGTTTGATTGTCTCTAAAACTAGGAAGAATGAAAAACTGCTTTCGATTCCGTGTCCCGTGAGTCGAATTCAATTAAATTCAAATAAGTGCTTTAAATACTTTACAACAATACCTATTTGAGTGTGGAGCTATAGATACGTAGCATATGTAGAAAATTCAACATCGTCTTATCACTGGCGTATTTTTTCACATAAAATTTCATAAGCTTCCATTAGGTCCAACTGACTTTGTAACACCCATAAATTGCATTTGAAAAAATATATTTTTAAAAAAAAACTTTAATTTTGAAAACAATGAAATGGTCAAATGTGATTGATAGGCATTTCTATGCATTTTATGAATTTCAAAATTGAACTCCAATTTCACGTTGTGCCTGTCCTGACTTTGGTTTGGAGCATTAGATTTAAGAAATCAGAACCCTACTTTAATGAAAAATGGTCACAACATGCTCATACATCACTTCCAAATTGTCGCACACACACATAGAAGTAATTTCATGTTGATTTGAGAAGAAAATAAATTTGTTAACTCTCATGCTTTACTCTTTGATGGATGAATTATACTCAAAATTAAAGTCTTTTTTGAAAAATAGAAATTTTCTTTAAATGCAATTTTCGGGCGTTCTAGGGATCGTACGAAGTCGGGAAAGGTGCCATTAGAAACGTATTGATCTCCTCTTTCTATAGCTACAAATTTTGGCCGCGGTTGGTGTGGGTCAAAATGTCGTCTGTAGAGTACAATGTGCATGAAAGGGTTGAATAGACCAGCAGCCCGGCTCAAAATCTTTACGAAGTTGGACCTATGCCAGCAAGAAAATGTCGGCCAGTTTCCATCTGTGGTTCAGAACATGATCATCACTAAATCTTTTGATGCAACCGAAATCTCATAAGAAAAAAAGGTAGCAGGCGTGACTAAGGCACCATCCAATTTCACCAAGAATGCAAATCATCAAAAATAGTTTGAAAAATTACATACATGTATGTCTTGCTTGCTTCGCATAAGGTCTTTTCTAAATAGAGACTTCCCTATCAAATAAAAGCGTGTAGAGTACCGTAGCAATTTAATACTGAGATTTTTCTCATGCGATAATGAAAATCATTCCAGCACTCATTTATGTATAATAGAACACCATTCTTAGCAATTTGAATGTCAATGACAGCAGTCCTAATGAGGACTCAAGACGTTCTCTTATGCACAGGTTCACAAATAGAATGCTGCTGTGACCATTGGATTAACCACCTTTTAAAAGAACCTGATGTACAAGCAGCTTTCTCGTGGCAATAAATTAAGATTTATCAGTTTTATCAATTTTAATTGGAAAGCAGTGGTGCCACACAGATTGCACGCTGTACACAGTTAAAAAAAGAAGTGCAATCACACTCTACCATACTACATAGAATACAGCTGAACTAATTCTGCACACTATAACTAAGACAACGCATGCTAAATGGTAGTTCCTCATCTAAATCTATCTGTTAACACAGGTTTCACACTGCGACTTTAATTTAATTAATTTAAGAAATTTGATATTTCTTCGTTTGTGCTTCATCCATAATGATTTTCAGTCATCACAAGTACTCGTCTAGTTGCTCTTCGACCCCTGACCTGAGCACTCAAACCCACTCCGGGAATTTCGATAGTAAGTGCAAAACTCGCCTGTGGCTTTCCGCGGAATAAAAAGCAACTGAAATATTCATGCAATGCTTATGCAGATTATTGAATTTCAAAAAAAATTGGAACTGCACCGCCTTCAATGTACCAATTGTAATAAATTTTATATCGGCGAAACTTCAAGAACAATAAAATCTCGTATAAATGAACATACTAATAATTTTTCATCTGCATTTTACCAACATGTACAGCACATCCATAACAACAATCCAAAATCATCGACAAAGTGGACCCACTGTGACTTGTGACTGAAAGAAACAACGCAAAATGAAAGTCAATGGAATCCCTTTTAATCAGACAAGAATCTAATTTACCTAACGGATGCTCAGGTGAATCTCTTCTTCCTTTTGTAATATAGGCTTATGTAATTTAATAATAATGGCTTTTATAATATTATTTGTCTACTAACTCTTGTTCTACATCCATTACTTGCCATGATTTCTATTCTCCTCATGTTCATTTCTATTGTTCCAAGAAATCTCTTGTAACATGTACATAGTTCATTCCTAGATTACAGTTCCAATTTTTTGAAATTCAATGAATTGTATAATCATTGCATGAATATTTCAGTTGCTCTATTAAAGGTATTCGAAACGTTGGGCAACTCCAAAGATTTTTATTCCGCGTAAAGCCAGAGGCGAGTTTTTCATTTATACGCAAACCCAGACGAGCAGTGTCCCATACACAGTGGGCAACATGATACTCAATAGGCATTGATCTTCTTGAGGACACGTCAAGAGGACAATTAAGGCATCATGCAGATCCTCCGTTAAGAAATATGACATTCGAATTGTTCCTATATCATTTTATGGAATGACCGCTCTATTATCTACCCGAATATGCTATCTTTGAACATTTCAATCTCTTAAACGACTATTTCAAGTAAATGAAGAGCCATTTCCATTGATGATGAAACTAAATTAGCTTGTTATTTTGATGCATTCATTAGGCTACTTCGAAATGATTGATGGTGACATTTCCACAGATAATTATTGAACAACGAACGACTTTTAGAAATCTTTCTGATCCGTGTCTGCCTAAACAATTGTATTTTTTGATTGGCACAATGAATGCATTTGTAAAATTGCAAAATACGACCATCTATTCATCATTGCAGTTATTATTTCGGTTTATAAATAATTACCACGTGAAAGCCTTCTTTATCCATCATGTAGACAACTCAGATGAAAGTTCTCATCAAAATAGAGGCAGAAGGATAGCTGGTGTAACAAATTTAATGCTATGTTTCATGTCATTCACGATTGGAGTCCACACTTGTTTATGTTTCTTATTAAAGTAATGTAATTGCATGAAATTAGATAATTAAGAAGCTTCTACAGTGAATGACTTCCCTACTTAAACAGTCTAAACACCAAACAACACGTAACGATTTGTTGTTTTGGTTTTCCATCACTCGTGGAATTTCCGCCAAACTTTGATTCAGATTTACTGAATACATAAATTTTAATCCGACTTAGTTCGAATGCATGTGGATTTGATTGTCTGAAAGGCAATATAAACTGTATTCCAGTTATTAGATATCAATGGGATCAACTCAGTATTGGTGTCATCTACCGCAGACGATATTTACCGAACGGCATTGAAATGATTTTATGTCGACATTTAGGATCAGGTTTATTTGACATGTGATAACCATTAAAAGTCTACTAGCATAAGCTGAACGAACTATTTATTAAGTAAAAAAACAAGCGAAGATTATTGCAACGGAGTGAATTGCAGCACGTTATAATATCAATAATTGATAAATTCAGGACCGTCTTTACAACTCAATGCCTCAAACACATTCTGACAATATTTCAAACACATTAGCTGCAATTATTGCAAAGAGGAACGAGATGTGACTTCATATATGGAAAATATAGGTTCCTTTGCGACATTTTTAGAAAATTTCCACAGGTGTAAGGGATTATTAATCTGTGCACGTAATTAGTCCGGCAGCTACTGACACCTTCTTTCTGAATTCGCACACAAAGGGCTTAATAGCATGGATTTGTAGATCTTGAAACGCTGAATACAAAAATCAAATTCTTAAGTGTCACAGCCAGTTGCTTTCGGTTGTAAGTAAGTATAAGGTCAAAGGATTCCCATTGGAATCCAATGGTAAAATTCAAGAAATATCTATAGATTGTGAAACACTTGGCAATTTTCGCATCTTTTCTTCTGCAAAAAAGAAACTATTTATCAGAATGCCATGAAATTAGAAACATAATTGAGTTAAAAACATCAACTTCAATGTAAAAGTTGAAGTGAGTCACATGATTCGATTCACTATTTGGGGTGTGAAAGCCTATTCAAGTTGAGTAAAATTGCCAAAATTAAGTCAAAACATGAAATTTACTCATTTTGTAGAGGTTTTCAAGCATCAAATACTGACATGAGACTCACTGCAACTTTTATATTGAAGTTGATGTTCTGAACTCAATTATGTTTCAAATTTCATGGCATTCTGATAAATAGTTTCCTTTCTGCAGAAGAAAATAAGCGAAAATTGCCAAGTGTTTCACAATCTATGGATATTTCTTGAATTTTACCATTGGATTCCAATGGGAATCCTTCAACTTTACCTACAGCGGAAAGCGACTGGCTGTTACACTCAAGAATTTGATTTTTACATTCAGCGTTTCAAGATCTACAAATCCATGCTATTAAGCCCTTTGTGTGCGAATTTAGGAAGAAAGTGTCAGTAGCTCGAGTTCTAAATTAAATATGCAATTCATTCATTTTTCTGGAAAAATATTTTTGTAGAGTTTAAAAAATTGGAAGTTAGAAAAATAAAGTCATTTAAATAAAGCACATTTAGCATTCACGTCCAACACTTCAGGAATATTCAGGCTGCTGCATGAATTTATTACCAGGTGTTGTGGATTCGACAGCATCTATGACTTCCATAAGCAAATTACATAGAAGTTAAATATTTCTTTTATTACATATTTGAATGTTTCTATGGCGCTGACCAATCAAATCAGCATACTTTTATGTATGTAATCTATTATGAATGCGTTCTTCTTCATACAGTATAACAAGTTCCGTTACTGCTATTCATTTATTGCTGACTCGTGTTACTTGCAATTATTATTTTCAATGTCCTACGATTTGGGACTGTCGGTTCTACAGCCTGCGGAAGATGGAAAATATATCAGAATTGCTATGTACAATCTATCTGAGAATGCAATTGACTTTAAAGATAACTGACAGCTCATTAAGTGAATTTTGCATGTTTGTCTGAAGCACAAAGTGTGAAGTATTCGTTTATAATATGGAGCCAATAATTATGAGTCAATTTATGTTCATTGTATTTAGCACACTAATGGGTAAATTCAGTATATTCCACTTGAATGTGGAATTAATTCATGTTCAGGAGCATAACAATTATTCCAATATCGTCTAAAACATAAAAATAGAGTAGCATTACTATACCAGCAAATGATACATGAATTAAATGAGGGAACCCTACAGTAATCATCCATCATACGTCAAGCCGACCAATCGTGCAAAATCGTGCGCAATTGTTCACCATCACACATCTCAAATTTTCAGGTCAGACTTATTGTTGTGTAATCAAATTAGACTTTTACTGACTTTTTTATTTTTTAATTAGACTATTATCAGCTTTTTTCCAACAGCCACCTCTACCTCCTACAACCTATACCAGAAATGCACCAGCGGGGCCACCGCCTCCAACAGCCCTGAAAATTTCTGAAACGCTATCGAATGCGACTTTGCATGAAATCTAATCTTATGATTCTAAACGAATTTAATAAAGATGTCGGCACAATTGGAATCCAGGAAATAGCATGCCCATTGAACGGTCTCAAATGTCGAGCTAAAATGGAACAGATCCATATTCGAAGATTGCTTTCGACACGGAACCATGGATGCCGTTGACATCCATGACTTGTTCGAGGAATTGCTGGTATATGCAGTTCATTGTGCATTCATTCGCTTGTGTGCGAGCTAAACAGCCAGAATTACACAGGTAGTATCTTCTTCTGTTTGACTAGAAAGGAACAATTGGAACATGTAACGCTAATGAAATGGCACAATCTGCTGACACAATATCATAGCAATCAAACAATGAGCAGCCAGTTCAACACTAAACACTCCAAGGCGAAGTTTCAGTGACTGTTATCAACCGGATCACACAGCAAAGAGACACAGTCGATGTCAAGTTCTACAGAGAGGTTTGTGAACGTTTTTTCGTGAGCCTGCTATCTTTTTTAATAATTATCGGAACGATCAACATCATCGTGAAATTTTTTTTGTGCATTGCGCTAATTCTTTGAATCTGAAGGAATCGTGGCTATTGGAGCATTTCGAAGGAATTCACAGAAATTCGCAAGCGACACACGACTATTTTTTGCCCACTTCGTAACTTCCTGCATGTGCCATCGTTTTAAATCAGTTTGCACTTCTAGCAAAGTGATACGCTCAAACAATCTAATTCTGTGATTAGCAGAGTAGCGTGAAACAAATCATCATTCGCAATTCGTGCCAGAAAGCTTGCCCCGCTAGCTACCACGAGATGTACAAAGCTCTACCAATTAGCGTGCAGTTAGGTCATCATGCAACCAACCAGAGGCGAACAAAATTTAGTTGCATGCAATATAAGGGCGAAACTTTCACCTATCGTAGGATACGTTGGTCACGTTTGTTGCCAATATTTCCAGGCGAATTCGTGGTGACTTTCGCGGTCAAGCAATTGCAGTGTATAGCCTGAAACGTCATAGTAGACAGTCAGAAGACTTGTTACGTAGAACAATGAATGCAGAAGAGTGAGTGAGCATTGTTGCCTCAACAGAGAGCGATATAAAATTTTGAATTCATTCAACTGATTCTGTGTGCGGGCCTCCCTCTTTCCAGAACAGAATCTATATGACTGTCGCATTTTTTCAGTAACAATAAACCCTGCGCATGATGTCTTTCGACCATATTTTCATTATTCCCACTGTGTCTAGCTGAACATGCGTTAAGATTGCTACAATTTTCACTTCTAAGAATTTGGAATGTGACACTCTGGGCATGAATATTCAGTGTTTATGAATACAGTTTCTTCATATGCGTTACATGATGACAATTGCCAAGTAGACGTTAGTGGCATGATATAAACACAGTGACAGAATGCATTAATATCCACTATGATATCCTACAATTTTTTCGTGTATTCAAATCCATGAATCATTACATACACAAGCATCATTTTTAATATAAGAATTTACAAGAATCTCAAGAAAACAGGTAATATGAGATATTTTACCTGCAAACTTCGTCTGTATGAATACAAACCGCCTCATTTCAGAATAAATGATTGACATCATGAACATAAACAAGCACATGAATGGCAGATAAATACGAGGGAAATGAAACAGAAGACATTGCACATAGACAACACTCCGTAATTAGAATTCGTGCAGATTATGTCATAGTGATTATTTTTCTACCCTCAACTCAGTTCTTAAGTGTTACCGAATGCTAAATGTTCCGTGAAAAGGCGTTAGTTCTGAAGATTCATCCTTAAATAACTGGATGTTCACTGAGATACAGATGTTATATGCAAACTCGTGGTCAGAAATAAGATATCTACATTCTAACTTTCTATTTTCTGAAGAATGTATTGATATACACGCAATCAGTAACGGGAAACTAGGAAAATATTAGACTGAAAGCTGTTGATGGAAAACTGATGTGCAGCGACATCATCACCTTGCTTAACACAGGGAATATGACAAATCATCATCTTAACAACTGCTATTTCTCTCCGAAATTCACTTTTGAATAGATAACACGTTGCTACCTCTCATATGATCTTCACGATGAAGTTTTATAAGACAAAGGGGATACTGTTGAATTTGTTATACAATGTTACATGGAAATCATGACTAAGGCATGCTGTGTAACATAGGCCGTGGAGTCCTGACTTTAGCCGCATCCTCGTCCGACCTGATTTTTCTACCTTTTATGAAGAAGATTTCCGATCACTGATATTTGAAATAACTGATTTTTAAATTGAATTCTGGACACCGTGGACCTGAACTTAGATCTATATTGGCCTACGTTGTCTTATTCTTACAATTGCAAAATAGAACCATGTATGACAAGCAGACATAAGCAAAACATGTACTTACAGGAGCATCGAAGCTTCATCTGAGAAATCCCTCGCATGAACGGAATGCTATATAAATACAGGAGATCTAATTATCAAGATAAAAAAATCATGAAAATAGGTTCAGAACTAAGGATTTTACAGACGGAAGACACGTTTTTTGACGTGTTGTTATATAAAATGGATTTACCCAATTGATCAAAGCACATCACTAATCATCGACCATCAATTTCCAACACATGTTCATAGCATCAATTTCTGTTTATGTTAGCAAGATGATGGAGTTTGTGAAGACTGATACCACCACTGAAGTGAGCATGTTTCAATCGTGTTTGTGGGAACGATGGATTCTTGGGAGCATCAGCAGGGGCTCCAGGCAAAGTTGATGTACAAAAATGTGCAGATGTCAAAGAAGAATACAGAAAATACATCTTACTTGCGTAAGGCACTAAAAGCCGATGACCATTGCATTCAATTGGAGTTTTGGTTTTTTGGCGCTTCAGTTGCGCTTCGGCGAGAAAGTTGACTGATAGGCCAAGCCCTATTAGGTGGACCAATTCTTCTGACGACAATAAATTCAATGTCTGTCGTAACTTGAGGGTTACGTTATTCGGATTATTTTCGACTTATATGACAGCTACGAATCTCGATTGGAATTGCTGTGAAGAAACTACAGAATTATCAGAGTTCTGACATTGAGAATGCATCTTTGCAGTGGTGTATTTTTCAACATTAACAATTGAATTAAATCACTGCATTGAAGAATCCAGGAAGCGGAAGAATGCAGGCATAAACAAATGATCTTGTGGAAAGTCGTGTAAAGAACTACATTATTTAGAATCCAGTGCGTGTACCACAACAAATTAATACCTAGAACATAGAGATTCATGCCCTTTACAGAGTAGGATGATTAATACTAATTACAAAAAGGCTAGTCGATCCAA
This sequence comes from Prostheceraeus crozeri, assembly GCA_907163375.1. Lineage (NCBI taxonomy): Eukaryota > Metazoa > Platyhelminthes > Polycladida > Euryleptidae > Prostheceraeus > Prostheceraeus crozeri. The sequence continues at coordinate 635,406 of CAJQUW010010302.1, forward strand.
CTTTTAAAAAGAAGGGAAAATAAGAAATAATCAATTCTATTTTACATTAATGATCTAATGACGAGAGATCGGCATAAAGTGTGAAGAGAAGCTAATCAAAATCACACAAGTGTATTAAGTCTGTGACTCCTCTTCTTGAAACATTGAAGACACCGTTAATTCTGAATATGAAAGCGATAGCACTTGAAAACTTTCTGGCAAACTTAACAAGTTGGGCAGTAAAGATATTCAAGTCAGCATTGACTGGCATTGTACTTTCCCGAAAAGTAAAAAGAACCATTGGAGAACTGATTTCATCAACCTTACGGTAGACCAAATATTTCACGCAATTGTCATTGTTAGTACTCGTACTTCTACTAGCTAAGAAGTCAACTGGATAGATTTCAGGAAGGATTTTATCGAAGTGCTTGTTATTGATGACACAAACGTCATTGACATTCATGTACGTAGTGGTGCTTGAGAGAGGTTTGGCCAAGCCAATGTGGTGGCAAATAGACCCGTCACGCATCTGAACTCCCTGTCAGCCAGGAAGAAATCAGCCAAGGGTGAACTGGAACTCCCTCCGCAGGTAAGAAAAATGTTATCTAGGGTCAGATGAACAACGTTTAGGAATTGGGCTTTGAACCAGCTGTGATAACCACTTTTTTGTTCAAGAAGAAAGTTCTATAATACTCAATGCAAATGAAGTTCTTGGAGCTGCTAAATATTAGGTAGCACAACTCACTCAAGAAGTCTTCAACCTGGTTCAAATTGAGGCTTGTGTAGCGTGTGGAGAAATCATAAACTTGTAATGAGTGCCTATTTCTGCCCAACATCCTGTCTAGAAATTCTCTAGACGAGTTAATGCTCCATAAGGCCTTCAAACCCGAATTATTTCTGATGGAGTAGCAATAATTACTAAATTCATCCCGGACAAAATTGCAAATCTTTGTTTACCGGGATGACTAAATCTTTGGTAGTGCTGTTTATAAAACCAGCTATGAACCTGCTTTTGTAATGATTTTTATGCTACCTGAGTATCCAGAAAAGTCAATGTTAAACCATGCATTTATCCTTGACCGTGATGCCGAAGGAATCCTTGACGGTGGTGCAATGCTTAGCAATAATGCCATCTGATTATTGAGTATGATTACCAACAGCATTGAAGCTATCAAGGTCAAGACCTGGTTCGTTCACGTGGACAATTAGGTAGCACTTCTTACACACTATGACAAATTTGTCATCAGCCTCTTTTGCCTGAAATTTAGGGTTGACAGCCCGGGCGGTCCTGGGCAACCAGACTGTAAGAATAAGCCCGGATTACTAAAACTGACGGCTTTATCTTAAATGCGCAGCGGAATTTTAGTGAAAAATCCATGAAAGAACAATTTCTCATGATAGTGGAAATTCATCAAATATGCTTACATGCATTTGATACGCTGTCAATCACATTGCACTGATGACATCATATTTATGAATTATTGCCCCCGCTCAGATTTGGCTGGCAGGAGAAGACAAACCTTTCGCTGCTGGTTCAATGAGTACACATTAAAACAATGTAACCAAAAGCTGTAATCGATGTTAAACAACTAGCCAAGCTTTCTGAAAGCATTTTGCATTCTAAATGTCTGAGTAATGGATAACGTTTGGAACAGCCTAAAAGACAACAAAAGTTAATAGGACTTCTTTCTAGTGAAGGGAAACTGTACAACTACTTGATTGTACGTCCTGCTTCCACTGACAATCACGGTCAAAAGTAGAGATGCCCACCAACTAAAGCCAGATCTTCCGAAAGGACGAAGACAAATCATCATGAAGACGAAGGGTGTAGAAGGCTGTAGCAATGCTTTATAGAACTTTAAAACGAGCTTTAGAAAATCGAGCTACCCGAGCAGCCCGGGCTCCACATTCTTTTTGAAACGGGCTATCCCGGGCAGCTCGGGCTTGATTTTCATCAAGACTGCGAACCCTACTCACATTCCTTATAAAAATTTGGAATGAAGCCTCTACGATCTTTAGATCATAGTACTTCGCTAGAATGAAGGATGAGTTAGCTCCTTACAGCAAGTAACATCAAGTATCGACAGCATATTTTGTTTAATTGCTTCAAATTTCCGTTTTTGTTATTTTGTACCAAAATACACGTACATAAACCTGTATTTAGCTAATATTGTTAATAGTTCAAAATGTGCGCTCAACATGCCATTTGTCTTTAGTGGCTTTATTCGATTATAATGTTTCATTTTATTAATATTACTTTAATTATATATATTGGATAATAGATTTAATTCCAACATACGAGCTTGAATTACATAGGTATACAAATTCAAATGCGCATAATGCAGATTCCATGCTTCAGGTATTTGCAACACAAATACATGTACATAAATAATCCAAAGTTATTTTCACTTACGACACAAAAATAATGAGTTAAAGCATGTATCGAAACATTGACTTGGACATTAGTTATTGCTGTCATGTGTCCTTTACATGTATGTCCCAAAACTTGCAATCTACAAAATATTCAAACAAAAATATGACAAGTCTAGACGTCACAGTTGTTTAACAGTGTCTGGATGATTTTTCCTCTTATTTATTGCTGCACATTGCAGTTGATAATACTTGCTCCTCAGCGTGAGAGGTCTGCACCTATACCGTGTTCATTCATTGACGGTGCATGCAAATATTTTGTCTTGATAGCCTGTCTGCATTGTTTATCTACTGACTTTTATAGCTAGGTAAATGAGTCTAAACGTTTTTAAGCGAAAAATGCACGCAAGCAAGATAGCGATTAAATCTTCGTAATTCAACCGGACAAATTCAAAAATTATTTATCTTTGAGAGGAAGTAATTCTCATAATCATGGTTTGATCCATCACATGAATTAAAAATCATTGTTTTTGATTTCCTTCAAGCTCATTTTACTGATCATCGCGTACAAAAATTAAAATTAGGAACGCTTGCATTATACAGATTGTTTCATAAAAAATGGATCACCCTTAAACATCGCCTTAACTTCAACTTTGTCTAACTCCGCCAAACTTGAACGAATTTCTCTGAAATTTGGAAGATATGTCAGTTGTGCTTACTGATATCATTGTTGGAAATTTCAAGCATGAATATTGAGTTGTTTTCCTGTTATAGATAAAAAAGTAGTAGATAATTTGATCTTCATTTAGCAATGTTACACAAAATCATACCTCACTCTTATAAAATTACATTTGTTTCCTTTGTTATGTAGTATGTTGTTCTACAAGCCAAAAGCTATCAAGCAAAACAAAAATAAAGAAAATCGGTCAATCAGAGCCAGTATAGCACCATTATTCATCAACAATAATGTAACTGCTACATGTGATTAACTGGACTTCATGTTCCATAGCTTCCTGACTTCGTTGCGGTGGTGTTGGCAGCACTCCTGATTGCTTTCAGCTAGAAATCTATCTCTTACCGGTTGAAAACAATACAAAGCACAAATGAACAATAACGAGATCGCATTCACAAAAGGCAAAGTGTCAGCCTTGCCAGAACTAGAGTTTTCTTTGCGAGCTACAAGCAAGCGACTAAATGTCCCTTACACAAATGTGCATCGATGGCATAATGATGATTTTCGACTCTGTCGTAAAGAGGGCTCTGGCCGTCCACGCAAAACATCCAAACGTAGAGACCGCCTAATTTTGAGATTTGTTAAAGTTGATCCAAGTCTCTCGTTAACTGAGATGGCTGCACTAGTCTCGTCTATTTCTAAGTCCACTATTCGTAGAAGACTTATTGAGTCGAATTTCATGAGCTGTGAGAGGCCCTCTCAGATCGTATCAGATCAGCATACAAAAAGACGTCTCAGATGGGCAATGAGTCATTGTCACTGGCGAAATCAATGGGATCGGGTTGTCTGGTCTGATGAGGCATCAGTCCGTCTGAAGGGTAGTGATGGTCGATTGAGATTATGGATAAAATCTGATCAGGAAATTCCGAGACATTTACATCGTCCCCGGGTACAAGGTGGTGCGACTCTACTGATTTGGGCTGGCATTTGGACCAATGGCCGCTCTGAACTTCACATACAGCAAGGAACCATGAATTCTGAACGCTATGTGAATGTTTTACGAATGAACATTGGCCAAATGACAGATCAACTTGGTGATCCATCGACTTGGTTATTTATGGATGATTATGCTACGTGTCACAGGAGTAGTAGAGTCAACTTATGCAAGTCTCAATTAGGGCTTAGGACATTATCTTGGCCAGCTCGTTCTCCTGATCTGAATCCCATAGAAAATGTATGGAGTATTCTAAAACGTAACGTTCGTCGTTCACTGCTACCTACAGATGGCGTATCACAACTTACGTCACTGTTAAAAACAGAGTGGAGAAAGTTAGATCAGTCAAAAATCAACGATATCATCGAATCAATGCCTAGACGAATTGGTAATGTCATTGACAATAAGGGTAGGGCCACAAAATATTAGCTTCTTCAGAGCCGTTACTGTATCATAGCTTATCAGATTATATAAGGACATTTAAATATATTAGGGACATGAAATAACATGAAAAATGCTTTCTGTATCATACATATGTTTTATTTAGTAAAATTTTAGGATGATCCACTTTTTATGAAACGGACTGTATTATAGCTGCGTGCAATATGCTTCCGGTGACCGGGGGATCCGCATGAAAGTGTAAGATTATAAGATGCTAGCACCTTTATTGGTCTCACAAAGGGTAATGCTTGAGAACATATTACAAAAAAATGTTGAGCTGTCACGAAAATGTGCAACAGGAATGCATTGCTTTGTATACAGAGTAAAAAGCTTTGAATGCAATAAAATTCATTTATATTGTATGTACTATGTCACAATGAAAAATAAGCGTTTATTCAATATACACTTATACATTGTTTCCTTACGCTTTGGTTGCAAGTGCGGATCTTATTGCAAAGATTTGTCAGTGTAACAAATGTTTGAAGCCGGATTATAATTAAGTGGTCTGCGATCTATTCCATCTTTCTAATTCCATTTTGATAATAGTTAAAATGTTTACGCTGCTTCAATTCACACAGAGATATTTTTCCGTTGTTATGTGTTTAGCACGAATTTTGCAAGAAATTAATGAAAACCTTTCATTATGTCCAACGCTTTTCTCCAGCTACAGTTACCGCTTGTCCTTGTGATGGCAACAAATCATTTGCCGTTATTATCACGTTAAATTTGATTTTCAAATAATTTTTGCTGTTATTTTCCCGTCATTACATCTAATTTCATAGCTTTGATTCTACATGTTGCTGGAATGGGAAACGATGAAACATCTAAAACAGATTTAGTATATAAACAAAACTACTAAATTGCTGTACAAATAAACAAACTGAAAATTGTTGATCAGATTGGCTAAACAAACCATCAAATTGCTAAAAAAATCCCAACGTAAATGGAAAAGGCAAAGTACGAAATGCTACAGATTTCACGATTAGGCTGCACTCACATTACAATAATATATCAAAATTCCTGAAAAACAGAAAGAATTTCTACTGAGATCTGACAATGTGACGAATTTGAACGAAAAAAATATAAACAACTTTTAACTACTTTTTCACACACAGCGATATGTAACGAATTGTCTCCGCGACTTTGCTGTACAACATAAGAAGAGTTAAATTATTATAGAATGCTGTCAAGTGGAGAATTTGCAAAAATGGTTTCATTTTTCAGAGTTGGGCGCGAAATCAAAAGTCGAATGGCAGATTATCCGATTCGCCAACTCAAAAGTCCGAATCGAAGTACCACTTTCGAAATTCTCAAATTTAAATTTCAGTACTATATATATGCATCACAACATTATAGTGATTCTGATTTATACTGTAGGAGAAATGAAACCTGATGCATCTGATTTAGGCATTTTAATTACTTTCTCTTCAAAAGATTCGGGCTATGCCCAAAGGCCTCCATTAAATACGTCTAAGGAGGTGTATTTAGGCCAAAGTTGAGGGGCTGAAAGTAAGATACTGTACATGTTGTAAAAGAGAATAATTGAGTTAATAAGAAAGAAATTCAGCACTGAAATTAATAATAACAAAGAAAATGAATGTCAGAATCAAAATTCAAAAGTATACTTTTGGGAATATCGTCGCTACTGCGGACGCAGCATATGCTGGCTCTAAATTCAACAGACTGATTCAGTAAGTGAAATCTACAGCCTGTCTGTTGTTCAGATTTAGGTATTTTTCAAAGAAAGTAATTTCTTCGGTAGATTTGTATTTGAAGAGCCATCCATTCGGGGTAATGCTTTCATGAGTGGTTAATTCAGTGTTTTCCTTCAGTCAGTGGCAGTATTGATGACTGATTCCCGTAGCGAATCAATAACACAAATGACGGCTAGCGTCGCTTCTGAGAAATAGACAAGACTTCTCGAATACTGAGAGGGGCCAGCCATGCATTGTCGACCTCAAGTATCATCAAACACACTCGTGTCTGCGCTCGTGAGACTACGACGTATACGAATGAAGACAGAAGGAATTCCTAAGCGCACAGTCTACTTTTTCCTGAATGAGACGGCCTCACCGAATGACTTCTTTCCACCGACGCTGCCGAATGAATAATAGAATGAAATGACTCATTTTATTCTATTATTCATTCGGCAGTATTACTCATCAAACGTATTCATTGCATAATACATACGGATGGTGTACTTGCCAGCAGATGTCCCTTATCGGTAACAGTGCTGTAAAAGCACTACTGACAGAGAAATCAGAATTCAGGTGCATAGCCAAGAGGGAGCCTTGGAGATCGGGGCCCCCTCCGAAAATTTCTCAGTTGTCTAACTTAGGGGTCGGACTTTACGAACTATGAGCAGCCGTCCCTTGGAGTCCCGATAGCTTCGAAAGGTTTGAAGATTCTTGCTATGATGATGTATTCTTTTCTTCGCTGTACGTTTTTTCTTATACGCCTTACAATGTGGACATTGTAATCTATGGGAGTGTGCAGTCGCTCAACTGCTGTTTGTTCTTCAATCGGGTTGGAACCGTCATCTCCGATGCTTTTCGCTGTTTTTTTTCATTTTCCTTTTTACGCGCGAGGAATCGAACAAGAATGCAGAGTAACTTAGTGAACCTTTTAAATGAATGAACTTAGAAAACTACCAGTAATTTTTTAAGTTATTAGTCTCAATACCTATAAAAATCTTTAAGAAATGAAGTCTAGAATTTAACGCCGGGATTAAAACCTTGGAAAGTCAATCGTAAACTTGAAAGCTTCTATGAAGCGGTCACAGAATAAAGTCGAGTCATCTTTATAACGTAAATACAACTTCAGGATGGCATCGATTTCTTGAAATTGCATGACAATTCAAAACGCTTCAAATCATGATTTTAGAAAAGGTGAAGTAAAAAAACGCAAGTTTTAGGCTTCAAGTCCATCACACTTTCAAAAACCTATGGAATTTATCATAAGATGGGAATGTTTTTTCACGGGAAATATGTATTCTACTACCTTCATGAAGCTCACCTCATCAACTTGAAAATTTACATCATCGTGATGATTTTTTCCTGACTTGTTCAAGGTTTTTCATTCTAATAAGTACACATCTTAATTCAAAAATGACTTTTTGCAGTGGAATGATCTAATCACATTACTCCATTAACCATTCTACTGCGCACAGAGGCGCCGCTCCTCGCACCAAATTTTCTTGCTAACCTCTCTATTAGAGCAGCTATTTGCTGTGATATTCTGTTACTGTATCATTGAGCATAATACCTTTTGAAACGCATTATCATTTTGACTCCTAATTCTAATCAATTTTTTTATTCAGTTTTTGTGCAACCATGACGCTGATGCAGTGCCAATTTCAATCTATAGCACCAGGCAGCCATCGAGCAAGTTCGCGATGAAGTTTCTTCCAGCCAGGCATATGGTGACTATTCTGCAGGAGGAATCTGCCAGTTGCGTTGCTCCATTTTCACCAGTCTGTTAAGCTAAACTATACACCCGTGATTTGGTGCTGAGCTTGCATTTGAAATTACAACTTCGAAAAAATTAATTTTTACCGTCCATAGAATGCAGGATAGTTAACTAAATACAGCAGTCCCTGTGTCATGCTGGGTGCGAATTGCTGGTGAAAATGTCAGTTAAAAGATATTTAAGAGGTAAATAATAACAAATTAAAAGAAATTAACCTGAACGATTATTTCTGGTCATACTCTTTTTAGGACTAAGTATCATTTTTTTGAATCAATCCACACAGGGTGATCTCGATCTTCCCACAGATATTCGATATAACAATTTATGCCGCTTGAGTCATTTATGTCGGATATAGATTCACATGGAGACGAATATACCTGGCCTAAAAGAGGACCAGTTCTCAATATGGTTACCCACATCCAAGTAAGTTATTTGCAAGCTATTTTAGATTCAAGCATCAGATATTCAGAAGGCATCAAAAAGTGTGCAGTATACCCTATATATCGCAAGCGCATTCAACTCCGAATCGTGTCCCGCTAAGGATGGACCATAAAATTCAACCCACTTGAAAACATTTGACTTGAAACTGCACATGGGAAGCTATTCTCATGCTATCAAATCTAAATCATAAACGAGTTGATCGCCAAAAACAGAAGCGTGTTTATAATTGTCATCGTTGTTGAAAACAGGTTGGATCGCTTCTTGAAGACTTTAATGGCTCGATAAAAACAAAAGTATGCAATGTACAATAAAATCCGCCAGTACTTCGTGCCACTGACACTTCTATGGGCGCTCTGATTTAGTGATTCCGACACAGACTATTAAACGCCGCCAGCAATGGAACTAAGTTCACAAAGATCACTGATGAGTTACGATCCACAAATTGCGAAGGACAGAGATATCTACAGAGAGAACAGCAAAAGGTCAAGCAGCAGCCTAAAAGTGCAAGAATATTTGACTAAGAAGATATTTAACAACCTCGGTTGGCTAATATAATAGCCAACGCACAAACAATAGCAAACAGAAATAGAAGAAAAGTTAGATAGACTCGGATAGCTAATAGCACAACGCACAAAATGAGGTTACTGCACTTAGAAATTAGGCAATTCATATTTTCTGTTTATGGATGGTTTGAGTAATTTGGATATTAACGATTGGATAGTAAATGGATAGTAACGAGCTTCGCTAAGACGACAATCAACGGCATTGCTGCTAATATCGATAATATCTAAATCAAAGTGGGAAAGGTCGATATCATTGTAGTTATGTATTTTGCTACCATGCTCATATAGAGCGTTCTTTTTATTTTTGTTATTAATGTCGCGTTTATGTTCATGATACCGTTTATTGAAAGGGCGATTGGTCTGCCCAATATAACATTCATTGCAGAAGTTACAGGTAAGTTTGTAAACCACAAAGCGGTCCGAACAAGAGTAGTTTCTAGGTAATATGCCACATAGATGACAATTAGTATGTTTGTTTCTATTTTGTTTTTTGTTAATGACGCTTTCTAGCTTAGGACCTGGTTTGCTAACTAATCTAATGGGTAGGTCGCATTGTTTTATAATTTTGTTAAGTTTACGATTACAGCTATCACTGATATAATATATTTTACAGCTAACTGTTTTGCGGTTATCACTTTTCTTTTTATGGTTCGGCTTATACTTAATGTTACGGATCTCGAGGTCTGAAAATCCATTATTCTTGAAACGTTGGTTAAGTTTAGACATAGCACTATCTTTCCTATTACTGTCTGAGCAACGCTGGGTGACGGAATGTCTGCTATTTCTTATATAATTACTTTTAATGTGATTAGGTACCCAGCTTTGTTTGTTAAGAGAATTTCCGGAATGAAGTTCTTTAGTGTACCATTGGTATTCAATTACATTATTCTCAATGGCGATACTAATATCTAGGAAGTTGAGAAAACTATTATCATTAGGTATTTCTACTGTAAACTTGATGTCGTTGGAGACATAGTTGAAGGTATTAGTTATTTTAGTAATGCAATTACTATGTTTTACAAAAGGGCCTATAATAATGTCATCAATGTACCTGCCGTAGTATTGCGGAATAATTTTGTGATCCTTTTCAAGTTTATTTAACCCTTACTTTACCATGGGGTGTCTACACACCCCAAGACGTCGCATTTTTTGTGCATTTCTTTAATTGGATAAAGTCCGATGATGCCCTCCCAGTTTATCCTTGAGGTGAATATCACTAAAAAGTTACAGTAATAAACTTTTTGAAGTATGAAGTCATTTCGCGGTGAAAATATTTTTGAAAAGAAATAGCGTTGTTTACCATGGGGTGTATCACACCCCAAATATATTTTTGGTAACGAACAACAATGGAGGTTTATGATTGTTTTCTGAATGATCCTAAAAAACAATTGGTGTATTCAATTTTCTACAGTCAACAGCGTGGACATTTTATGATAGCGTGTTCAGCACACACGGTCGTTTGACAAAAAACACATCGTTTTTTAGATTTTCTGTATGAGATTTGCTGTAACAGTCTTTCTAATGCTTCTTCAACTCCGTAACTTTTCTCTCCAGTACTTGACGTTTAGTAATTTTAATCAAATGTACAGGAAAAATGATGCAGACAAGTTAGATATAGACAATAAATTGCTACGACTCTATGATAAGATTCCATGGCATAGTGGTTAGAGCTACAGACCATGAAGTAGCATGACACAGGGTTGAGTTCTGAGTCGACCTACCTTTTTCCCTTACATCATTTCTAATCTAAAATCATACTCGTATTTTCTCAATTACAAATGTAAGAGTCAGGTATGTGTATAGTCAGGATGCGTCTGTTTACCCTTCAAAAGATTAAAATTTCAGGATTAGAAAGATCTGCCGTTACATCAGTCGATTATCCTACATATAGTCACTTAGTTTTTCAAGATAAATTAGAGTTTCCTGATACTTCGTACAGCAAATGCCATTATAGTCAGAATCCAATAAATTCATACTTACTTTTTCTTGACATATCCACCGCTATATACAGACAAATTTTTAACAAATCGTTTCAGAAAGAGAACGTATGCAGGTGATATAATGCCAGTCAGCAGGTGAAGGATTTTCCGAAACGGTGATTAAATTTAATTCAATTAAAACAAAAACTTGCGAAAACTGACTGCTTTATTCGTGCTTCTAGCACTAACTATTCAACAGTGTTCGAAAATCTTTTAGTATGAAAATATTGCTAAGATTGATTAAAAGCATTTACAACAACCGATTGTGAATTGGGGTGGATCGCACCCCATGGTAAACCATGTTACTTTTTTTCTTGGTAAAGTAAGGGTTAAAGCTATCTTTTCAATATGATACATGTATATGATCGCGAAAGGAGGCGAGAAACGTGCTCCCATAGGGCAACCTTTTATTTGGCGATATGTAACGTTATTGTACTGTATGTAATAATTGTAGCACAAAAAGTTAAGGCAGTTAGTGATGTCGTCATATTTCAAGCCATGATTATCTATATCATTCCAGTGAGTTTTTAGAAACGATGAAACAACTTCGACCCCGTGTTGGAGGGGGATACTAGGATACAGATTGCTGACATCTAGTGATATGAACGTACTAGGAGCTCTCAGTTGAATAGTAAGATTTTTTAGGTCATCTATGAGAGATATGGGATTTGTGATGTTAGTGTGGACAAACTGAACCAGTTGACTCGGCATATTCGTGACAATCCAGTCAACTTTACAAGTTGGGGTTCCTATGCTCGATGCAATAGGTCTTAGAGGGTACACGTTGTCATTTTTATTCTTGTGGTCTTTTATTTTAATATAGAAAGTAGCAGGGTTACTACCAGTAGCTAATAATTTTTCGAAGTCAGATTTAGAAAGAGAGTTACTACACGTTTTTCGGATGACAGTATTAGCCTGGTTTTCAATTTTAGTAATGTGATTACTTTCTACCTTGAGATAGGTAGTGTCATCTTTCAGAATTTGTTCAGTTCTATCAATTAGAGAGTTAGTGTTGGCAACAACAAATCTGTTGGTTTTATCCGAGGGGCATGCTTCAACGGCATTGTCAGTTAGAAAACGTTTAGTAGATTTTATCAACGAGTTGTCTTTTTTGTATCTGGGTTTATTTTGAACTATTTTACTTTCTTTCATTATAATCTCTAAAGCTTTGTCTTTGAAAAATTGTAATTTACCTTCTTTCTCTTGACTCATTTTTGGAGGAAGAGAAACAGTATTTTTGGAAAAAGGAATGGCAGTATTAACTGTATCCGCATTTTCTAATTTGTCATTCCAGCGTAAATTATATTTCAATTTGTCTAACTGTTTTTCTATGTTAGAAACAAAAGATTTACTAGATAAATTAGGTGGGACTCTATAATTGGGTCCTTTGGCCAACAGGGCTTGGACCGTGTTAGGTAAAATTAACTCAAGTTTCATTGCTGGCGCAGTCCAAAGCTGTGTCAGAAAAACTAACCTCGTAAAGACCCGCGTCGTTAGAGTGCGGTGCTCGTACAAAGTAAAAGTCATCACAGTGTACAAACGGGAACACAGGGGTACAGTTCACTTGGTAGTCACAAAAGTTCACCGGATAATTTTCTTTGGTGATGGATCTCCACTTCTTGGTGTGCCGCTCGTAGAGGATGTGCTGTTCTTTCTTCACTGCTGCTTCCACTTGTTCCAGGAACTTCTTGGTATCTTCTTTTCGCCATGATCTTGTAATGTGTAGGTAGTGATATCCTCTTAGTTGGTTCGTCACTTCTTCTTTGTCACTCTATTGTCGTCTGAACGATCGTAGAAGCTCTAGTTGGAGTGAGAGCATCTTCCTGGAGATTGCTTTATTGACTGTAAGTTCGGCAGGTAGTCGGATGATGTGCTGAACACTGTTGGGAATTAGCTAATAGTGCGTTGTGCTATTAGCTATCCGAGTCTATCTAACTTTTCTTCTATTTCTGGTTGCTATTGTTTGTGCGTTGGCCATTATATTAGCCAACCGAGGTTGTTAAATATCTTCTTAGTCAAATATTCTTGCACTTTTAGGCTGCTGCTTGACCTTTTGCTGTTCTCTCTGTAGATATCTCTGTCCTTCGCAATTTGTGGATCGTAACTCATCAGTGATCTTTGTGAACTTAGTTCCATTGCTGGCGGCGTTTAATAGTCTGTGTTGGAATCACTAAATCAGAGCGCCCATAGAAGTGTCAGTGGCACGAAGTACTGGCGGATTTTATTGTACATTGCATACTTTTGTTTTTATCGAGCCATTAAAGTCTTCAAGAAGCGATCCAACCTGTTTTCAACAACGATGACAATTATAAATCATAAAGACACTGTCGCAAAATCTAATAAGGTGAAGATGCGATCAATCAGACTGAACACAAGAAGACCACCTATTGGAGTGGTTAGAATCATAGAGTAGGTATATTAGGTAGAGTGGTAACTCTCCATTTATTAAATCCCCAATGTGTATACACTTTCGATTTTATTAAATGAACTCAAAGGAGATACAGTCGGAATTGTTTTCAAATGTGAGATATGCGCATTTATGCAGTTTTGAAGAAATTACAACGGAATTGACTGATCATGATAGCATAAAGCAGAAGGAAATGATATTATGTTATAGATAGTCCGCGTCTGACAGCCTTGGTGAGGCAATGTTTGTTAAATTGTCAACTCGATGACCTGCACTATTGCTTTCCTGCTGAACCTCAAGAGAATCTTCTTAAGCCTGCATCACGCAACAACTGCCACTAGCATGGCAAAATGCCAGATTCAAAGACAATTCAAATAACTTTGAAAAATGTAAATGGGTCCACATCACTATTCAGATTCAAGAAATGAAGCATGAATTTAGTGAATCACGAAATCATGACGATGAAAATTGAATTAAAAACTTGACATTTCAGCCAATAAAGCATGAATAATATCGCGACTTTTTCATGAAGGCTTTCATTATAATACAATTCATGAAATTCCCTGGCAAATTAGCTTAATTTCCGCTTATTTAGGATGATTATTAGCAAATATTCATTCCTTTTGATATCCAGCTTACTTTATACTACTTACAACGAGGAGTCATCTCGGTAGCATTTAAATTTTTTAAAACTACTCAAATAATTTCTTGGACCACGAGAACGTAATCTCCGCAAAAAATGAATCTTTTCATATAAAAATGTTCACTGTATACAGATACTTGTTTGAGTCGACACCATAGAGTAGATATATTAGGTAGAGTGGTAACTCAGCATTTATTAAATCCCCAATGTGTATACACTTTCGATTTTATTAAATGAACTCAAAGGAGATACAGTCGGAATTGTTTTCAAATGTGAGATATGCGCATTTATGCAGTTTTGAAGAAATTACAACGGAATTGTATGATCATGATAGCATAAAGCAGAAGGAATGATGGTATTTTACAGATTCTCATGACAGCATTGGAGATTTAATGTTTGCTAATCTAGCAATTCGACAGGTTCCTATTACTTTCTTGCTCAACAAGCGTAACCATATCACGGGCAACCTGCCACTGGCACAGCAAAATTGCATAGTCAAAGACAATGATTTCACTTAACTTTGAAAGATATAAATGGTTCCACATCACTATTCAGATTCTAGAATTGAAACATGAATTTAGTGAATCATAAAAACATGCCGGTGAAAATTGAAAATTGAAGCCAACTAAGCACGAATAATATTGACTTTTTCATGAAGGCTTCCATTATAATATAATTTATGAAATTTCCTTGATTCCCTTAGTTAGGATGCTTATTAGCTAATACTCATTCCTTTTGATATCCAACTTGTTTCATACTACTTATGTAGGAGAGTCATCTCGGTAGTATATAAATTGGCAAATTTTGACTTTTTTCAAAAGTGCTCAAATAATTGTTTGGACCACGGGGACGTAATCTCCGCAAAAAACTGAATCTTTACATATAAAAATTTAGAATTACAATTAATCGGTTTCTCACACCTATCTCTGGTGCAGACAGTTTTCATGCTGCAGCATTCGCAGCTTTGCCATCAAATTCAATATCCCATACATGGCAAGGAATGGAAAATAGGCCTTACATTCTCTCTCAATTCCATTGCACATACAGTATTAATAATTAATGAATGTCTGTGTTACCACAGCAGGCTATAAATTGAAGCGTCAAAACATTTCCCTAGAGCTACAAGTGAACCTCGCTGTTTGACGGAGACAGAAAGAAAATAATTAGTGTTGTTTTTCTTTTCATGAATTTACGGTTACTCGTGTTCCGCGTATTCATCCATTCTCTTTGAAATTTACCAATCTCTAAACTGTCTCGTCAAAATCTTTCTATCTCGGCTTATCTCCTCGGCGCGAATTGCATGCACTTGTTTGGGTCGTATTTAAGTTGCAGATAAGTCAACTGATTATTCTTCAGAATTGAAAAGCGCCGCTATGGTATGTATTTCTTAACATTGCAACGTCAAGTATTTTATATGGCCTTCTATCATCATGATCTATTAGAGAATATATATGATTAGAAGTGCGTTCAGAAGTGTTCAATACGCATGTACGCTACACGTGAGATATTGTGACTGCTGATAAAACGATTATGACATATGGATGAAATAATCACATGATTTAAATTGAAGGTCAATGCTTTATTCGCATGTAACGGTTTATCACAACATGTCATGCCTTTCTTTTCTTATACATTTTTTTCTTAGTTGATTGGTATTCAGGCATCCGTGCTCAAAATGTAAGTCTAAATACCAAATTCAAAGCTTAAGTATCATAGCATTGATTTAAAGTTTTCCAATTATATGGTAAGCATGGTTACGATTGGAATTCGAGCAAGACTTCTGTGTATTTATTTCACTCACCCTTGTACTTATCCTCTTTTCCTGGATACATTCTAGCTAAAGAACTGACGATTTCTATGAAAATCTATATTTCTATAACACTTATCTAATGTGTACAGAACATTAAACGTTCAATGCACTGTACACATTATTGTACGTGAAATCAATTATGCTAAACCACAGGTATTTTACTTTGCACTTAGAAAGTCCTCGTCATCGATTTAATGTACTCGTCCTCTACGGGGACTCGTGCATTAAATCTGTGACTCGGCCTTTATAAATGTGTAAAGTAAAATATCAGTGCTTTATCATATACATAATGTGATAAATAGCTTTCTTTCGATGTTAACAGCAAATTACAAGTTACCATTGGCGTAATCTTGAGTTTTGATAAATTTCATAGTTTGACACTGATGTACTTTACACCCTCCATGAGTTTCTTGCCTATTCAACCTGCTTTCCTCCATCTTGTTATCAGCTCCTCTATGTTAAAGTGATCAATAAGGAGCAATCACTCGAAATACATGTTGTATGAGTGGCTTGTATGGCTAAAAAGCACACCTCACTTGAAACTCACAATTAAAAGGCAGCCGAACTGGGATAAAAACAACAACACGTCAAATATTTAAGTAGTCTTCAATGACAAGTAGTTCATATGTACCTAAGCACAAAAATTCGCCAATGCCATGCAAAAGATTTATCGTCGAAAGCGTGCTTTGCATGTATATCTCTTCAGTCTATCCGCTCAAATTGGCCCAACAGGTCATCTAGTTGCTAATATCCCACCCGATCGAAGTTCCCTTAAATACTCCACGAAAGAATTCTCAAATTTTCTCGAGAATTTTCTTAGAAACCAAATTTCTACGTCTCTCCATGACCTCTACTGGCTGGACTCTATCCTTCTTTTAAATGACTGAGGTAAATTTCAGTCAATAGTGACTCTATTTTTTTTTGATAGATGCTAATCTTTCCCTAGTATAAATGTAATTTTTGAGCCTGTGCATATTAAATGTACAGGACCGCGCTTGGTCGGGTTTGAGCGTCCAGGATGAAGCGGTCGAAACGCGATCGTCCTGACCAAGTTCCTGTTTATGACCTCATTAAAAATAGTCAACTAATTTGTATGCATATTTTGTAGAATTTTCATTCACGTTTTAGCTTAAGAAACTAATATTAATTCTCTTACACACCTGGTAGATTTTAGATAGCGTAATCCCGCTGTGTTAGGTAGATCTGGTATTTTGATTGGAAACAGACCTGTCCTCTTATCATCTGAATGGACAGACTGTTAAATAGGATCTTTTCAATATATAAGTGATAAACATAATTTTGAACAGAACGACTTACTCGCCAATTCATTACACATGAGGAGAGGAGAAGCTTTGTTTGTCCTTCTAGTAAGCATTTTTTAAATTTTTTTGACATTTTGGGATATAAAAATTTTCTTTTAAATCATATTTTGTACCTATTGAAAATTAACTAGTCATTAGCTTGTTTTGTTTTTTTTTAATTTTGTTACCTTGACGCACTTTGCTACGTTGAATTGTCTAAGACATAGCCATATTGGATTGACTGTGGCTTAGACAACTTGGAAGTGTGATACCGCAATGTATTTGAGAAAATTAGAGAAAATCTTTAATGTGTGTTATTGAAGGCAATGCCTGTGTAATGTAGGTAATTCTGTCGTACTTAAAGGTGTAGTATGTAGTACACATGATAAAAATGTGCAAGATTTGAAGCAGATAGGCTGCAATGGCGAGAAACTTTGGAAACTTTAAATATTCTAGAGCACTCTGTTCCTCACCATTTCTTGCTACATTAAGGCGCATTATTAGTTCAATAGTTCTTTCTAAATAAAATATGCATCATTGCAGAATCGTAATAAATAGACTTAGGATCCATGACAGCTCTAGTCAATCTCTCCAACTTCTTTAAAATCAGTTTTCACGGAGCTTTACATCAAATCTTTGAAGCAAAATTGCATTAACGTTGAAAATCTAACCGAGAATTTCCTGCTTGATTCAGGCACTTATCCATAGAGTGCAATATAATTCAAGAAATGCTCTCCTGCTCTGATACTTTTGGCCGCAATTGTACATTGACCCACGATTGGTTCACAAGTAAACCACTCCTATAGGCATCCATGAAACTGCTGGACTATTTTCTTCAATATACAGTGTACCTTCGTAAAAGCACCTTAAAGTCTCTTTACACTAACCGAACTTAGTGCTGTCCAGTACAACTTCAACTTATTCATGAGCTTCGAGTTCATTCATGATAAAAAGAAATATCTTCAGTCAGCTATTATTTGACACTGGTGTTATGTGATGTTCTATTTCTCAATCAGGAAGTGCTGGAAGGGCAGACATTTAACACTGAAAAAGACAACATAAAGGGTTCGCTTTGAATTTGCAAGGCTAAAAAGGGATCCCGGACCCAAATATGCTGGGAAACACTGCCATAAGATGCTACATAAACCACTACCATATGAAAGACATCAATGCTACTCGTACATTATCACAATGTTTTATTTATATTTACATCTTTTTTTATAAGAATTCTAGCGGAACCAGTCGCTATGAACTCGCTAGAAACATCTTTGCATCCGTCAACAAGAGGATTTTCAAGGTCTTTAACCTTGTCTTTGATCGCCGAAATCAAATGGTTGCATTTGCATTCCGGGTAATTATCTTATTGTCTCGAAAGGGATACGTCAGTGCACGTTTCGAACACTCTTTAAAATAGTTGTTTTCTGTGAAATTAACGTGCTTGGCCTACCGTTTTCATCACGATGACACTAAACGCATTAAAGAAGATAGCGATTTTAGCTCTGTAGTAGATCGTGCATGCTAATGACTTCTCAGTTAACGACATGTTCTTCGGATGCTTATTTGGGTAATTCGCAACGCTGCTCGTCAAATGTTAAACCATTTACATGCATCTATTTTGCTTGGTAAAAGGCGAGTGCTCGTCTCGAGTTGGCTTTCAGTAATACCAAAGAGTTATTTATCTAAAGCAGAGACCCCAACTCTGAACTATCCTAGTCTTGTGTCATTTTAGAATATATTGTCAAAATATATGGTTGTGGCATGACATCATTTGGCACGATTGCAATATATTTTCATTTGAAAGGGCCCATTGAATGGGGCCAGATTTTTCATTTAAGACAATTGTTTATCTAAGAAAGCACCATGGAGGTTGGATTGTTGAATACCCATGTTATCTAAGTGCAGGAGGATATGAGTATTTCGACCACTACAGATGAAATAAAAAAATCACCTGTGGGATCTGAAAGAGGCATGCTGGAACACCTCCCTGGTGGGGATCGCTTGCAATGGATTATGAGGATCAATCACGGAAAAATCGGAATGTAATTCATAAATCAGTGGTCACAAGATCAACTTTCATTATTTCTTCCAAGCTGTCTACATCATTGGCTAACTGCTAGGGCAAATATTTCGCATTATTTTGCATAGTCGCATATTTCCAACTATTTTGCATAATTACATGGTAAGACAATTATCAATAAATTTCGCAGTACAAATCACACACAACTATGAATCTTTTCTGAGTATCCTCCATTCTTAGCTTCCTTATCTTTCTTTAAGTAAGGATATGTTTCTGCCATTAAGATCTTGTAATATTATACATATGTATCGAGTGTTGAAAGAGCTTTATCCCCGACTTCTTCACATAACTTGTGAAACACATATTATACATAATTGCGCAGAGAAAGTCCCTGCTTATTTCACTGATAGACCCGACAGCCTGGTGTTGGCGACGATCGAAGGCGAAGTGGAGGGACGAGCCAAGAGAGGAAGACGGAAAAAGGCGTGGAATGACGATCTTCGAGGGACGCCCACGGCCCGGTGAACGGGCTACGGCATTGAACCTGAACCTGAACCTACATGTATTTCACTGATATCGATAATTTGACTTCACGTGTAAAAGCGACGACTGTGAAGAGCAGTTTAAGAAGAAACTTATTCACCCAAATTGGAGTATCACTCGTTGGAAATCATGGTTAAAAGCTGCCATGTACTACGCGTCGAATCTTCCCGCTGTGAATTCAAAGGTGACGGGCTTTTGGTTACTCGCGCAAAGGAGGTGATTGCTGATCCAAGCGTTTTATCCTCGTTGATGGTCATCAAACGAGATTATGAGGGTCTTACAGAGCTCATATACATGACTGAATCGCGGTACTTTACTGTTGGGAGCAACTGTCTTTGCTTGATTTTCATGAAGATGTTTGTGCCATACAGAAATATTTGAAGAAGAGATTAGAAGCTAACACAGACTTCGAAGTCATTTCGAAACTCTGACGAAATGACATTTCTCCTTCTACATATGTGAAACTTCGACAAGCAACATCGACATTTGTGGAAAGGAGTTTCTCCATGTTAAAAAACCTATTGGCTAAAGACCGCAACTTTCTCAGCGAAAACGTCAAACAGTTTGTGTTGCTTCATTACAATACCGTTACATAATAAATTGTATAAATAGACATTCTACGTATCTGGGTTCTGCTTGATATTGATCTGAATTGATCCTCGGGTTGAAACCATATAAACTATTTTATTGGCAATACTTGTTGCATCCCTTATATAAACGCACAATTTCGCACAATTATCATTCTTTAAATGCACAACTTTTAGTCTTTTCCTGCACAAAAAAAATTGCTATACTTCTTGCCCAATTTTATTGAACTTAAACAATAATGTATGTGCAAAAATGCCAGCAAATGCTCTCAATATAATCACATACAACCGCAATCAAATTGAATATGTCGAAATGAAATTTGACCATCATGATTCTTTTATTTGATAAATGATCGTTTTATCAACATCTCTCACTGTGATTCATTCTACTCTATAATCCGTTATTTCCATCTTCGCTATTTTCGATTTAAATTCTATCGATATTCTTTAAATCCCCTTGTTAGCTCTAAAGCTATGTCTTTCTAAATTCAATCTCGAAACTGTAAAAGTTGTCCAAAAAAAATACAAGCATCCAAATTAATCATAATAAAGAAACTGTTTATATTTCACTCAATAGGTTTTACAGATTGGCTCATTTAAGATTGAGATTAATGTATCATACGAAAATAGGAATCTTTTCACAAAAGCGCATGTTTAAAAATTTGCTTTTTAAAGGAAGTTTTGAAACATCGATTTCAACCTGTTCTTTAACAATTCCGGGATTTCGCTTGACGTGAAAAACCTCATCATATTTAGAAAGAAAGATGCAACATGCAATAGTTGTGTCTTATGTAAATGTGCACTTCATGTGGTCATGAATTTTGCATAAATGTGCAATTAGTAACCAAATGCTTCTTAGCACCATTAAAAGGCATTTATGAAAGATAGTAATGTGATATCAAAGCAATCCGCTTGCGTGAATAGATCTATATAGTCATACTAGATCAATATAGTCATTACTAAATAAAATCACAAAAGAAAATAAAAAACATTGCACTTTGAGCCCACATATATAACCGGCAACTGAATCTTAAAACTGACACGACAAATACAGTTAGTTAAAAAAGTGTTCTCAGAATTTTTACTTAACTTCCTGTTCATTATTACTATAAAGTTCTAAAAGCAGACATCAAAACAGCAAAAATTTCATGTTTTAAATCGAAACTGATTATTACTCTTCATCAATTTTTAATTCCTCTACTCATCTATCCTTTTCTAAATCGTGGCGATTTAAAAATCCAGAGTTATGAGGAATTACTATTGTCCATGGCGACTGATAAATGACCGTTCATGTACTTCTACATGTACATGTATTATGCAAGATTCATGCATGTATTAACGCATCGTATTTTGGAAAAACAATTTTAAAAATAACTTAGAATAGGAATCTAATTTTATTCATAGATGCCTGATAGAAGACGCACTATAAATTTTTAAGCGTTCATAGGCTTTACTTCGTTTTGGGTGCTACTTTCTTCTTTGGGGTGGTCTTCGCCTTATGGTCTTTGGCTTCTTGCCACCTGGCATTTTTAGCTGCAGGTTTCTTGGTTCGTGTCTTATCCTTGTTGGATATGGCATGTTCTTCTCAGTCTCGGGTTTCTTTGTGCAGGCATCTTTTTGTTTTAGGTCACCTATTCTTCACTTGTTTCTCCTCCTTAACAGCTTTCAAAGAGCAAGTGATTGACTTGCCTTCGCTGATCGTTGGTCATCCAGCTCCTGACAGCTCGGCGAACGAGATGAGGAGCTCTGTCGGGAAAATGCACCTTCAATTGATGGGTGAATTTCTTTCGGAAAAGGATGACTTCTTCTCCGCTTCTTTTATGAAATTTCTTTGAGTATAAACCTTGGATACAATTATGAAAACCCGGCAATTCCTTGTCAGCAATGATGCGATGTGCTCTGCCAGGATTCACCTTGCCGACTGAATATGAATTATCGTCCTGCATGGAGATTTGGTGCATAAATTCAAACTCCACGTATCAAATGTACACGGAAGTATTTCTATGCATTCTGCATTAAAAAACTATTTTCTTTTTCATTTGTACGTACTCACTAAAATTTGAATATTAATCATTCTGCGTATCTAAGAATTTTCATTCATTGGCTACTGGGCTGTCAGTAGTATTCATTCACTGAAAAAATGTTCTTTTCAGTCAGTGATTTACCTCCAGCCTAAATGATAAGGACGAGTGTATTTCGACAGAACGCTCGTCCGTCGGCATAGAAGACACCAAAAATTCAAACACGGATATGCGCGCACGAATAACCTCATATCTTTGTCTTCTCTGTGCAATAAAGCTGTAAATAAGCTAATTTTGCTCGTGTGTACATGTTAAATTTTCTGCCTTTACGAATTACAATGTCTGAAGCGTCCGCAAATAGTTTTATCGAATAACTCTGTATGTGGGTGGACTAAAAATATTTTTGTTTCAGATCATTATACATGTAGTCTAAATAGTTTTAAAATCTATATGCTTCGTCTGAGGACATAATCGGTTTTCCATAAATGATAAATGCAAGGATGATTTTCAAGTAGTAATCAAAAAACTGCTATGAAAAAGAAAATTTCAGCATCACCACCCACTTATCTAGGAGCGGTGTTAGACGGCCATCCTGTTTTCAAGCTCCTGAAGATAGCAATTGTACTCTTTGATTAAGTATTGGTAAATAAAAACATAGGACGCACAGCAGAAATCAAACAGATAGACACGATACTGAGCAAATAAAATCATTACGCACACACAGTATCTTTGGTTAGAGCTGAACAACTTCAAAGGCCGGAATTATTGTCAGTACTATTGATTCTTGCCGTCGATAATATCTGATCCGAAATGCGCACAGTAATGTTTGCATGTTCAACCGCTCACTGAAAAACACAGAATGAATAAATTGAACCTTTCCTATGAGATTTATTGGTCAAAATCAATTGTTCTTGATTGGTATGATGACTAAGGCACAATAAAACAATAAATAATTCATTTGTCTTTGTACGTATATATATATATATATTCATTTGTGCATTTATTATCTCAAACTGGCTCATCTTCGTAATATAGCTTTGCGATTGAGACATATAAATTAGAAATTTTGTAGAAAGCTAAAATTTTGCAAACCTTTGGTTGCAAATGTTCTTTATGTTTACAATGCTGAATTGATTGAATAAAAATATGTTATTTGTGCAAGGAATTCTACTCAAAAGACGCAGAAGAAATGTGGGAGATTTTCTTTCAAAAAAGAGGCAATGTCAAATGCGCACGTACACAAATATTTGCCGTGATATTTCAGACGTCCAAGCATCTACAAATGTAACTATAAGGCTATATTGCATATGAGAAATCTGTGCCCCCAAAATTACTTTGTTTTACCAAGGTTGCGAAAATCTTTAATAAGTAGTGCAGACTTTGTAATATTGAACTTCCAAAAGCTGGATGCGATGTCTATGGTATTATAGTTGATCATAATGTGATTAGCAGACTATTCTAAATTTTGAAAATCGATGTGTTTCACTCAACGCTATCAAACATGATGTCTGCAAGTAGTGGCACAATTCAAGTCTGCTCAAAAAGTGCGTACTTTTCAAAATATATCACAATGCGACCTTCCAGTCGGCCAAATCCATAGATTTCGGGTACATAGATTGGAAATCACTAAAAATAAATATTCACAGAAGTCTGTGTCAGAATTTTTAGTTTTGAATAACAGAGTGATCATAAAGTCGCGCAAATGGAGAAAATGTGATATTTTATCTGTCGATATCATTGCTAGCGATAGCTAGGTCACATAGCCATTTCACTTGTGCGACTTTATGATCACTCTGTACAGCAAAAATGTGACAGATTTAACCTTCGACCTCAAAGCGTCCATTTGGACTCAATTTGTGTCATCTCTATGTATATCATCACAAACCAAGTAACAACTGCTCGCTCAAACGTGATATTGATTAACAATAGAGACTATAATAGTTCACTGTTTCCTGCGCCATTGAGTTGAGTAATGCATACTAGCACCTGGGGGTTCATTGGTTGAAAATGGGAACAGGCTTGGATAGCTGCCATTCCATCCAGTATCTGGAATCACCAGCAGCTCTAGTTCACATCTCTCAACATCGATACATCTCCCTATATAAATTTGCGTCCCTACCCGGAGAAAATTTGAGATGAGTTTAAAAGCAGCATTTGCTGAATTACTGCACACATTAAGTTTTAAAGTGTCAATTTGTATATCAAATCTAGCATTTGTTTAACTTCCTAACTGATTTGCGTTCGAAGCCTATCTAGATCAGTTGATGCCTGGAAGATATTGTATCATATTTTTTTTTGCAATCAAATGAAAATTTTCACCTCCAAGAATTCTTTTAAATTAGGCAAGCCTAGAATTGTGACTAGATTAGAGCCTGAACGGATCGTTTTACCGCAAGACCGGAAAGTCTTAGTAGTAGATGGGTCGCTTCATCTCGACTCGGTCTGTATAGCATCATATAAAACCATACGCAATCCGGTAAGCGCCTTCGGGGCAATGGAACATGTTTTCTGTAAAATTGATGAATGTCAATCCAGAATAAATTGCTTGTTATCATTATTATTAGGTTGCATATGTGAGCATTTTTATCCCTTGATTATCGCAGGGATCTTCTTTCGTTTAAACTACGAGCGTATTTATGAATGCAGTGAATGATCAGATTAATCCCTTTCATCATCATGTTATGTTCCATCATGTCTCCCTCACTTGGGCAAATTCACTTTACGTAATCTTGACTTGCGACGAAACTCTCTCTTCATTTTTAGCATGTGCAAACTAGCAAATAGGCGGATTCATTTTGTAGCATGTTGCCTACTTCATTTGCTTAAGTCTTTGTGTTGGAATCCTCATGTGAAAAGTCTCACGATTTCTTGTTTTGTGACTGTTGCCAACAAGCGCTATCTGTTTATTTATCTAGATTACGAATTTTCAGTTAATTGGAGGAAATCCATAAAACATGCTGAACATTTACTACTCTATTTTTATCATGAGAACAATGAACAATAATGTACAAGTAACAGAAGTTAAATATTCGCTGCAAAAAAGCAAAAAATGGAATTTAAAAAAAAGCTATAAATTAACAAATCATTGTCCTACGAAACTCCGCTAAGATGAACATTGATACCAAAAATTATCTCATAATAAGACTTTAAAAATAAGATAAAGATGTCCTCAGACTTGAGTAAGTCAGCAGACATCCCTCTATTACATGCTTGGGCGAACTGGCAGTGTGCTACCCTTGAATAAGACAGGATGAATAAACCCAGAGTAGTCTGTTGTGCAGTCTTATATCTTCTTCAGCCAATCTAGATATTTTGAGTTAGTTAAGGCCATTCCGAGTCGCACTGACAAGCCCTGCAGAGCGAAACGCATAGGCTACAGCTACTAAGGAGTTTTTGTGTTTAAATTGTTTAAGTCTGAGGACATCGTTCTATTCTGTGCTCAGGCAAGCTGACACTGCAATTTTTGTGACAAAAAATCTCATTGTTTTCAATATAATGATGCTCACATCTTGTTAACGCTGATGAATGATTGATGTTTACATTTGCAGAATGGCAAAAACACATTATGAATTCATTGCTTTTCATGTGAATGTCAATCACTTTTCTGTTTTAAAAATCTGTTATGTTTTATAAATCCTGAATTTTGCATCATAAATTGCTTCTCCATCACATGTGAAAATGGATAATATAAGAGAAATACATTCTTGCTGACGAGAATCAAATTCCAAATTAAACTACCATGATCATTTAAGTATCAGTAATGTCCAAGAACATGTGAATTTTACATCTTCCTTACCTTGATCTCTTTCAGGTTTTTGCTATTCGAAGCAAGTCAAGTCAATCATTGAAATTCGATGCATTTCTTGTATCAATTTTTGCATCTGGATAAATGAAAATGACTTCATGGGAATCATCTCAAATTAAACCAAATATATAAACTTAGCACAATTGAAAACGCACCACCTGTCAAATCCGTCAAATTGATCGCTATACACGATTGATAAAGAATGGAGGACGCATTCTAACCGACATAGATATCTGTGCTACGGCCGGACGGCGGTCAGGGGTCTAATGACATGATTGACAGCTAATGTAAATGAATAGAACAAACTTTTAGTGATTAAGAAAAGAAATTATTAAACATAACATCTATACTTGTACAAGTTAATAGCGGGTATAACCTCCGCGAGCAGTCAATAAGGCACTGATTCGCCGCGGCATTCTGAGGACGAGCCGTCTCAGAAAATTTTGAGGAATTTGTTGCCAAACTGCAACCATTGTCTCTTATAATTCACGCAGTGTTTGCGGAGGCGGGTCCCGCTGCTGAACTTGGCGCTTCAGATAATCCCACACGTGCTCGATCGGGTTCATGTCCGGCGACCTTGATGGCCAGCGAAGAGTCCGTATCCCTAAGTTTTCCTTCAGCTGCGTCACATTGTATGCACGATGCGAAGGTGCGTTATCATCTTGCAGGATCCGGTTGGCCACGTCTCCGAATGTTCGAGTCGCAAATGGCAGAAGATGCGTTTGCAGCAGTTCAGCATAACGCTCACCAGTCACGTTCGTGTCTTGCCCGTCAGGGTGATGCCTGCCCACACGTGAACGGATGGCCCCTGTTGCTGATGAGTAGGCTGGACGTGTTGCTGCAGCATCTCTTGGCGTGGCACACGCCAAACACGAATGCGGCCATCATTGCGGAACAGACGAAACAGACTTTTGTCAGTGAAGATGATACGTCTCCAATGTGGTAGTCTCCAGTGAACTCGTTGCATCGCCCAACGATCTCTTCGTGCCACATGCGCAGGTGTTAATCTGGGGCATTTGCGCATCTTCCTTGAGCGAAGTCCTTGCTCTCGAAGCCGATTTCTTATGGTGCCCGAGCTCAGGATGTTGCCTCTGCGACTTCTTTCGCCCCACATCAGTCGTAGCAGAGTTGCGGGGAGTGTGGGATTGCCTCGCACCATTCTGAGCAATCGCCGGTCAGCTCTGGCAGTTGTGTGACGAACTGCACCAACGCCAGCATGTGCCACGATACCATTTGCTCTCGCTTTCTTGAGAAGTCGGGCAATCGTCGTATGCGAACGACCGAAATGTCGTCCGACTGCCCGAAGGGACATTCCAGCGTCAAGCATGCCAATAGCACGCCATCTTTCGGCATCAGACATTTGACGCACCATCTTAAGATTTTTCACAAAACCGTCATTTCCCATAATAAGTCGTTAATTTTATACTTCATGATCGAAGTTCAATTTGAACACATGCTTGCTAAGTAATTCGGTAATAATAATGCTTGCTTCAGTAATTCAGTCTGAACAATTACGCAATCCCACCACCAGACCGCCGTCGTGCAGATATCTATGTCAATTAGCGTGCGTCCTTCATTCCATATTCAATCGAAGCGATTTACTTCGAATTAGCTGGATTTGACAGGTGGTGCGTTTTCAATTGTGCTAAGTGTAAAAACCGACGTTTCATGAATAGCAAGTGGTCTTGATATTTAATCTATTTGTATATCTATTTAGGTACATTGGCGCTATAAAGTGTATTGAAGTTGTGAATAATGTGCCTATTGAATACCACAGGGTTAGAAAAAATACTCTTTTTTGATGTTTTTGAATATTTTGGAGTATTTCAAATACTTCGAGTCCCTCAAATGTTTTTAAAATAGTTTTGCTTTTCGGACTATCTCTGAGGCTATATCTTACCACCAATTCAAAGACCATCACATGGACATTTAGACCAACACAAATGCTTTGAGCTTCGTAAAATTTCTTGATTTAATCAAAAAGCAAATTAATGAAAATTGGGATGCATCGGCAGTCAACTGCCATATCATTTCAAACGTTTTCAACACTAAGTAGTTGAAACAGTATGCTAGTGGATACAGGCACGGATTTTGTAGCAAGGTTGAGACGATTATCATAAACCCGAGCTTGACAGTTCCACTTTGCTGAACAGCAGGCTATTCGTGTAATGCGAGAGAACTTGCAGATTGTGAATAAGATCATTAAACCTTGATAATTGCAGTGAACACTGTGCCTGTAAGCACGGCGGAATGTGAGAGGTTCAAGTCAAAGAAATTTCATGTCGAGAGATATAAGTTGTTCTTGTGAAGAAAACTGGAACACCCACAAAATTAGACAGGTCGTCTCTTCTTCCGTTTGACTAGAAAGGAAGCATTGGAACATGTAACGTTAATGAAATGGCACAATCTCCTGACTAAATATCATAGCAATCGAACAATGAGCAGCCAGTTCAACATGAAACACGCCAAATTGTGCGAAGTTTCTGTGACTGTTATCAACCGGATCACACAGCAAAGAGACACAGACGATGTCAAGTTCTACAGAGAAGTTTGTGAACATTTTTTTATGCGCATGATAACTTTTTTTAATAATGATCGCAGAACCTAACATTATCGAGAAAACTTTTGCGCAATGATCTGAATTCTTCAAATCTGAAGGAATCGTGGCGATCGGAGCATTTTGAAGGAATTCAGAGCAATCCGCAAGCGACGCACGACTATTTTTCCTATCTCTGCAAGGTATTAAAAATTTCTTTTTGCCCACTTACTAAGTTCCTGCATGTGCCATCTGTTTGAATCAGTTTGCACTTCTAGCAAAGTGATACGATTAAACAATTTAATTCTGTGGGTACACCATTGTTATTTTCTTGTGATATCCAACAAAGTATTTAAGACCTGATTGATTTTGTACCGCTACGTAGATAACAGCAGGTTGAGAAAGAGATAGGATGATTTCATTGACGAACTTCACACTGTTTGGAAGTGCTTTTGAAATGAACACATTGCCCCATAGAATTTTATGAATTTCTTTTCTATTATACTTATAAATACATGCTCAGCATCTGCTTTTATTCCATAATGCTAGCCTACACTACTTACTTAATGATGACTGTTCATTAGTCCAACTATGTCGAAAATAATTATTTAGATATTATAAATCCACAGAAAGTGGTGGAAAAGAGACTGAGCTGAGGTGGGCAGGGCATGTGTTAAGGATGGGAGACGAAAGGGTAGTGAAACAAGTGGAAGAGATGGATGAAACAATGACAAGAAGAGGACGGCCAAGGATTCGTTGGAAGGACTGTATCAAAAGACACCTGGACTGCACAGAAGACTGGAGGACTTGGAATGAGAATGAGAAGAAATGATTGAAATGGCGGCAAGTTGTCAAGAACGCGTCAAAAGTAGTGATGGAGAATACATGAAATGACTACTGACTGCGCAGGTTTTACTTTACTAGATAGATGTAGTACTTCATCTTGTTGAATGTTGAGCCTTTATTGCTAGCAAGCGGGTGAATCAGGCTTCAATGATAATTGTCAATAATGCTTACGAATCAATCTATTGAATATCGATGAAATATTCATTGAATGTAAGTCAAATATGTTGGTAGTATCATATCAAGTTTCAATCACAAGATAGCAAGTCACACAAATAAGCCGAAATAATCTCATAACATAAGAAAGAAAAGAAGGAAAGAAAGAAAAAATGCTTTATTCACTGTCAATACAAAAGCGGTATATGACATTATTTTGTGATACAACTTCTCAAACACATTTTGAAAACTTTACAAAAGAATTGGTGTACAATGCAGAGGAACGTTTAACAGGTAACATTATTCTTGTTTGTCGAAGATCATACATGCTTTTGCTACGAAAGGTGAAAAACTGTGATAACGGGTGACAATATCTTTTACTAGCAACTTTCCTGGCTAGTTTTATGCAAGGTCTTTGAAGCATTTCATGCACATTACTGTTGTTCCGCAGTCCAGTTCCTGCCCATCTTCTCGCTAATCTATCAATTTTGTAGATCTTCTTCATGTGTTTCTGGCGAAGGTCACATATTACAGGCCATGAATACAAAATTTGTGAAAAAACCAAGCTGACATAGGCTTGCCAGATAACAGCACTCTTGTTGCGGTTACTTCTGAGTTTCTTAATAAAAGACATGGTGCGACAACACCGTTTATGTAGCTCACTAAAATGTTTGTCCCAACGAAGGTCATTTTCAAAATTCACACCAAGCACTTTGACCGAATCAACTTGCTCGATACACGAGTCATTTACACGTATATTCATCACAGGTTGATTTGACACATTTCTTGAAATAGACATGCATTTCGTCTTGTCTACATTGATCACAAGCTTTTTTGTTCTAACCCAGGCACAAAAATCATCCACATCAGTTTGAAAAGAGCTAGCATTATCATCCACAAGATGCAGCAAAATTATGTCATCAGCATATGCAATCACACGAGTATTACAAAAATTCGGTAAATTATTTGTCAAATTGACAAACAGTAGCGGTCCTAAAACCGATCCCTGTGGAACGCCACTTGAAACAGGCTTCCACGGCCTACTATAATCAGAAGATACAGCACGCTGGAATCGACGAGACAGAAAACTTTCTATCAAACAAACAACATATGGTTGAAGATGAAATTGTTGGATCAAATTATTGAGAAGAGTCAGGTGGCTTAGACTGTCAAAGGCTTTTCTGAAGTCAACAGCTAACAGTTGTACAGAGTTGGAAGTACGAGCAGTAATATGCTGCAGGATTGTCAAACGAAGGGTTAGGAGTGCATTCGTGCAGCCTCCGAAGTTGCAAGGTATAAAGCCAAACTGTCGAGGGTCAAGGCTATTCTTTAAATGCGGTAACAAAATGAAATCTCGAATAATCTTCTCGAAAACCTTGCTTGAAAAAGGTAGCAGCGAGATAGGCCGATAATCACTCTTTCCTTTTGGGATAGGAAGAATTTCTGCAAGTTTCCACGCTAGAGGAAAAAGATTGGCATTCAGACAACGATTAATTAGTATCGATTATTCAGATATCGATTATTTAGTGAATCTAGTTATAATAATAGTATAGTAGGTATAGTCAAGGGTGGACAATCTACATCTGCATCCGCGCGGATACCAACATTTAGTATTTTGTGGATGCAGATCGAACATTTTGAACTTTGCGGATGAGCAGATTGAACAAGACTACATTGACAAGTTGAATTCCGCACACTGTGAGCTCTACAAATCTATTTTGCCAACAAGGTGCCGGTAGGCTTGAGTAAAGCCTCAGTCACACTGAAACCAAAGCAAGCACGAGCGTTCCGAGCATACTCGAGCAAACGTATGTCCGCAAGTTATCAATCCCTCTGGTTTGCTTTGCTCGCAGCGTGGCAGTCTGCAACTGCTGCAATGATGACTTAATATTTGCTGCAAACACTTTGCTCGGAAACGGTTGGAAAATCTCGCAGTGTGGCTGAGGCCAGACTTGAGTTTTAAGAAATGTCCAGGTCAGTGCGGTGCCTGCTGTGGACCATGCTGTGACACGGATCACCTGGAGGTTGTAGTCATCCTATATAACACTCAGACACGTTGATGCAGATAGTACTTTATTTCGCTTATAAAGATATCACTTTTTACTACTGTCATTTCGGTGTTATTAAACTAGGCTTAGTATGGGTTGTCGGGTACACTCAGTCACGATTCGGACTTCATTGAAATTGGAATAGGCTCTATATTCAAAGAATTGCTGATTTTATCAGGTGCTGCTTGAGAATTTGACATCAGCGCTAATCCAGCACACTGATCCATAGAATACTTCATTCCATAGATTTACAATGCTCTATAGTTGTACTCAGCAATGCTCTGCAATCGTCAATCTCAGCATGATTCAGTACGAGCGGCAAATCCTTTCTAGGACTTCTAATCCATACATACTGTTTACAAACATTTTGAATAAGTCTACCAAAGATAATAAAATAGTTGAATAAAACAACAGTTGCTCGAGCTATCTACAAGTGCACAGTGAAGAGTGACTAAATGAGAATATCGATATGAAGTGTCGACACTGCCCTGCCAGTCCTGATATAAGCCCAGTGAGGCTTAAATTCAGTCTGCTCAGGACATTACCTGTGGGTGAGAGTGTATAGCAAACTTGTTGACATATAAAGGTTCGATTTTAACAGACAAGTCCTGGCCTCTATGCGAGTACTACCTCAAAATTGCTTAGGCTCGTTTATGGACATAGGCTGTAAAACAAATCATCCGCTGCAACACGGTTCGCAATAGTGGGTTAGGCTACATTGCTAGTAGGCCCTATACATAGCAGCTATCTTAGGCTTACTATTCGTAGTTTTGCATAGGCAAAATTATCTGTTAGTTTATTGACCGTATAGATGCAAAATCCACAAAAACACATTTTTCCTTTTAAGCTAATCTGAAAGACTTAGAGAATAATTTCAAAGACTTTTACTATTGCGGATTCGGTGCGAATACAGCGCGGATGCGGATGCTGATAGAAAATGTAGAATGGTTGCGGATCTGAAAAATCAAGTTTTTTTGTCCACCTTTGGGGATAGTAGGTAGAGTGTTGACTCAAAAAAGTACAGTCAAGGCTCGTAAATTCAGACCATAAATCCCAGGTTTTCAATGTCTTAATTATCGAAAGTTTTAATTTAAACTGCAGCCTATACATGCAAAAGATACAAAAATTGCCACGGCCGCGTGATCTTAATAAACGGAATCTTAATTATCCACGTCCGAATTAGCGAGCTTCTACTGTAACTGTATACAGTGAAAATTTTTATATCAAAAGATTCAATTTTTTACGGTGATTGCGTTTCTGTGGTCCAAAAGATTTTTTGAGCAGTTTTCAAAAAGCTAAATTTTTGCAAATTTATGTAGGCCTGCTACCGACATAGCCACTTTATAAGTAGTATGAAACAAGTTGGATATCAAAAGGAATGAATATTTGCTAACAAGCATCGTAACTAAGCCGAAATTATGCAGAATGAATCGCATTATGATGGAAGTCTTCAGGGAAAAGCCGAGATCTTATTGTAAATTCTTGACTGAAATTTCATGTTTTCAATTTTCACGGCCACGATTTTATGATTCACTAAATTCATGTTTCATTATTTTGAATCTGAATAGTGATATTGACCCATTTACATCTTTTAAAGTTAATTGATATCATTGTCTTTGATTATGTTATGAATTTCCTCTACAAGTGGCAGGGTGCTTGTGATATTATCACGCTCAAGGAAATACTCTTAAAGTTGAGCATGAAAGTAATAGCAGTCTATCGAATTGCTAATTTTACAGACATTGTATACCTCTCCAAGGCTGTCATGACACGGAGGATCTGTAAAATACTATACCATTCCTTCTGCATTTTAACAGACAAGTCCTGGCCTCTATGCGAGTACTACCTCAAAATTGCTTAGGCTCGTTTATGGACATATAAAACAAATCATCCGCAAATCATCCGCTGAAACCCAGTTGCAAAGATAGTGGGTTAGGCTACATTGCTAGTAGGCCATATACATTAGCAGCTATCGTAGGCTTACTATTCGTAGTTTTACATGGGCTGAATCTAGGCAAAATTATCTGTTAGTTTATTGACCGTTACAGCCTAAAGGATAGGCCTATAGATGCAAAATCCACAAAAACACATTTTTTTCCTTTTAAGCTATGATCAGTCAATTCCATAGTAATTTCTTCAAAACTGCAACAATTTGCACATCTCACATTCCAACTGTGTTCACCTCGAGTTCATTTAATAAAATCGAAACTGTATACACACTGGGGATTTAATAAATGCTGAGTTGCTGCTCTTTATTTACGCCTTTTGTAGCAGTTGATGCTTGTAACTTACTATTCCATAATATGATTTTCAGTATTTTGAAATATGCGATACTCACCGGTACATGCTTTGCTGAAGCGATATTTTTTACACTTCAAGACTCGGGTATGTTGAAAAATAGACCACCATGTCGGTCTATTGCAGGCTTTACGGCATTTATATGCCTATCTTTATAAAAAAGGATATAATAATTTAGAGCATTCATATATAGAAATGTGCACTGTATTCTCCCATAGCTCTAGGTATGTATTACGAGGTAAAAGTCCTGCTTTTTAAGTGTGATTATACACCGCAAACAATTTAGGAGTATAGCCCTGATCATTTCTCCAAAGCGGTCTACCTTATTGACCAAGGTCGACATAATATTCACAATGTCATCCACTGTCCTTGTTCTTGACTTTTGCTAAGTTCGCGTATTAAGGTCACATTTTATCGATCGCATCGTATAAATTTGTGAGGACTGATCACGCATTTCAATCTAGCAGTGTCGAAAAGCGAGTTTGTAATGCAATAATTGTCTGTATTATTATAACTATCAAGTTCATAACATTGTTTGATTGAGTTCAAGCTGTGTATAGAAAAATTCAAATCCTTTTGTCATAAATTGTGTAAATTCTTTCTAAATGTGGGCAGAACCCACCTACATGGCTCCTGTGCATTAGCTTTTTCATAATAAAGGAAAAACTTCAAACTTATTATGTCGCCGTAAATTTCTATTTCATGACCACGTAAATCATGCTTGGTTTCCGTAATTGTAACCTTATTAATGTTCGAAAGTTTGATAATCGTGCACCTCCAAAGCAATACTAACAAAGAAAATTAATGTTGAATTAAAGCATCAAACATGTACAATTCCTCTGACGAGTGCAAATTCATTCCTGATAATATCATTTATTTTAGTGATCATAATCTAACCATTCATTCCTGAATGTCAACTTGGATTGTGATATCGTATGACGCATCTCCTGATCGTGATCTTAATATGAATGCGTTTCATTTCATTCAAATTTTCCGTTGAAACTGATTCAGTTGTCGAATTAAGCAGTTAAGTTTCGGGCCTTTTTGCAAAACTCATTGTGCACTTTTTTAAAATTCATTTTATGCAAAGATAACGCTGAAATTTGATTGTCAACTTCCTCGATCGCTTTTTCAACAAACTGCGCTTGCCTTTGAACCCAGCAAAATTTGCATGAAGTGACATGTGATTCGACAGACGCCTGCACAAAGACGCGTTCACTTCCTAACATTCGTAGCGACGATTGGATCGCTTCCTACGTGTAGTCAAGGTTGACGAGGAGGTGAGGAGGAGGACAACAAGGAGGCGATTCTTCATAATCTTCCGTCTCCCAATCTTCATATCAACTGCTGACTTTCATCTCATTCTTCACGTGTCACAAAGAGTTGCTACGTGGGCCTTACGGTCCCCTCCGCTCACCCTTATCTTCCTGAGTCGTCATAAAAGGATATCATGGACGCCTCGTTCTTCGCCGGCCTTTCGAAATTTAAACTCGATGGTAAAAGTCGACCGGACGACGATTTCTCGGACCGATTCTCGCATACCTTCACAACTGCGCTCCTGGTGCTTTTCACTATCGTCATATCTGCCAGACAATACATCGGAAAACCTATTGCGTGCTGGGTTCCAACGGCATTTACCCGTGCTCAAGAAGAATATGCTGAGAATGTCTGCTGGGTCTCGAACACTTACTTTCTTCCTCCCCGAGTGCGAACTGTTCCAGTGGACGTCAGATCCCGAAATGACAGAAAGATAGGATATTACCAGTGGGTGCCATTTATCCTCATGCTTCAAGCATTCTTGTTCAGCTTACCCAGTCTCGTTTGGCGACTATTCAATTGGCAATCTGGTATTCAGGTGAGTCTTTGATTGTAAGTTATCTATTTTGCTGCACAAGAGAGAGTGCATTGGGGCCTGGGGAAACAAAAAGGCTTTTTAATTCCTTATGCATTTAATATCGCCTGGGTCCACCTGCCGCAGCTATGCGGAAGTGCGTTGCCGTTAAAAGAAAATCTTTAGGACTCGCAACTGTCGCAATTCTAATTCATATTCCAAAAATAGGATTTGATAATACGACATGCTTCATTGCAATACATGGAAACAGCTACAAACCTTTACCAGTGACAGGATGATCAGATGTGTCAGAAGGCATTACTGCATGTCACTGTGCACACTTTAGAGATGCAATTGTTCGACTTAATACTCTATTTAAGAAAGGATTTGAAGGAGTGGAGAATCCTTTTCTGAAAAGTCCTTTTGAAAGTCTTTTAGAACATTGTATTCTTTCTTCTAATTTTTAGAAATTCGGGGGCATGATGCCACAGGGCATGATATGACTATTCATATCTAAGAGCTATGAAATAAAAATGTTCATTAAAATTCTAAAGCTTCCATGACCCTGTATAGCCTGGACCTTTATTCTAGAAAAACCATTTCATTTTTGAAAACCGATCTTGCAATGAATAAAGTCCACATTTCCTCAAGAACCCCTAGAGGAAGACTCTTCAACGGAGCACTCATAATTACATGTACAAATACATGATCAAGAATTGAAGCTTTTGAAATGAGGCCTCTTCGGAGGGTGCTGAAGATTCACTGGTCCTCACACATAAGAAATGAAGATGTACTTCGAAAGGCGCGAACTGAAAGGAAAATGTTAAGCAACATCAAGAAAGGAAACTGCAGTATCTGGGACATGCATTAAGAAGAGAAAGAACATCATAAAAGACAATAATAACTGGTATGATGTCAGGATCGCGAATTCCAGGTCGCCCAAGAAGTAGTTGTGTGAATGTCCAGTTGTAAAGAATGGACTGGACACACCCTCACCGAGCTGTCTAGATTGGCTGCGGACAGAAGAGTTTGGAGACAGTTATCTGTCAGGAGCTCCACCAACCCTCGACGCGATGAAGGTGCTTGAAGTAGAAGAAGAAGAAGATCAAGAAAGCAAATTCTTCTATTCCAATTTATGTTTTTAGGTAACTAGTTGTAATCATGTGTGTGCAATCATGAGTGTACAAGTACTTAATAGCCGTTTGACTCAACGGCCTACACAGATGAGCGTTGCCCCATGCATTGAAAGGAATTAGAGTTTAATAGTTCACATTATTGCTTTAACATAATGGTTGCATAAAATTTAGTTGAATGTCTAACTCAACTCATGGTTACGGGTACTTCTCATACAAGATGGCCTAGTTAAGTTGAATTTATATTTAAATAACAAAGAATTTTATAACAAAGAAACACTTGCTATTGTAATGATTTGGGAATTTAAAGAATTAAAGAACAAAGGATTAGGCTTAGTGCATGATTATCATCATGATTGGCATCACTGATGCAATTTAATTGGAAAAAGTGAGCTTTCTGGTGCTTCTTGGAAATTTCATAATGTCAACACACTTTTCAATGAAGGAATCAGGTAATCAATGCATTAATTGCAAGAGTTGTTCGTGATTGCCAAGAACATAATTCGTGCATCGGCGTATTACTCATACTGACAGATATTCTACCTCAATAGCCTACGCAATTTTGTCGTTCAATTCCCATGCAAAGCGACATTACTTCTCATTTACGTAACATCTAAAATCCTGTGTGATAGTGGAAGTAGTATATTTGTAATCATTTATACCTGCTTGATTGTTAGCTTGTTTGATTAAGTTCATAAACAATATTCAAAATTCATAAGGTGACATCGGTATGGAACCGCTTCGCTGTGATTGAGGCCTAAGAGGAACTAGAAACTTAATAAGGTCAGGTGAAACCTTAAGAATACACATATTTATACTCACATATTAGGTAGTAGCAACTTGTACACTTGAAGGACGGAGAGAGAGAGAGAATTTGCTGTTGAGCGTCCATCCGTGCTCATTTATTTCAGTTTATGATAGATCAAGCAAGCGAGAAAGGAAGTTAAGCAGATACTTGTTTCAATTATCAGCAGATGTAGCTATCAAGACTCATGATTCGGACCACTGACCACCCTGATGAGTGAGAGTGGATTAGTCAGTAATGCGCAGCTTTATCGCAAGTGTGTGGAAAGTTTGTTTAATGTGCCTTACTGGCCATAATTTGCGCTCTAAACAATACGGTGGCCCTGTGATTAGAGGGTGTGCTTCTATGTCCTCTAGCTACATAGTCGGCGTTCGAACTTGCCCGCGACTGATGATGCACCACGATGCATCCACAGAATGTGTAATGTTGGGCTGTATCTGTTGAGATTTTATACATTTATCAATAGCCATTGTTTTGAAGACATTGTACATACCGCACCAACCACAGAATTAGACAGGTCGCCTCTTCTTCTGTTTGACTAGACAGGAGGCATAGGAACACGTAGCGTTAATGAAATGGCACAATCTCCTGATATAATGCCATAGCAATCAAACAATGAGCAGCCACTTCAACATTAGACACGCCAAATTGTAGGCTACGCAGTTTCAGTGACTGTTATCAACCGGATCACACAAGAAAGAGACACAGTTTTTTCTTACGCTGCTAACTTTTTTTGATAATGATCGGAGGGCCCAAAATTAGCGAGTTTTATTATTTTGAATTATGAATTTGAATATAAATTATGATTATGAATTATTGAAGTGTTGAAGAATGTGATTATGATTGTAATTATAATTAAGGCTGCCATATGATTGATTATGATTACGATTGATTAAGGTGTTCGAAATAGTGATTATGATTAATGTGGTCAGACGCTTTGTCATGAGCGCTGGGTAAGTTAACTATGATGGTGATTACGGCTTTCAGACGCTTTGTTGAGTCAACGATAATTATAGTTCGTTAAATAACAAAAAACCTACCTTACATCATGGAAAGACTAACTTCGTTCAATTCAAGCATTACAGAGAATCTGCTTTGCATCATACATCGTGCGATAATCATCGGAAGTTATGATATCAACTTTACAATGATCAGTAAATGGGTTAGGTTGTTGGTTAGGTAAGTGTAGAGCTACCTTGCTTTTCACCATGGTTCGTTTTGCCACCTAACCTAAGATTGAGACAGGCTGATATAATCTTAAGGTCCCCGAAGTTTTTTCCTTCATTTCATGCTGTAAAATCATTCTGTTAGGTAAGATAGGATTCCACCACGTAACAACCAGAAACAATGAATTGTTTGTTATTCGATTAGATATTTCAACGGTGCTGCCTTGGTTTGCTGGCTTTGATGGACAATCGATCCCCGCTACTTGTCTTAATGTCGGCGTTCACAATTGTGACGAGTTATTTATTCTGTGATTATAATTGCTATGACAACTGATGTGTGGTGGTGAGTGTTTGATCCTGTCAATTGACACCACAGAATTAAACAGGTTGAAAACGTTAATGAAATGACACAATCTGCTAACATAATACCATAGCAATTGAACAATGAGCAGCCAGTTCAACATTAAACACGCCAAATTGTGCGAAGTTTCTGTGACTGTTATTAACCAGATCACACAGCAAAGAGCCACAGACGATGTCAAGTTCTACAGAGAAGTGTGTGAACGTGTTTTCGTGCGCCTGGTAACTTTTCTAGTAATAATCGGAAGGCCCAACATTATCGAGAAAACTTTTGCGCAATGATCTGAATTTTTCGAATCTGAAGGAATCGTGGCGATCAGAGCATTTTGGATGAATTCAGAGCAATCTGTAAGCGGCGCACGACTATTTTTCCTATCTCTGCAAGGTACTAAAATTTCCTTTTTGCCCACTTAGTAAGTTCCTGTTTGTGCCATTGTTTTGAATCAGGGTGCACTTCTAGCAAAGTGATACGCTTAAACAATCTAATTCTGTGGCACCAACCAACACAGTGGCAGTCTGGTCTGATAGCGATGATGGAGAACTGTGGCAATATTCTGATATTTTTATCGGATGGTTTCATTAACTTATTAAGATGTAGCTTTTGTTATATAATATTATTACATTATGGAGATAGTTAAAAGAAGAGGAAAAGAACATGACGCAGAAATGTGAGAGGAGGAGAAAATAATTTTAGAGTCACTTATGCTTAACGCTAGAATTGCGAGGTTAACCATTTCATCAATATTCATACTGTCAATGATTCCAGAATCTATTGATCACGCACATCACAGGTATAAGATGAATCATGAAAACGTTTTATGTAATTTCTTAAAAGTTAGTCACCAATTAATGGAAAATGTGAATATCGAAAATTTGCTTCATTCGGCAGTTATTACTGAACGAATTTTTGACGCAGATTGTTTTCTCAACAAACGGTCAAGTGGTGGACAGAGTCATTGTGAGCGCTCTTTTCTACGCCGTTTGTTGACTGGATAAGTGTTTCACGTCATTTCAGCTTCATTTACCCACTACTTTGAACCTTAAATTTAGGGACGTGGTTGACTTTATTCGATAAGTTTAACGAGGATGAATATGTTGTGTCACGTTTTTAGATTTTCCAACATTCTGAGTATTCATGAACTGTTTGCAATTTGATTACTCACTGAAATACATCTTTCATTATGATGTATATTCATTGCAATTACATCATTATGTAATTAAAATCATTCAAACTATATAAGTTTGCGATAAAATGGCATATATTAAGCTATGATTGAGTCATTAAATCTTTTTCATTTATTTTGATATTAAGTAGTAGACCTATTCAATATCAAAAATGGACACAAATCATCAAATTCGAACCAGGACACCTGGACAAAGAATGATCGATCCTTGACACAGATGGATCGAACCTAAACAAAGGATGATCGAAAGTGGAAAAGAAGGCACCGAACGTGGACAAAGAGTGATCGAACCTGGAACAAAACATCGAAGCTGGACAAGGAATGATGGAACCAGTACAGAGAGTGATGGAACATAGAACATAGAGCACCACTATTAAGGAATCCATGCATAAAGCATTAAACATGAGCAATGAAACATCAAGCGACTGCCGCATCATTGAAATTTCACGATGAGTGTTTTTTAAGTTAGTAATCATTCACGTGAAGATCGAATTTTCATAATGCTGCATTTTCATGTGGTTGAAAATTGACTGCGCTGAGCTGTCGAAAAAGTAAGCAGATAGTGCGAAAGTTATTAATTACCTTGATTTTAATGCAACCGTTTCAATTTCATTTCTTGTTATTTAATGGGTTCTAATAGATGGTGTTATTTCCAATGCATGCAGGCACATGAGAAATCAAAACAATAACTGTCATCCAATCAGCATTGTTACAGGTTGTTTTCACTATTCGGATTTGAAAATTTGTTTTCCGAGTTCTCTCTTCCGAAGTTGCTATTGCAAGAGTGGGATTTCAATGAATACCAATTTGAAATCATTTTCAAAATTGAAATGACTAAAACATGAAATAATTGGTCCTGACCTCTCTATTTAACAGCGGATATGTTAAGGTTAATAGCATTCATCTTTGCTAGCATTATTTAGTTGAAAGAGAAATTGAGGTGAGAAAAAACTTCAAAATTATTCAGCTGTCATATTATTCATTTGTCCCATGTTTAGATTGAATTCTAAGATTTCTGTCACAATACTATTGACTACTGATTTCGTCATTTTTCTCAGAATGACTTTGATAGATCTCTGCTTGCCAATCGCTATGTGATAATAAGGGATTTGAAACAATGTCTTCGCCATTCGACCGTTCAGATTTTGTCGTATAACCGGAAATCTCTTCAATCTTTGTCAAAATAGTCGTTGAAAAAAAGAGCAAAATTATGATGCCAATTATTTTCGTGATCTTCATATTTTCGCTCAAATTCCGTCGTGCCAATTTATTTATTTGACTGATATTTCATCAAACCTCACAGGCTGTTGGTCAGAGAATCGCTTGTTGCTTTTTAGATACCAAATTGTTAGGAGAATTATTGAACACAATGACAGACGTGTAGGTGGAAGTAATAATTATTCATCATTTTCATAAAAGAAAATGTGCTTTCGTCATTTGAAAGTTTCTTACACAAGTGCAACGAAATACCAACTCCATCAACAACCATTTTAGACATTGTATCTTAATGATAAGTGCTAGCATTATTATTCTTTCGGCCACCTCAAAGCAACCATTTCTGCCAAAAGCATAAGCCAAAAGCCACTTTACATGATGTTGACATCCTGAGTGTAATCGGCTAAATATTTACCCAATTAAATGTGTCATTCATCTAAAAATCAACAGAAATCATCTCGACAGTAAAAACAAATTTGACATCTGTTCCTAAAGTGAACAAGTGAAGTCTTAACAATGCTTCAAAATTTCAGGCACAAGCTGATTCCTAGAAAAATGGAATTTTATAAAATGTAAATGAGTCAGATAACCATCATAATATAAGGTATGTGAAAGGTACATGATTTCAGTTGTCTTATTCCAAAAAAGCAGTGAATGACACATTTTTGTTCATTCCAACACAACACCGGGTACATTACAAAACATCACTCAAATCGCTTCAATAAATGAATATTTCCATTAATAAGCATGTAAGACGCATACTTTACTTTTAATATAAAAAATAAGCCGATACTAGTATAATAAATTCAACATAGAAAAGTCAAGCTTATTGGGAACAAATTTTGGTCCATATAGCAATTGGCACTTGCCCCCGATTCTTGAAAGTGACCTGCTATGGAGTCGAGTATGCATAATTTGCATTATTATTTACAGTCAACACTATCACTCGCAAATATTTATTGCCGGCGACCAGACGTCTGAGATCAACATTGAGTGCAACGAAGTGTAATCATGTCATGTCGTAAATTAACATTCCTAAATTAAAAGCATGGTTTCAGTTTCCCCACTTCCAGTTGTGCTTCTGTATATTGCAATATGATTTCGATACTAGACATTCATTTACACATATAAATCACCATTGAAATATTGAAAGCAGTTCTTGAACTCCAAAAGCTCTTGAAATCCAACTGTTTATGAAAATTATCGAATGTGATGCACGTAATATGTGGCCTACATGTATTCAGATAAATAAATCAATATTTTATAGAAATATATGAAAGCGAATTTCGTATTAACACCGAACGAAGCTAAGACATTTTGTTCTTCATTCAATTTCTCGTTCATTCGGTACATAACGTATGCCAGCTGGTGCAAGGCAGACTTTTCAATTTATCTGTCAACGTTCTCTTAGTAGATCGTCGATAGCTTTCGTCTACCGACGTGAACATGTCGTAAACATAACTTTTAAAATGTTCCGTGCCTTTCCGTCATACTGAAACACTAATGGTGAGGGTACACAATGACTCAGAGGTGCATGCGGACAAAAATGACCTAATCCAACCTGATGCTATCCGTATCCTCCTGAACTGAAGATCACTAGGAAGTTTAAAAATAAATCCAGCTGGGAAAATAGAAGCATATGAGTCAAGATCGCTGATCTGAATGGATTGGGGACACGTGCCAAAGAAACCTGTTTAAGCTTTTATTGAATCCAAATAGAAAATTAAGATTTACGACGGATATTTCAAGCTAAATTTGAAATGTGATATAATATTTTGAAG
Source organism: Prostheceraeus crozeri (assembly GCA_907163375.1). Classification (NCBI taxonomy): domain Eukaryota; kingdom Metazoa; phylum Platyhelminthes; order Polycladida; family Euryleptidae; genus Prostheceraeus; species Prostheceraeus crozeri. The sequence goes on from CAJQUW010010302.1 coordinate 678,804, forward strand.
TGACTGTGATAGTTATGATACATAGTCATTACAAGGGCGGTTAAAAGCCAATAAGCTTCAAATCAGTCAAAATCTCATGATCTGCCAAAAATAAGTTTATAACTTTTCATATCCAGCCATTTGTTTATCGTGTGAGCGAATTCTTTGATCTCAAGCACTAGAATGACACCAATATTGCTTGAGCCGTCAATAAGGTCATTTTTACCTACAATTTACGCATTTCAGATTCAGACCGGACAAACCAATGCTGCCGTAGAACGCAGCCTTTCATTAAAAAAATTCTTTTTAGGAGAAACAGAAATTTTAGCATTGAAATTGCAGTCAATGTAGGCCTAGTTAGGCAAGAGGCCTATATGTATGACAATCATTTTGCATCTATTAATAATGATGCGGATATGTGTAGCCTATCATTATATATTCACTTTAAACTTTCTAAGTTGAGGATTGAAATATTAGATCTACCGGCAACAATTTGATAGCAGTTTTATTACGGACAATGTAGATTCCGTCATGCTTCATCCGTTGTGTATTTTCATAGCTTCTCTATGTATGCGGCGTTGACTATTCTATGCCTCAACAACTTGTGACTGCTGGCAAATACAACAAGTCTAAGGTAAAACATTACAGCGAGAGAGCGGTGTTGAAAATAAAAGACACTGAGAAACTTATTATATTGTGTTTACATGGCTTGAACTTTATCGCATGTAGGCCTAATGAAGGTGCATGAAGCATGATCTTGATAATTGTTTTTGAAGATAGGTTTAGTGATTTCTAATAAAAAAATATTTAGATATTTATGCAATATTGGTATTTATCGGCGTTTTTCTTTGATTTATATTTAGAATTTTGATACATCTTTACACTGAAAAGCTAAAATTGGAAAATTAAAAAAATGCCTCCCAGGAGACAGCATTGATATCTGAAAAATTATAGGTGCCTACATGATCAGAAACTTCACAAAAGGGTTCTATAAAGAAACTACTTAATTTCTTTTTTTGTAGCCGTTTACTGTCGGAAAAATTCCATTTTAGAAATATTTCGTCGTTTGGTCACTCAACATACGTGTAATTCTAATTCAGCAATGTCAGCTTCATTCATCATAAACAAACAGATTGACTGATCAGTTGATGCTTTTGCATCTAATTTGACGTCTACATCACTGTCTATTTAATCAATAGATAAATTTTGTTTCAATAATAAAGCTCAAATGTGATAATGATCCTTCTTTACGAAAATACCTCCTAGGAGGCACTTTTAATAACAAAGTATTAGGTGTGGTGAAAAAAAAATACAATGCGCATCAGATGAAGGCCTTGTGCACATTTAGTCACTGAATGAAATAGTTGTCATATTGACGTAAGAATCGCAATTGCCTCTTTTATTCTCGATGCATGATCCACCTCACATGTCTTGATTTGCTATCTCATGAATACTTGAAAATATCTATATATTTTGAAATATTCAGATAAAGAATATGTCAGAGGTCAAACTAGTAGTCTGACTTATTAGTTGGAAGTATGTCAGTTGAAGAAATGTACTCAGCCACATTACAAATTATAAAATGACATAAATTCTGCTTAATGTTCTAACACTAGTTTTCTTGATTTTTTTCAACACTATGTATTGAAACGGAATCCACAAATCATTTGTCTAAAACTGAAGCAATCTAAAATAATTGTTGGCTATTATTATGTCTGATCATCATCTTGCAGAGCACAAAGATAGTTAAGGTATAAATGTGGTCTGATGCACATGCGAATCGCTGAACAAAAAGTAAGAAAAATACCTCCTAGGTGGCACTCTGTCAAATTATCATTAGAGAAACAAAGCAATTGTGATTTCAACATTTTTGGTTTATATTTTTATGGTAAAGCTTTCAAGAACTTGAAAACGGTAAAATTTGAAATTATTAAATCAATTTTTTCGTTTTTTTAGATTAATTTTGTTCACCGTACAGTCATTACACATCTATCACAGTTTGCATGCAATAGTGCAAGTGCTACGAGTACTTTTTAATGAGCAACACGTTTAAGCGATAAGCACAACTCAATGTGTCAATCTGCACAACGGAAAAGAAGAGGAACTCATTGATAACTGATAAGTCGAAAATGGCAATCGAATTACTTTCTGCAAATTATCAAGTCTAGATGGATATCAATATATTGAAGGCCACATGCACATTATACAGACCAGAATAAAAGACTTGCTACCGCACTTTTCTCAATAGACTTATTTGCGCACTTACCAAACAGTGGAAACTTCGAAATTTCTCAACTTCCCGTCAGTTGTATGGACTACTACATCATTGTATTCATACACAAAAATGTGGCAAATTTACTATTTGCTGTTTTACTATCAGCATCTTTCGATGAGGTGGGTTAAGTTTTGTGTGCAGTGCTAGATTTCATGCACGGGAAAGGGTGAACCCCTACAGGAATAGATGCACGTCCTGCCTAAAATAGGCACATGACTTGTGCAATTAAACAAGTGATGAACTTAACTATGAATGAGAAAGTTGCAAATAACGTCAAGTACATTTCTATAACGATGAGAATTAATGCTACATATTCTTCACATGAATTTAACCATGGCGACTAGAATTACCCCACTTTCATTTAGTCAAAGATTCAAAGAAGATTGCAGGTAGACAAACGATTAAAATATTTTTATGAAATCCTTTTGCTTTTTCTGAATATTTAGAACGGCCACGTGTGCAGTTTTTAGGAAACTGCAAGAGTGGATTTCTATCAGAAATGATTACAAACAAAAATATTGTGTCCAGGATGCCACTCGCACCCCAATTTTACATAATGTGGATAAAAATCATTTATGATAAAAATCGTTCAGACACTATTTAAACACTCACACAGATCGAATATCGCATTATGTACACCATAATGCATGCAAACCGAAACTTTCTTATCAGCGAGAAGGCACGAAGTCCATTAAAGTCGGCTTTTCAGCAGTTTTTCCTCCTTGCTTTCTTTATTCCGTTTTCTTGACAACGAGGGTAGAATTGAGCCTTTGAACTCTATATGTGCAGTAAAATTATATGACCCCAGAATTCAAGCACTATACAAGATATCTTCGGCTAAGCAAATACATTATTCACATGCAGTCGGGTAGCCATAATTTCATTTCCGGGGGACAATAAATGTGGCTTAATTAATATAAGCCTATACTTAATAATTTCGCAAATCAAAAGAAGCCCTAATATTCATTCATATCTGATTTGATTATGATCTGATTTTGTCTTTTATTGATCATTCATGATACACGATTAACATAGAATCATATAGTACATACAAGCTTATATAAAATATCTTCAGATGTAGCCTATATATCCCCTATAAAACACAAAGATTGTCGCCCGCTCAGATTTCATTTGGGGGTGGACATGTCCCCGTTGTCCCCCCTTGGCTACGCCACTGTTCACGTGAGATATGAATAATCTGCATCAACTGCATGCAAATTAGCATTAATATACTTTTCGGTAAAATCAATTTCTTAAATGATTACATCGCGAGCACAGTAAATTTAGGACTTCTAGAAAGATATTAAGGACATACTGAAAATTGAACAGTTGTGAGACTTTCGGACAGATAATGAGGGTCTCTGACTGCTAGCCAGGGCAGATAAATATCTGGCTCAGTCTCATAATACCGAATCTCAAAATAGCGAAATCTCAAAACAGCGAATTCTCAAAATAGCGAATCTCAAAGTAGCGAAAACGTATTGCATAATCTAAAGAAGTCCTCGAGTAATTATGTCTATACAATTTATTGAAGGTAATTGGATTAGTAAATAATACCCATCATCAATGCCACTGAAAAGGATATAAATTTCAGTATATACTGTACATATACCGTGTACAATGTATATGAAATATGAAAAAAGTGAGAGTTTATTATAAAATATATTCTCTAAAAACCCATTATGTACGAGACAGCCGTGGCATAAGCTTGGCGACTGAGTTCATTTAAAATGTATTGTTCGCGTAATCGGTCTAGTCTTTCATCTAAAGCAACATATTTCGTCTTTCTCCTTTTTGTTGGTGTAGTCCGGCAGCCAGAACGAGTTTCTGCATGGAACGAGGCCGAAAGTGAGACTTATACAGAATGATGTACACACTATGCCTACTACGAATCTCCACGTCTGCCGAGTTCTAGTGAGTTCCTCTTCTTGTCAGACAGGATCAAAGAAAAACACACGCAAATCCAATGGGACGCAGATTGCTGTTTTTGGCTAAAATGATATTTTGTATGTTTTCTCTGATTAAACGAAAGTAATCAGCCCAGAGTCATAATTTTTGGCATGGAATGTCTTCAGGTCATTTCCTATGATGTGCATGTTCTTTCATCATGCATCTAAACAGCATTGCATGTGAGAATAGGATTGAATGTGGATAAAGTAGCTCAAAATGTTTGTGTTAGTCGACATTAAGAGGCTCGCCAAATCTAAATGCACTTAGGTATATAGTCAGGGGTGCATGAAAATGAAAGGAAATTATCTGAAGACATTCCATGCCAAAAATTATAACTTTGGGCTTAGCATTTTTCGTTTAATCAGAGAAAACATAGAAAATTTCATTTTATCCAAAAACTGCAATCTGCGTCCCATTGGATTTGCATGTGTTTTTCTTTGATCTTGTCTGACAAGAAGAGGAACTCACTAGAACTCGGCAGACGTGGAGATTCGTAGTAGGCATAGTGTGTACATAATTCTGTAAAAGTCTCACTTTCGGCCTCGTTCCCTGCAGAAACTCGTTCTGGCTGCCGGACTAGTGCTCCAAAATCCAGTTGACTCATCTTAATGGTTGACATTTTCTGCTCCTCAACGAATGTATGCGTGATCTTGATGGATGGGCACTTCCCACATTATCTTTCAGTTTCCGAGTATTGGTGGACTTTGTGCAGCGATATCTGTATCCATTTTTGATGATGTTGATGCCTCCTTTTTGACTTCTCACTTGCTCCATCCTTAAAATATATGCCGTTGTTAGAAATAAGTTTCGTATTTTTCCTTACTTCTAATATATCGCATTAATCACATTATATAAGAAGTTATTTCAAATGCCATTATAGTTAAAATTTTTGACAATGCATGTTGGTTATTCGATTTATTTAGAAAATGAATTCGATGAATACCAAAAATGAGTCAATTGTTCGTTTTATTTCATTGTTTATTGTTGGGACATTTCTCCTTATAAAAGATGCTAGGATGTAGAACAATGCAACCCTTAAATCACATGGCAACACTTTCCTAACACCTATCGGTTTCCTTTTCACAATGATTCTGTTTTTGTAAAGAGTTAAGTAAATAGACGATAGTGATGATGTGGCCATTTAAGTTATCTACTGATCAAGCAAACATAATTTCTCGAGGACTTCTTAAGATTATGCAATACGTCTTCGCTATTTTGAGATTCGTCATAGTGAGACCTCGCTATTATGAAACTTCGCTGTTTTGAGATTCGCTGTTATGAGACGACTCCAAATAACTAGCTCGAATCCAACTTTGTGACGTTGATGCAGAATATGATATTCAAATGCACCTTTTCCAAACCAACTATAACAATTTTCAAATCAGAGATAATAAATCTCAAGACAAAAATAATTCTGACTTTTGATCTGAGAATTGTTACAGAAGAGCTGCGCTGTCAACTAAAGTGCAGACGGAAAAGTCAAAGCAAAATAAATTTGCTCAATTCAATTGTAAAGATCGCAAATGGTTTATATATAACAAGAAATTTTACGAAGCTAATAAGAGTATACCGTATTTTCTCTAATAAGCGCCGCCCTCTATTAACCGCCGCACCTTGACACGCATGGAAAATAAGCGCCGCCCTCGAATAAGCGCCGCAACTGTTTAAGTGTGAAAAAATAAGCGCCGCGGCGCTTATTAGAGAAAAATGTAGTAAGTTTTTTTTTAAAGTAATAGGCCCACATATGGAAAAAGAATACTTTGTAATTATTGATTATGTTTGTAATTAAAAGCAAAATAAAATAAACAAAACAAAACAAAATAATCCAAATCAAATATATTATTTTTTTAAAATAACATTCACTCATGGTTGATATCTTCGCCAGCCATGCAAGCGGGGAGAAGAGTCAGCATATGTTGGTAGATATTGTGCACTTTGTCGAGGGTGATGGCTGCAATGGCTTGTTCGGCAAGCTGCATCATTGTTGCCACCCTTCGCTGTTGTTGTTGTTGGAGCAGATCATCTCGGATCTCTGCCATCAGCTTCTTGAATTCAGCCTTCCATACGCTGAAGGAGCCCTCGCAAATGTTCAAGAAGGGAGAGTAGGCAGGCTGGAAGCGATAGGAGTGTCCCACTTTCAGTTGAGCAATAGCAGCTATGTTGTGAGATGGAGCGTTGTTGAAGATGAAGATCAAAGTCCTGTCTTGAAAACGTTCGGAGCACTCCTCGAGAAATTGCTTGAAGTCAGCAGCGCGATATCCTCCTTCCTTGAATGCATGGTGCACCAAGCCTCGTTCGTTTGACACAGCGAAGATTGTGGACATGTGTGCGCTTTGTCTTGCATTGACAACTCGAAAGGCTGGCTGTCCTCGTAGCGCTCTGCCCATGCTTCTTCTCAACCAGAGGCGAAAACCGCTTTCGTCGACATACACTTTTTCGACGTTGGCCATCCTCAATAGCCATTGAGCCATATCCCTTCGCGCAGCTTTAACATCAGGCGAGTTGCGTTGAGCCGGCACGTCGCGCAACAACTTCAAAGTTATAAGACGACCATTCAGTGCATTGGCAACTGAATTTTCACAAATTCGAGGTTTGTGCGGAAGTCTGTGGCGGAGTTCTGTGTTGATTTGAATCAACGTGTACTCAGGGTGCTCCTCGACGACTGAAACAATTGCATTGATCATTTGCGCATCAATGCGCCTGTTGCGAGTGCCACCGCGAGGGCGAGAAACGACACCATGCTGTTGATAGCGTCGAATGATCGCATACGCAGTTCCTTGAAGGATTCCCAACTGCCGCGCCGTCTCAGCAAAATCTTCATGCCTCTCGTAGGCAGCCACGATTCGTTGTTTGTCAACGTCGCTTATGCGGTTTCTTGGCATCGTCAAATTTCAACAGAATATCGTTTTATTGAAGCTTTTAACTTGGCAGTGAATTGATGTCTTGCGCGTTTTGCAGTTGATTTGCGATTATTGACACCTAATCACTTAATTGACACATGAATTGAAAATTTCTACTCTTGATCTAAGAAATAAGCCGGCTGAATTGCGTCATCTTACATTTGACATGATAAAATATTCTTGTATTGAGATTATTTACAATTGATTTTCATTAGCTTATATTTGACTTGGAAAAGGTGTAGCTCGAATCCAACTTTGTGACGTTGATGCAGAATATGATATTCAAATGCACTCAATGATCCCTGAATAGCGTGTCATATGAGATCTTGATGAACCATCTTTTCATGTCCTTCTTATCACACCGCCTCCAAATATTCTTCAAAACTGAAGGAAACTGATTTTCACCGCCTCGTCATTCCTCTTGCTAAAAAAGAGCTGTTCCTTTTTGCAGACTACATTGATAACAGTCATATGATTCACCTGCCCTTTTCCACTTCGAAAGTAGAAGATAACACAACAACTTCTTATCACGAATTCCAGTCATGCATGAGGTATCTCTTGACAAAGTCTGTCCTTCATCCCGATAGTAATTTTTGTCGGCGCCGATCTCAAAGATCAATTGGATGGGAAATTCGGTCACGAAAGGAGAAATTTGTTAGCAGCCAAAAGGCATGGCATCCTATAAAAGCAAGCAAGCAGTTATTTTCGACGGAAATACTCAACACCTCATAGAAAGTTGATGCTTGGTAACACACTGCTAATTTTAGGGCATTGGCAAGAGAATAAATGATTGTCTACTTCACTTTCGGTCGCTGGGTTTGAAATGATTTCTCCGAGAATTCTAAGTCTGTCTTGACTGTGAGATGACTCCTCGATTTTTGCGTGTTACTTTGTCCATGTCATTTTCAACAAGCGTCTAAGAGGAATTTCTAAATCAGGCAATTGGTATCAAACTCTTTCTATCGAATGATAGCTTAAGTTATGGTAGACTCTGCTTCAGTCAATTTCGAATGTTGGGAGAATTTGAATTTCTGGAGTGAATTTTAAAAACTAAAATACAGTCAAAATACAGTGTCAGAAAACATACCTGCCCATAAAATGCTGAAACTACGCACGCATTGGCCATTCAAATCAACTTCTGATCTTAGGATGCGACAAGAAATTATCAATGTGCAAATGATGCTTGTGAAATTCGTCATTTGATAATGAAACACAGCATCTCAGTTTTGCTATCGAAGGTAAGTGGGATTTTCGTCAAAAGAAGCTTAAACATAATAAAAAAAGCACTTTCTAGTTCACTAAAATGAAATCAGGGATCAATTTCATTGTGAAAATTTATTGATTGCAATAACAGATAACTAACATCGTGAATTCAATATCAGATGAATTTTCGCTGAAAACATATTTTGAAATTGCATATCAGCATACTCATATTTAAACAATGCTTCTTAGAGAAGCACAAAAAATAGTTCATAAATATTAGTTCTACTCTGATCATTTCAAACCTCGGGTGGCCCGCATAGGGCTCACCCATGATTCTCAAGTTGCGTGACCCAAATATCTACATTTTTGCTGGACACTGTATGTGAACAAAAATTAATACTGCTCCCTCAAGAATCGATTCCCATCAATTCTCAGAAAAATATCACCTTAAGAAAACCTTATGAGTTAAAAGATTACAGAGAACTCCCGGCAATTTAAAATAATAAATTTCAAATAATTTGTGTTCTTGCTGGTCATGGCTCTGCAGTACATACCCGCGTATAACATGCGTGCAGCACATACATCATCATTATTTCATAACAGATGCTGTGCAGTTCAAGACATAAAGTAGACGCAATGACGACTTAATGTGATGGCGATGTTAATATGTTCAAGTACAATATACCCGCAGGTATCTCACCAAGAGTCCAAAATACTTGTAAGTGGTTACAAAGTTGCGACTTCATGAATATTTTTTCGGCAGAATTTTAAATGTAATTATATTTTTAAGTAGAAGCTACTGTAAATTCCATAATGCTTTTATTAAATGCACGTATGCATGTATGCTATCGGACAGAGGGAAATTGTAAAGAGCACATCATCTGTGTCCTGTACATAGAATGTCATCTCTTTAAAGCTGAAGAAGGTGGAACTTTGTAAGAAGGTGAATATTACACTCTAAGGTAGGCCTACTCTAATCTATTAATATGGAAATTATTAATTTTGAGGTTAAGGTCGACGATTTCATGAAAAAATGAACCATTATTTTAAGTTTTATTAACCATTTCAAGTTTTCACCATTGTTTTCGTTTGAAGTTATGTTATCTTCCGACATGGTATTTGATGTCGATTTGATCGAAAGCGTTCTTACTCAACACAAACCCGACCAGAATTCGAGGCGGATGAGGGTCGGGTTTCGGTCGGCTTGGTATACCTGTAATGTACTTCCTTTTATAAATTCACTACAGATGCATCTGCATATTTACTGATCCGTCAAAGATAGAGCGGTCGTGATATTTCACATGTTCAATCCTCTGATAATTCTAATCGCTAATGAATACCGATTTGAAACACATTGGATTCTGATTATCATCTGTAGTGCTTTTTTGTACTGTTAGGGGTAAGGGACACCTATACTGGCATTGATTGCCAAATCATTTTACTCCTACACGTGTATTAAAGAATTAAGCGATAGTTTTCTTTGCGCCGCGCCTGTTCTTCTGTTCAATTACAGATATCGAATTGCCTCTTAATTATCAAATAAGTGCATCGTGACATTCACACGGAAACAAATTGAGACATGGACCTATCAAAATGCGACGTGATCATCGCATGTTGTCGATTGAGATATGATTAATGCAAAAGTTATCAATGAATGTAGTCACTGCTCATTTGATACTAAATGTAACTGAGAAATGCATGCAAATTAAATGCTTGCACATTTGCAATTTATGATAGATCCAACGTAAATATGATCTGAGAGTTTATTCTTTGTGAATCTATTTAAGTATACTTCGTGGTTTCTCAATGTGCTGCATGCAACACTTATATTCGACCAAGTTTAATTCAGTTGACTACACAAACAAGTTGATGCAACAGTTCCTGACGAAAATTTCTTGGAGAGCGTGAACAACAGATCCTTCAAGAATTTAAAACTCAAACAATCCTTACGGAAAATCCTTCAAGAAATTTTATTCTTGCAGGACCGATATTTTTCGTAAAGTAACTTATAAATCCTGAAGAAAATAATCAGTCGGGCGATAACTAATCAGATGATGCAGCTTAGCGATTCTTTTTAAATATATGGCTGGTTGACTATGATGAGTTGCATGAATATGATGAATGGATGAATATGATTCAATCCTTGGACTGAACAAATAAATGTAAACCAGCGATAATGATAATTACTATTAGTCTGCACAATAATAGAGAATACATAGTCCTAACAGAGAATCCTTTAGATAAGTGTAAAGTTCATCACCTATTGAAGCTATGTAAATAATTTACTTTGACTTTTTTTTAATTAAGCTGCGTAAACCAAGCTTTAGCGATTACGAAACACCCTAATATTCATCATTCAACAATTTCTGATTACTAAAGGCGCAATGTACCACTTCTTGCGTCATACAGATGTTTTTAGTACTTTAAAATACCGAGAACTTATTTGGATATATAGTGTTGCTCTAGGTTGCTTGCCTTCTTGCTTATCGCTGTCTGTCAATTGTTGACGACGACGCTCCCCTTGTTAGTGTCGATGCTTGAGATGGCTGTAAAGTCCGATCCCTATCTTGAGTAGGCCTATCCAGGGGAAGTGAAGACAAGGAAATTCGTTTGCCTGGATGGATGGTGGGTTGAGGCGCCGTTGGTGACGTTGCTTTAGGTATTCATGATAGGACTTGTTCTTTCTTTCTGGTGTTCAATTAATTGGGATGATATTTCCCCTTTACACACAAACAACAATCTAGGCTACAAATGAACTACACGATATATTATTTAATCTCATCAATTTGTCTGAAAGCTTCATGTCATCATTAGAAATCATCCTGGATCGAGTTGCAATATGATCTCAGTAGCCGTCGAATTAATTATCCCGAAAAATTAAATTGTAGTAAATTTGATCTTATAAAGTTTTTGTGATGTGCTTCTGATCATTTACGACAGGTAGATGAATCTCATCGTATTAGCAAAGTCAAAATGGATATTGCAGGGGTGCCATGTTTCAGAAAATGCTCCTGTTTCATTTTAATCTGCGATTTACCGATTATTCTGCAGAAATATGGTTGTCGATAGAGGATTTCAGTCGGTCTCAGAATTATATCATCACTAAAATTTGATTTCAAACTAATTTCTCTTGAAAGGTTCCAGACTGACATAAAAGGATATGTGGTAAACGGACAATTGACTCTTCGTTGATTACTTTCACGATCATTTATCAAAGACACGAAAATGTCACCGAAGAAAATCCCCTCCACTGCTTGAAAATGTTGACATCCTTTCCCATTATTTTCTAATAAGTATCACGCTTTTGGACCGTACACAGCGTTAATTAACAGTTAAATATAAGCTTCTGCGATGGGAATTGACAGTAAGATTGCAATTATCACATTTGCAAATGACAGTTGTCCAGGAAATAAGAGGAAAATGTTTATATAACGCTTTCAGGAGATTGCATATCGGAAAAAGATGCAGAAAATCCATTACATGTTGTGTCGCTCCATGACAGTACTCTTTAGTCACGAACCTCATTATTTGATAGTAAAATCAATTAGTAATTTGTAGCTGAGATCGAATACATCAATGTAAAGATGAAATGAGAATATAATTGAATTTATGTACTAAAATCAATTTTCGTTTGAAACGAAATACAATTGCAACAATAGATAGTCATTAAATTTTAGGTAATTGATAGACAATTTGTCTGCAATTGTGGACAATATAGCGAAGAGGAAGAAATGCATTTGCTCTAGATTAAACAATTGCTAGCTTTTATATTCAAGAGCTAATGTACGTAAGCGAAAGTGAAATGACGCCAGAACTTAGTCCACAGACATCAGAGAAATCTTTGCATCGGATAATGTAAGCTGCTGCGAGTAATGATAGCGGTGACTCTAATTACAAATTTTTCTTTATATCTAACCGCAATAATATGTCGCTACTGATTCTTCTTGCAGTCTTGGTGTTGGCCCTATCGGCTGTCAAAAGATATCCACGGTTTTGGACCAAAAGCAATACCGGAACGGAGTGTATAGTAGTAGTGAGACAAATGAGGGCTTTAAATTGCATGGACCTATAACAAGCAATGTCATATAATGACCTAAAATTGTAATAATTGCAGCTACTGTGATGTTTAGAAAGCCAGTTTGGTGTGATATTAGACCAACGCTTCCCTATCCGAGGCTTAAGTGGGCAATCTCGCACCCCTTGTTTTGAATGGCTCATAAACATAGTAGAAAAACAGATATTCAGTCACATGATGATGCTTGTAAATTATTGAATCAAGGGTCGTTCAAAAAATTATTTACGTTTCTCACGCTGCAGCCACAAAGTCGGAAATTACTCACTTTATAATCTTTGATTTCTCTCCAACCTTTTTCTGCAATTATCTATCCGAAAAGTGGTTCCTTGTGGGTCAGTGAAATGCGAAATCATTTTCGGGATTCATAGCTCTGCGATTTTTACTTTTGATGTTCAGAAGAGTTGAATCAAGATTCACATAGTTAAGTGATGACAAATGGAACAAGAATTTTTAATGCTCATTTCGAGAGAGGTGGATAGCCAGTTTGACCGATGCTCCAAAACTTTTCAGGTGAACTGGACCGGTATTCGTTTCTTGGCACGCTTGTATCTCGATTAGGTGTTCTTTGTCGCCATCCGAATCATCCATTCTCTCCAAATTAAACGCAGAAGAGTTGAGAAAACAAGTGTCTGATTCGTCTAGATCTCCTGAGGAATATATCCATCAGCCCTTCGAGAAGCTGAGTGAATTCTCGTTCAATTGCTTTGCTGGCCAGCAGTGACCAGCTGTTAAAAAATATCCTAAATCTTTGATTTTATCCTCAGTCTTTGCGATGAAAAGTGTAGATTATTCATCTTCCACGAATGACACTTGCATCCATGCGAACGGAAGCTCGCAAAGGATGCGAGCACCCCTATCCGGCAAGTCCTGTGTTAGAGATATGCTGTATGAAGACTGACGTGCTTAAAATGATCGGTAAATAGCTCATAGGCCTATCGACACAATAACTTACTTTTAGTGGGAGATGAATGATGCAGCAAATGTATATCAAGCAAGTAAGCTTTTTTATGATTGTGCTGCATAATTCTGCTGCGGTCTGATGATTTGATTAGACTCACTCAACTTCGATATAAAAGTTGAAGTGAGTCACGTTATTCAGAATTTGATGTCTGAGAGCCTCTACAAAGAGAGTAAATCGCCAAAATTAAGTCAAAACATGAAATTTACTCTTTTTGTAGAGGCTCTCAGACATCAAATTCTGAATAATGTGACTCACTTCAACTTTTATATCGAAGTTGATGCTTTGAACTCAATTTTGTTTCAAATTTCATGGCATTCTGATAACTAGTTTCTTTTCTGCAAAAGAAGATATACGAAAATTGACAAATGTTTCACAATCCATAGATATTTCTTGAATTTTACCATTGGATTCCAATGGGAATCCTTTGACCTTATACTTACTTACAACCGAAAGCGACTGGCTGTGACACTCAAGAATTTGATTTTTGTATTCAGCGTTTCAAGATCTACAAATCAATGCTATTAAGCCCTTTGTGCGCGGAATTTAGGAAGATAGTGTCAGTAGCTCTCGCACTATTTATTGGAAACACTCAACCGGAAATTATATACTTCCCATCGAACTTCCCAAGAAGGAATCAGCGTGAAATCTCTTTTGGAGAGTGGACGGATTCGGTAGACGCAGGTTAGCAGTGCAATTATCACATGTTCCTTTGTGGTAGTTTCCAAGAAGAAAATTGTTGAGAATGAATAGCAAGTGCATTTTGTAGAATGTCCTGTCCTACCTGAATCCCAATTTCAGTAATTTAGGCACTGCAGAGTTCTGGAAGTGATGTTTACCAGACTTGATAGAAGTCAAACTTTATTTAAGCACCGTCCCCGGATCTACAAGGTCCTATATACAAGGTCCTAATATCTAGACCAAACAACGCAGACATTACAATTTTCTCTGTGCTTCTCTCACAAGTCAGAATTGTAACCTGATGTGATAGGGTTTAGTGGCTACCAAATCGCACAGACTCGAACCACGGACATTTTCTATTTCCACACCGACGCACGGCCATTTACCAACTGAGCTATTTAACTCTGTACCTATGAATGCTAACAAGTTCCTACAAGACTATTTTTTATTTGCTTCGAACTTTAACAAAACAAATATGTGTCTTACTAATAATTTTTCCATTTGCTTGCTCACTTGCTTGATATCTGCGACTTGCAAAACTTTTAATTCACTTTTAATCTTAACACAAACATGTCGCACATGCGAACAAATTCGTAGATGCCGTGGCACTTGCCGTTATACTTTCGCCTTTATATGAAGATGAAGACTTTCGGGGAAAGTAAATACAAAAATGTCCAAAAGCTATTGCTCCACATCTAGAAATTAGTCGAAAGCGTTATTCCTTACTGCTATCCTCACTGCGCTATTCCTCACTAGTATCAAATCGGTAAAGTATGTAAGCGATCACTTTTATATTCAATGCAAATTTCATATTGAAAAAAGTGAGTGATGAATCAACAAAAACCTTTTTACAGCTTTGCTTCTGAAATATTAATCTAAAGTATATTTATTTGGATCAGTGTAAAAAGAGGAAGAATTTTGATTTGTGCTTAGGTTGAACCTAAAATGTGCAAAATTATTTGAGAAGTACCGTAATGCTGATTGCAACTTTTGTGTCAAAGCACTACGTGAATTTCACAACGACGATTTCTAATATTCATTCAATCTAGGAAAGCTCAGTCGAAATTTTTCCTTCGTCAGAATTCCAATTTAAAGTATGAATCTTCTCTTCCACATTTATTTTCAACTTTCCTAGACGTCCAAAATTAAAGTTTTATGATATTCTTTACAATCAACTACTCATACTCGGAATTCAGCCATCCCATAGGCATTAGAGATTTCAACTTTATTGATCACCCATCGTTCATTCTTTTGCTTACACCACACATTTATCGAATGAATTATACATTCGTATTAAACCTGTCTGTGCTCGGAAGTTGACAGGTAATGTTTGCAAGTCTGACACTCCTTCATCACTTTTTGTTTAAAAAGATTTAGTTGAACATTCGTACATTCTTCAGGAAGATTTTGGGTTAATTAGTCACCTTCCAGCATTTTCCTAGGAAGAGTATCTTCCCGAGATGCTTTTGATTTCCTCAACAAAAGGCTTTTTACAATTTCTGTATGAGTATTCCTTCATAATCTGTGCAAATTGATTGACAGCTTACAGGAAAACATGAGAAGACGAGAAGAATGACATGTTTGAAAGAAAAGTGAAAAAAAAACATATAAATATATGGTAATTAACAATGGAGAAGGAACATACTGAAAAGGTACTATTTGCAACTCCAAGTGAACACTTATTTCATTGACACGCTTTTAATTTTCTGCTCTCAATTAAGATGACAGTTATCATTGTTTTTAAACAAAAAATATAATCTACATTTCAGATTTTTATAATCTACAATGTGTAACCATGTAATATTCTTAATCAATAAATAATAATAATAAATTAGATAAATAATAAATTGTACTAATAATAGCATTATTGATATTCAAGTTCAATCCTCTAACATCTAGAACTGAAATCCCAACACCTTAGTTCTGTCCATAAAAAAGATGAAGCTCCTTTCAACAGTCAATTCTTTTTAATTTGCAAATATGGTTGTGAGTGTTGTCCAGAAGGTTACATTGCGGAAACTGGGCACCATGTTTTGATCATATAAATTCGTACATTTAAGTGACCCATAGGCTAATACACGCATTGCGATGAAGCCATTTTGATAAACTCACATGAAATATTGATATTAAACTTAGGAACAGGCAGCTTCATTCTACTGACCTGAAAATATATATTTAACTTAATTTGTTATTCTCACGGTTTATTGATCTCCCGGTTTTGTAAACCAGTTTGTTTCCATACTCTGCCGCACTATTGGTACAATAGATTTATTTAGATGCCATTTGGCTAAATTAATGGAGGACTGCTGTTTTACAGTTTTGCATTGAGGTACGATTGTTTCATAGCTCAGGGTGACCATGCAAGCAGATGCAGAGAAATGTATCACCGGGTCCCGTGTTTATTCTTAAGCAGCGTAAAGTGCTAGTTAATTTATGAAGAAGACTCTATACACTGTAAACCAGCACCTCCTAAAGCGAGCTGAATCACCTCCTAAAGCAAGACACTATTTGTAACTAATAAAAAAATCCTAAAGCATGCGCTTTTTAGAAGGCCAGCCTCTCACCTCCTAAAACATTTTTTCAATGCCATTTTCTACTTTTCCCTTATGACAATGCATACTACTATCTTTATTCAGCAATAGACGGGTTACGCATTAAGATTTATTGCAGACAAAGCTCTCATTATATTCATTCACTATTTTTTCTCTTGCTTCACAAACAACCCTCTAAGGAAATAAGAACCCTTTTACACTGTAGTATTGTTATGCAAGAAAACATGACATTAGTGTTGTACAATTTATAAAATTTAATATATTTATTAACAATTATAATAATTGTTTATTAATAATTAACAATAATTAGTAATATATTTATTTCATAAAACAAATTTGTAAAATTGACACCCGGTACCAAAATGAATGCAATCACAGGTCTATTGATGAAACAGATACAGAGAAATTTCATGTATACATGTACAATGTATGTTTGTCATGATTTCCATTGACTTTGAAATATACGATTACTTGACTTGACTTGCAATGAAAATTTTGGCCTGACCACGCAATTTTCGGTGACAAAAATACAAATGTTACATAATATAATCAGTGTCTGGACAGTACAAAATGTCAGAAACGCGTAGGATATTTATTACAGACTTATGTGGATAAAAACATGTGTGAAATCGTAGATCAACAATTGCTATAAAGATAAAGTAACGAATAGAGTCTCAAGATGCGAATGTCGAATAACATTCAAGTGCTGGATATGCAAATCAATCTCTATCATTGTTCAAGTAAATTAGGATCTAAACTAACAGATATTGCACCTCTAAAACATCATGGAAAACATCAAGAAATTATTATAGAAAGATAAAAACTAAAGAATTCAAAGTAATTCATGGCACAAAAAAATTCACAGAGTTTTGCACTGATCTTGATGAAGATGTGACGCACACGAAGAAGACCTTCCAGCAGTTTTTACGGTGGTCAAGTACTGTCGATTGCGTTGGAGATTATACGTATGAAACAAGACTGCATGTACCATGATGGTATAGATGCTTCATCCGCCAAAGCACCTATTCAATATTTGGACACCACATATTTGTATTCACTGATATTCCAGTCGAAATGATTGCTGAAAAGAAAAAGAGATTTTAGTTAGGAACAATGTAGTGAAAGGAAAGAAATAATTAACTTTAAGATACAAGAACGTCAGATCTACATGTTACATGCAGCATGCTGAACAAATTATGATTCCTTCAAATATTCGAAGTTTCTGATTTGTCTGATAATTGAAAAAAATAGAATTTCTTATAAACATGCATACACAGAGCATATCGTGTTTTTTAAAATTATTTTTATTACTCTATTTATTTTGATATACGCCTAGATAATGTAATTTATCAATGCTGTATTGAATACATGCAGATGTACTTTGATAAAATGACTGAAACCTCTTGTTGCAGAAAATTGGCTCCTTTCTTAGTTATTCGATGTTCTACAGATTATGGAAATTAACGAGTTTCAGATCTCCAACAAAAGCATAATATATGCTAATAATCCATATTCACAAGTACTAACTTTCGTTTGAAAGTTCTAATGCAATACTACACATGTTTCTTATTGATTCTCCCACTTCAGACAGCATGCACTGTCTTGCAAACTGCTAAGTGACAACAAGTTGCCGCACTTATTAATCAGATGAAAACTATATGAGCGTCACAGGTCTCTACCAAACATGCATGAGCTAACTTGACTTCAGAAACAATAACTGGCATGGCTTATATGGCCCAAGATCGTCGTTAGCAATTTAATAAAAATGGAACATCTCCTTTTCTACGGTGATTTAATAGCCATTGTGAAGGCGTCTGAAACTGTTCAGTGTCAGAGGTTTTGGTTCTATGTGAGTATAGTTCGTTTGAGGAAACCAGCATGATATGCTGATCATGAGATGATTTTATCAGAAAGAATAAAAAAAGTTCCATTCAATAGGCGAACATTTTCTTGCAATCAGAAATACCTATCATGTATTTTTACAGAATAGAAACATTCTATATTAGTTAAGTAATCTTTCAATGTTTGTGTTGATGACTGTTTAGTCTTTCCTGTCTGTGATAGAGTCTATCTTTGCCTTGATATCATGCTACGTTGAGAATTTAATAATAATTACTAATTTGAATAGAGTATGAAAAAGACTTTCATTACTAAAATGGATTTATTTTTTAAAAGTGGCCAACAGGATGGACTGAATATTTATAGATGTTGAGCAATTAAAGCCGTACATTAAAAATACGTTTGCATCCAATAGTGTCTGGACATTGTAGAAAAACCGCGGATATTTGAATACTGACAAGAAGGATATTTATTGGCAGAAGATTCTATACAGAAGTATAGAAGTTTTAATTTGTCAGTAGTCTGTTGGCCCATAGTTCAACATCCGGAATTTCATATATTTTGATGAATATTTATTAAGCGATTTCACAACTCTATGGCAGCAGAATTTCAATAGATTAGATAAAAACGTTTAAAAGATTGAATGCGAAATTTTAAGCATATGTTTGCAAAAATATGTTTTTTCTTAAATGTCCGAATCAGGAAACACTGTAGACAACTATTCTACTACATAATGGAAACGAATGTCCTTCAGTGTCGTCTATTGCATTTTTTCGATGTCTATACAGCTATCTGACTACAGATTATCGTGACAGTTGGCGATAAATGCTTACATTAGCAGGTTGAATCCAAAACTTGATAAGCCAATTCAATTAATCCTTCACATGCGTGTATCTATTATTTTTCTACCTTCGTTAGGAAAACTTATTGGACACACCACTTACAACAGATGAGTACGCACTTGCTTCTCAGAGGCTTTACCGAGCACAGATAGCGCGAATGAATGCATGAAATTGACAAATACAATGTATGACTACCTCGAAAATTTACAGCTTTTTGAAATATATATTTGCATTATCCGCAAGAATTAATTTAGTCCCATTATGAAAAGTGGCATTTTAACTACGGAAGTCTTAGACTCGATTTACATTAGTGCTATACAGCATGGATGCATTACAACTCTTTCGAATACGGTAGGCTATCAGAGCAACAGGAAACTCACCTCATTTTTCAGACCTGCCGTTAGTTGATGAACCAGATTGATTAGTATATCTGTCACGATTGAGTATCACGAGAAAATGTAGAATGCAGATTTCTGGCCATTTGGATTCAAGTCTTACCATATTTCTTTTCCATTTATCCAGTATTTCGATCGACGTTGATGGGAAAGATGTAGTCCCCTGGTATGACATCATGATGCCCATATATTTGCAATTTACTACTGCATAACTTCAACAGATAAGTTAATTTGCCATTCGAAGACAAAGTCAGCTACATAACCTCGGAGAGATGAAGCGGAGAATGATTCATGTACATACAGCAACGTGAACTTATGATGTCCTCAATAGCAGCTATTGTTATGCGACAGAGTTCCTGCTGTCTGGCAAGCAGTGACTCACGCTCTCCCCTATGCAGCTGCTTACGTCTAAGGTTTATTGTTCTCTTCAGCATGCTAGCCTACTAAATCAACTTAGCCCTCTGAAATTTTAGTGTGTGGCGCTTTAGGATGCTGATTTCTTCCGCTTTAGGAGGTGCCAGATTACAGTGTACCAGCTGTAAAACAAGTGTATTTACTATTGTTGTTACGTATGTAAATGTCACAATATAAATCACAATTTATTAAAATTTCATTGTTATCAGAATTTTTTATCAGATGATTGTTATCAGAAAATTTGAAATATTGAGTGATATTTCTAGGTTACGAATTTTCTCATTAAAATGTAGTAGATGGAAAGCAAATGTCGCCCAGAACTGTGAATGCCATGCTTCATCGACATTTCTTTGCCATTAAAGTTGGAAGCAAATCCTAGAACTAGAGTAAACGTGGAAGCATTTTTTTGTGGAAATATAATCAAAGTGTTAAAATGTTGACTTAAGAGAGTAAATGAAACGTTCGCCTATCTTCATTAAACAACTTTTATTTATTATTAGAGATTCAACATGCTGTATTCATCTATTTTGTCAATTTAATTATTGGCATTTTTCACAAAGCAAAGAAGTAACATTCTTAAAATTATTTGTGCTATCAGACAAATTAGAAAATAACTATAACTACGGCATTGTGACGGACTAGCATTAATGTTGCAAAATTGCTTATTTGAGACTTCACTTGCGCATCTTTATGAAGGATGTGATTTTATGTGAATATGCACTTTCTATTATCGGGTGTGACTTTACTCAATTCAGCGTTCAGGCTGATTCAGTCCATGGATCAATATTTCTTGCATATCAAGTGTCTCCTCACTTGTCATAGTTTCCTGTTAATTATAATGTCTTAAGTCTTTGTCATACTTTGAATGCATTTCTTCTTTTTCTTTACATTGACAACATAGAAATTCGACACCTAAGATCACACTAGCAACTAGAATACATATAGGCGCTAGGCGTTTTCATATGTTGTCCTGATGCGCAACCAATATAGATTGGCGACTTCCGATGACCGACAGTACTTTTGATCTCAATTTTTGGTGAAAGTTTCTAAGGCTAGAAACTCATGATTGTCCTCATTATTCTTTACATATGAAATCATCTTGATAAAAAATTACAACATGCTACCTTAAATCAAGAATCTACAACATGATCCAGGAATCCGATTATTCATAATACCTATAAGAAACATTGATCAAGATCGACCGAATGCAGCAATATCCCCACTATACCGCATACGACAGTTACTGGGAAAACTTACGGCAAGCGAATCCGTGTATATCGAGGCAAATAACTAATGAGAAACTATGGTTAACCTCAGAAGTAAATTATGTCTTTGATCTCTTAAAAGCCTTTTCTCCCTCTATCTTTTGAAAAACATTTTTCAAGCTCTAAATTAAAAGGAAAGCACTGATACATCCTTAAGTGAGACCATATGAATTTCTCCACATGCTAAATTTCTGCAATGTCCATAAATTCTATAGTTGCGATACAAAATGTCACAGAATCTGAGCATTGATGGGAAGCATGTTATCAGACTTGACCAATTGAAGCGCTTGATTGCCTGATGGTCGTAAACCTTGTGTTTCGTCTTGCAATAACTCATTAGTGCGAATCAGCATTGCCAAAGCTGCGTATCGTAAGATATTTAGGATGGTGGAACAAGCTGAAGCTGGAACCTGAGCCTTGAATAACAGACTGGCGTTCGCTTATTTCTACGGCTGGTAATCATAAAAGATTGCACAGAGCCAGCTCGATTGGGCATTTTACTGCTACTCGTAAATGTATCAGAGACAAAAAGCCATTTGAAAAAACTAAACTTGCTTAAGTTGTGTTCTATAAGATTTAAGCATTTTCAAGCAGAAACAAACTTGTTCAGCATCATCATTCTTTCTTTTTACCATTAAGGTTCATAGCATTAGACGCCAGAGAAATCATTTTAATCAAAGATCGGAGACCTCCATTGAACAACAAAGAAGAGTGTCAAAGTTCTCGGCATCTGATTTTCTGATTTCTTTTCTGTGTCCGTGTAAATTTCTATATTTTGAACTGTGTGTAGCTTTTTTAAGAGAACAGGCCGTCCTATCAGTGAAAATTTTGATAATAAAAGACTGTCATCAGCAGCTTGGTTTGTAATTGCATCTTTCTGCATAATTTTTTCTGCATGAAAAATGAAAGTTTCTGGATAATGCTGATTAAAGATAGCCTAATTATCATATAGTAAGTATGTTAGGTAGAGTAGCAACTCAACATTTATTAAATCCCCAATGTGTATAGAGTTTCGATTTTCTTAAATGAACTCGAGGCGAACACAGTTGAGCATTGCTACCAAATGTGAGATGTGCAAATTTTTACAGTTCTGAAGAAATTACCACGGAATTGACTGATCATGATAGTAATGCAGAAAGAATGATAGTATATTACAGATCTTCGCTTCACAACAGCCTTGTTAATGCTTGTTAAAGTAGCAATTCGATAGGTTGCTATTACTGTCATGCTCAACTTCAAGAGTATTTTGATAGTTACATTTTACTATGAAAAGGAACTTTATTTGGTTTTTGCGTATTAGAGCGGCAGTGATTGCACAAAGCGTGGTGTGATGCAGAGACATGCTCTACATAAGTGGGGATGTGTATAGCGAGGTACTGCTTTCAACAGGTCATCGACAGCAGCTGATTTCTATCTAAAAGTTATACTGACTTATGCAAAACCAACAATGGGATTGTGATGGACAACAAATCATTTTGCTTAATCATTTACCCGTGCAATTTCCCTTAAGTCTCATATTCTTCCGTAATGAACTACAATCGATCATTTGACGATCGAGACAATGATAATCGTTTTAATGAGGAAAATCCGATACAGTCAAAGCTTGGTAATTAAGACCATAAATACCAGGCTTTCAATGTCTCAATTATCGAAAGTCTTAATTAAACAGCAACTTAAATATGTCAAATATGCAAAAAATGCCACGTCCGCATAATCTTAATTAACCGAAATCTTAATTGTCCGTGTCCGAATTAACGAGCTTCCACTGTAGATTAATCTAAAGAAATGAATTCACACAAGGATTTAGCGAAAGTGTTCAACAGTCATTTACATATTTGTTCAATCCATGGCATAGCTGTTGGCTTCTTTTTGAGACCTCATACCTAACCTACATTTCTAATCTGTATTTCCATTAATGTCGTATGACTGATTCCATGGTCGACTCCAATGAAATTCAACTGAAAACAGTCAAAGTTATTTGGAATGATTCATGAAATATTCATTTATAAATACAATACAGCAAAGCACATCACTTCATTAGAGCTTGCATGCTGATTTTTATGTTTGTTTGTTGTAAAAAAGATTCTAAAAACAGTTGATCAATAAGTAGCATTCGCGGGCTATTAGCTGAATTATAAATAATTGTCCTGATATTGTTATCACTTGCCTTTTAGAGCTTGAAAAAGTATATTTGGCATATTTGTATCTGCGATGAAAATAACCTAATTATGGATTAATAGATAGGCCTATTACTTTCGCGTTGTGAGTAAATGTTATTTCGTTCTTGTGCTAATTGATCTCTGCGCTCATTGAATGTTAGGCTTTGGAAATGGGAATATCTTTTCATCGATAAAATGCAAGGCTGTCAAAAATCGCGCCGAGTTATCTCTTTCATCAGAAACTCGTTAAGTGAACTAGCAAATCTCCCGAAGGGAATGATGACGGTTATTATCGGATGGCGCCTGATGTCCGAAGATTTCTGCAAATAATTTGATTCAGGTACTCTCAAACAAGTTTTATTTACAAGTGTATTCAAAAGTCTCTATGAGATCTTTGTATATTCATCTATTAGCAGCAACATTTTTGGGATGATCACTGAATCACAATTTCATTAAATTGTCTCTTGACCATTAATGTGTTTTCCTCAAATGAATTCCGCGGCGTTTATTATAATCTAGGGATAAGGTCAACAAAGTTGTATAGACCATATTTTTACTACTCTTCATTCTTGGCATACATAGCGTAAGTATATCATAGGCAGAGTAGCAGCACAGTATTAATTGAACCCCCAATGTGTATGAAGTTTCGATTTTATTAAATGAACTCGAGTTGAAGCCCAGTACCAAATGTGGGATGTGCATATTATTGAAGTTTTGAAGAAATTTCCACGGAATTGACTGATCATGATAGCAATGCACAGTCAAGAATAGTATTCTACAAATCCACCGTGTCATCACAACCTTGGAGAGGCAATGTTTGTTAAATTGGCAATTCGATGTGTTTAGTTTAATGCTCAGCAGCCTTATTAACAAGAGTATTTTCTTAAGTGTGATAATATCACAAACTTCCTGCCACTGAAAAAGCAAAATATCATAATGAAAGACAATGATTATCCTATAACTTTAAAAGATGTAAATGGGTCCGCATTACTATTCAGATTCAAGAAATGAAGCATAAATGTAGTGAATCACAAAATAATGCCGATGAAAATTGAATTGAAAAAAAAAATTTCAGCCAAGAAGTTCATCATGGGTGCATTATATTGTAGTTCATGAAATTACCTTATCCGTTTAATTAAGATACCTGTCAGTAAATATTCATTCCCTTTAGTATCCAATAAGTTTCATACTACTTACGGTGGTACTCAATCGCTAGCGTATAAACAAAAGAATAATTTGAAAAAATTTAGCTTCTTAAAAATTGATCCAATATTTTTTTGACCACATGAACGTAATAGCTGCAAAAGACTGAATCTTTTGATATTAAGACTTTCAATGTGTACTAACATTCTTTAGTCGACACTCTACCTACTTTATACTCACTCTATGATTCTTGGACATAATCAATACATGCAAAGACGCCCAAACACGGGTTCTTGTCGTCAAAAGTATCTTAAGATCTTCGAGATTTGTTTAGCACCTGCAATCCAAAGGCATGTGGGCCTACAATGTACCAGGAGAACATATGTAAGGCACACGTTCTTAATTAACAACAATGAAATTAAATAAACAAAAGATCAAATTGCCATGCAAAACATGTGCGGCTGGCAGGATTCGAACCTACGACCAAGGTTAACTAGACCTGTGCTCTAACCAACTGAGCTACGAGCCACTTACGCGACTCTGTCAATTGGCAGGATCAAACCCTCACCACCACACATCAGTTGTCAAGGCAATAATAATCAATGGATAAATAACACGTCACAATTGTGCGAATAGTATACACAATTCGCATGTTCTATCTCCGATAGTGACATTCATTTTGAATTTTGAGTTCTCTTTGTAATAGAAGTGACATTTTAAATTTCAAACTCACACAATTCTAGATTTCTTGACAACTGTTCAATAAAAGTAAAACTCTTATGACATCAGAATTGTGTGCTTTTTTGCATGTTTTCTCCGTTACTAACATCTATTCTGTATTTTGAGTTGATCCTCTCATCGAAACTAGAGAGCACTTCATAATTCAAATACATTATTTAATTAGATTACTGAAAATAACTGTACAAATCGATGAATAAATTCTCTACATTATTCAAAATTCACATTTGCATAAAAACTTGCAAAATGTAATTGGAGTAGATTTAATCGAAAATGTCTTTTAAAATCATAGATATGAGTAAAAGACATATTTTTCAATGATGCCATGACTCTATATCAAACATACGGTATATCACACCACAGTATACCGAGATAGCATTAATATTCTAATTCACATTTTTCATAGTTATCTCATCAGTTATCACTTGGAGAAAACCACATGCATAGTTCATAAATTCAAAAACATGACGAAAATTTTGCTACGAGCGCAAATGCATTTTTCGAGACCCTATAATGACTGTAATTACTTAAGCCAATGCAGCCCAAACAATCCCAAAACAAAGGATAAAACTGTATTATTTGATGTCATTGAACAAAGTTGGGAAAATTCATCGAAGCAAACTTGTGTTTCAACTGTGCGAATAAATAAATTGACGTGCCAAATCGACCACCTGAGGCAAATGGGGTCAAATCATCAATGAGATTTTCCTAATATCTCTCATTCCAATTCTATGTCACACATGTTGGTATAATAACATTGAAAATCCAGTTTCTTCGCATCTGTTTAATTTATAACAGTTGATAAACGTGATGGTGCCTCTTTGACAGTCCATACGAATAGCATGCTAGATGTACGTACGAGTCAATTAGTGTCTCACATGGAACACTTAATGGTCTGTGTTTATAGCTTCTTGTAATAGTCTTGTAATGTTTCTTGTAATGTTTTGGCTCTCCAATATTTTGTAATGAATTCTAACTCTGCATTTGATATTCCTTTTTTATTAAAAGAGTTCTGTTTCCTTGGGAAAATGGTTCATCAGTTTTGTAACTTTAGAGTTCCTCAAATAATGACATGCAATTTGAGCTTTGCGCAAATTACTGTAAATATTGCCAGCTTTCTTAATTCTCTATTTCTTATTCACGCAATAGCGAAAAAGCAATCAGTGTAATGTTTTCTAAAAATGATAAGATTCCTGACATCCATTTTACAGCCGCATTGTCCAAACACAAAACAGAACACTTAATTTAAAAAACTGTGATTTTTATACAATTTCAAATCCGCATTTCCCAACATGATCCTGAAACAAGTATTTTTCTACCTGACCTGAGATCCCATTAATTGATGAGAATGCTATGTTTGTCGATAATTGCATGGGATCATCATTTTACTGCTCAGTTTTCAGTAACCGAATCATTTTCACACTTGTACGATGAAGAAAATCTTCTCTTTTATCATGTCGACCTCAACAATATCCTATCGCGTCGTCGGACCGCGAACCGATTAAGCAGTTAAGCTATCGGACCACAGACCTTGCCGATTCTGTTGAATGTAAAGTGTATCAGATAGTTTAGTTTTGAATTCTATTTGTGCCACCATGACTTTCATTAAACCTTTTATTTCTCTCTGAAGTGAAGAGATTAATAATAGTTACATATTATTTTGAAAACAGCTCTGTCTGAATATGTCTGGGGAACAGTATGATCACTTGATTTCGTCTGCTTACAATTCAAACATTAAAGTTAAACGGACATAATCCCAAAGTTGTGTGATTTCGATCAACACGTCGAAACGTTAACCCATATCTTCTGAAGGACATTCGACTGGACACAAAAATAAATGGAAAGTCAAAAGCAAGAGAGACACATTACTGTGGTTCTAGCTTGAAAAATTTCGCAACAAGCATTCAGCCGACACAGGCTGAGGTCTACACAGTTCGCTTTGAAGCTTTAATATCCCAAAATGTAGAAATCCAAGTGAATTTTCGGGTAACTTTTGTAAGGAATAGACATTTATACACAGACGTATATGCATTGCATTCAATAGTGCAACACCACTATTGTGGTGGCATCATTAATATCTTCGAAACTAGTGCTTAAAACTCTATTGGACAGAAGGGAATTGCCTGCACAATTCGCATGCTTTCTCTAATAGTAAAATGCAAGCATCATTCATTATCAATATTGAGTATATAATCATGACAGTATATACATGACAGCATATAGGCCTACATCATGACAGACTCAAGCTCATGCATATGATTCGCGAACAACCGTGCGAAAACAAGTGTAATTGGGCAATTCCATATAGTAACGGACGCTTGTTCAAAAGACTTTTTCAGAGACTGTGTAGACAGTTGAAAGTAACCGAGAACTTCTGGTTTTCACATCCATATTTTTTATATCAGTTATTCATGTCATAGAAAAATTAGACCGAAATTTTTGCTGCAGCCATTGAGAGTTCAAAAAACAAGCGCAATGGACGCTCTCAGACAGATTTAAACTTCGTCATTATGAATTTCATTTTTAAAACTCCGTGATTTGGCTATGAGTTTCACTTTCAAGTGATGCTTTCATGAAACTAGAAGCATGAAAATTGCAGAAAACAATGTTCATGGGGCATAAAGTGGATTTGGTTTCATTTTATGCTTACATTTTTAACGTTGCTGACGATCGTTCTTTCCATTCATTCATTTATGTTTGTAGATGAATCTTACGGTCATTTCTGTGGGTGATTGTTAGTATAGTATTCATATATTTATGCTTTGATTAATTTCCCTTTGTTGCTTTGTCTCATGTAGTACCATTTAATATTACATGTAATATATGAAAAAATATGCACCTACAATAGGTTGTGCACATAGATAACACTTGACGACTTATAAAGACACAAACAAAGAAATGTTGCTTAGAAGACAGCTTTCAATTTAAGCATCAATGAAAATGGCATTGAGAGAATGTTGACAAAATTCATATTCATCATTCCATTAATTATAATTTGTAACATGTGCAATATGTGTAAATTTGTGGCTTAATGGAAAACAAGGGGCGTCATTTGAAACATACAGGTTTATATTATTGTTTCAAATGAGTTAAAGTCAGCATAATATTTGTTGTCATAAATCCTCTTCGCACACCCTGTTTCTTCCCTATCAATGAATTATTTTCTCTGGAAAACCTTGCTGTGGAATTGAACAAACGTGAATCTTCATATTACCTTAATGACATCTGAATCTTGAAATTGCATTTTACTATAGTGCTATAACCCATCGCAAGAAATTAACCCGCGAATTTCTCTTCGCGTTATTTTTTTAAAACAAGTGCTAAAACGATGCTACTTTCCAAATTTATATTGATATATAAATTTAGTCAAAAATTAAAGATTTGGCATACATGTACATTTCACATTTTCAGTGAAAAATGTATGAAAATAGGCCTATGTAAACTTCCGATTATTTGTATAGTAAATTGATGTGCAACTCTAGCTTCATTTTTTCTCTGTTATTACTGGAATTTTCAAATAAGCATTTCAAGTTTTGTCATCTACAAGACGTTAGAGAAAAGATCCGTTTGTAAAATTAGAAATGTACTTTGGTCAAAGTTCATTAGATCTATACCCAATAAATAGATAGATGAACACTCACTAGCTGCTAATGACACATTTTGAAGAAATTAATGAACTTTTGGTGCTGAAAATGTCTACATGTAAACTGTAGTTGGTTCATAAAAGTTCACTATTCTGTTAAGGGACAATTAATATTTCCTTCAGATGGTTGATTAAGGTCGACGTAATATAGATTTTTTAGTTCTTCGATAAGCAATGCGAACACAGAAAGTCTAAATCTGTCTTGTCAGAAGAAACAAATATAGTTGGTAATACTCGTAATTCCCGTTTTAGCAAGTTGAAGAAAAAAGCTCATGAAATGCATTTGCCTACACATAGACCTATTGCATTCGGGTTAGATAGCAATTAGAGGCATTAACTTGCATGTGATCACGTAACGGAGTTTTGTTCCGAGAACTTATCTGAATAATGCAACTTTGGTCAAACTTTGTAAGAAATCGCCATCGTACACTTTGTCACTGTCAGAGTAAGAGATCGCCTTCACTGCATGCAAGTCTACCAGAAAAAATAACAATCTCATCGTTGCTAACATCCTTCCTGTTCTGCGGGCCCCTAACTTGCCATTTCTTCCCATTTGGCTCCTCTTTCATATCATATCGATACGATGCTCTCACGCACTCGCTTGCTCTCTTCAAACTTCGGCGCACAAACAAACTTAGTGACATTGACATGAAAGTGATCGAGAGAAAGAGCTCAACTAGTAGCAACGATGAGTATTCAATCGCCCCATCAATTGCTTTCTAAAAGAGAAACTTTCTTCCAAGAGTCGAGTCAAATCGTCTACTGATAATGTTTACTTCATCAATGTAGTTTTTCAAACATCTGACGAGCGCAAACCGCATTCTGTCGCAGTTGTTGACCTCCAAGAACATGATTCGAATTTTTTTGTGCGCATCTGTTCATATGTTGATAGAGAATTTGACAAGATGTCGATGTCAATATGAAAATGGTATGTGATGCTTGATGTGAACGCATGAAATAATAAACACAACGATTTGTCGCTTCTTTTGCAGTTTATTTGATTGAGCGAAAATTAGACAAATTGTATTTATCGGATGAAGTTCAAATGTCATTTTTTTTCATTGACACCTTCGGAAATATTGTTCTTCATGAAAATAGTTTTATTAACTTTTTCAAATAAATCAGGAATGACAATCGCTGCGAAATTTCAGACAGAAATTGCTGTGAAATTTTAGGTCAGTGCTTGGACCTACGCATGAATACATGACTCCATTGAGTGCCCATTATAGATTAGCTAGTTATAAACTGGTCTTCAAGTCGATGCTAATCGAATTTTCAACATAAAAATAAAGCCAACCTTTTATTTCGTAGCCCACCTGTCTATTAAAATGGCAATTATTCTCACATTAAAAAATAATTAGATTTCATGCGCCAGCAAAATGGCAACAAGCTTATTGATTGAACATGTATTTCCAAGTTTAATTTTTTATTAATTCTTACAATTAACAATATAGAAATGCCAATTGTCCGTCGCTTAAGCTCAACTGCACGACAGAACAATCAATTAATGAGCCAATTTGTGGCATATAACTGAGTCCCATTTAAAAAATGAAATTGCGCACGTGGACATATGCACGTAAGATTTTACAAAGATAAGTTCTCTCAAGATGAATAATGGAAGTAGCGTAAATACACCCCTTATTCTATCTGAATGACGCATTCCATTGCTAGAATTTTTGATTATAGAATATGAGATTGAGGTTAATCACTGCTAGATAGGTAGTCCCTACATGGGGTGGTTAAATTAATTTCATAGAATTTATATTCATAGATAGATTTTATATATTCATAGAATTATCCTACGTACAAGATCAAACAATAAAATAAGTCAAAATGGTAAATAAATGCCAAAAACACAAAAAACGCTCAAGCCGAAGTCGACAGTACCGAAATTTCCTGCCGGTTTAGTCCTGATCTAAGTAAGATGGTAATGGTAATGAAAATGATTTATTCAAGCTTAAATATGTACAGAAAATATAAGATACAAACAATTCTATATTCGACTGAGATCTTAGTAAAGAAATGAAACCAGTCTCCTTCTTTTTATGTTCTATGCAGCTAGTGCTTATGTTCATTTGGTAAATGGGAGGGAGAGATGTCTTTATTGAACTTCAAATGAGCTATAATGGAATCAGTCACAGTATATGTTATTGATATACATGTAAATACCTATGAAATGAAAAATTGAGTTGTGTGAGCCAATTGTATTGACATACGGCAGAAAGGAGCTGACAGTCGACCACTAGGCAGGCGATTTGTTACTCGATGTCTCAAAAACGCGTCTGTGTTTGACAGGCCATGAAAACGCCTTAGAGTTGCCAAGTTCCTTCTTGTAACTAAGTCAGTCGAGACAATGCCTTTGATTTTCAAACGTCGATTTTCGATCTTCTGTAATCTTCTGGCATCTTCACTGGTCAAACCGATAGAAGCTGGTGAGGCGTACTCCATCAGGAGGGTGTTCGGACGAGGGCGGAATATGCCATGTTGAATTGCTCTCCATTAGTTACTGACTTCACTCTCCGAAGAATATATGAGCGGTGAGCACATTTCCTGCCGATGTATTGAATGTAAGACTTCAATGTTAAAGTTGAATCCAGAAGAGCACCGAGAAAGCGAACGCTATCAGTAAATTGCACGTCTATGATTATACTGCGTTGAGCATGCTTCACAAAAAGAGCCACGGTATCGTATGATCTAAGCGGGTTTTCCTGCATTCAGTTGCATGCCATTTGCGAAAGACTATTTCTGGATTTCATGAATCTCAGGTTTGTCTTTCCCAATATCTTCCGAAGCGTTCGCCTTTAGAATTCCAGGGACTCAGGAAATGCCATCCACATACTTCACGATCGACTTAGATTTAAACAGAGGCTGAAATAAGGCAATGTACATTCCGAAAAGGTAAGGGCCTAGTAGTGATCCTTGAGGGACCTCACTTGTGAAAAAATTCAGATTGCCAGTCAAAATCTCGGCTGGTTGCCGGACGTCGTACCTGACAGACCTGCAAATTTCGGTCGGTTTCCATCTCTGGTCTAATCATTTATTGATACATTACTTGTATCTAAGAAACAGATTGAATTTTTAATAAACCAATACCCTGGTATCCCCAGTAGACCTACTAGCTGCTATTGAGCACGTTATTGCAACTAGTACCTCTGCATAGCTAAGCGAGCACAATTAACTACACATTTAATAGTTACTATAGTTTCGAGTACGGTCACTTTGCATTCCCCATTCGATCCATAAGACCATCGTCAGTCCAATGGACTTCAAACTCAGTAAGGATGTTTTATCAGCAATACCACATGACTCATTCAGCTCATACTATTTAGCCTATAGTTACGATAATACAGCTGTTGATGAATTTCAACTTGAATTTTACGACAGATATATAGCCGATAATCAGTAAATTGACAGATAAATTGACAGAGAGAGAGAGAGAAGGAGGGAGGGAGATGTCGGGAACCCGATCGACAGCCAAATCACGACCAGCAGAAATTCTGTGGTCCTCACAACTGTAGACGTAAAAATATTGCAAATTCTTAATATCTAAAGTGAAATTTATTGACTTGATCTTCCAACTATCTTTTTTCTTATTCAGTATATTTGGGATTCTGTGTGCGGATGAGTGTGAGGGAAGGAGGAACAAAAAGGTTCTCTTGATCGTCGGTGGACGAATTTTCGAGATTCATTTTAGTCCCGCAATACATCGAAACGTTTGATTGACATCCTGCTCGACAGATCTGAGCAACCGTTCACGTATCGTCTGCTAAATTTATCTAGTCTAGAAAGTCACGATCAGTTTGAGAGATAAGGAGAATTATATTTCCTTCTCCAGCCCAACTGAGGATATGTTAATTTTCTTATTGTTCAAATTTACGTTATATAGGACCTAAATTTCAACTCAGGAACACAAGTAGAGCGTCTTAACTTCTCAACAATAAATCAGAATATTATATGACATTCCTAAAAACCAGCTTATTCCACTTAAGAGTTGTCTGTCAAATAAAGCTTCACAATTTCATACAGTATCGGGCTCTCTAAATTTATTTCGTTTTTAAATTAGAATTCATTTTTCCTTTCACAGCGTAGGAATTCCTGAGCCTAAAGAAATTTGAAGGGCCTGTTGAGTGTGGCCCACTTCATGCAGTTAATTTGTTTATAAAAATTAGAACAAAATTGAGCTGGTTTCTAGCTGTCAGATCGTCGAACTGCATCACTCCGTCTCAAATGAAAACAATGTTTATCCCAATGAATGACTCAGGAACATAACAAAAGCACTTCATTTTTTGATCTGCATACAACCCGGTCCTTTTCCTTTCATGCTCTAAAACTTTCTCCTTTTTACAATCTCAAGCAAAGTGTGTCAAGGTAACAAAATATAAAAAAGCAAGCTAGCGACTAGTTAATTTTTAAAAGATGCAAAATACGATTTAAGAGAAAATTGTTATATCCTACAATGTCTAAAAATTTAAAAACACTTACTAGAAGGACAAGCAACGGTTCTTCTATCCTCATGTGGAATGAATTGGCGAGTAAGTCGTCCTGTTCAAAATTATGTTTACCACTTATATCACTTATTAGAAAAGATTCTATTTAACTGTCTGCCCATTCAGATGACAAGAGGACAGGTCTGTTTCCAATCAAAATATCAGATCTAGCCAACACAGCGGGGTTACGCTATTTAAAATCTACCAAGTGTGTAAGAGAATTGATATTAGTTCCTTAAGCTAAAACGTGAAATAAAATTATGCAGAATATGCATGCAAATTACTTAACTATTTTTAATGAGGTCATCAACAGGAACTTGGTTATGGCGATCGCTTTTCGACCTCAAAATCCTGGATGCTCAAACCTGACCAAGCGCGGTCCTGTACATTTAAGATGCACAGCTCCTGGCTTGCTAATCGATGCCTACGTGTTTTGAATTTGCACATTTGTTCTGCGCGAATGTATAATTGAATGGATGTTTATTTCAGTTGTCAATACGGGGTGGGCGTGTCACAAAATTAGATATCGTATAATCCAATAAATAAAATTATTAATTTGTATTTGAAAAATGACTACCACTATATCTGCCGGAAAGCATTTAAAAACCAAAGTGTCTGGTGTATGCAGTGGAAACTGTGATTTCCTATTGCTCTTTCACAATGGCGATGACCGGAGAAAATTGTTTGATCTAATATTGTCAGGTTCTATATTGATTGAAAATCTTGACAAATATTTTGCCATGTTCTCTAATGCATGGCAAAGATAAAGGAAAACAACTTCTCAGATAAATCTTCGGGATATCATTCAATGCTTAACAAGTCAGACAACAAATGGTTACTCGTGTTACACTACTGTAGAAAAGGGAAAATATTTCAAAGAAAGAATAAATGCAATGGACAACAGTGTGCTCTCCTCAAGTTACGAAGAATGAAAACTCTTTGTCGCCACTTTGAACTATTATTCAGATGAGAATTCTAGGCAATGCTTTTCTGAGGGTTTGCACATTGACAGCATAATGCTCATTCGAAAACACCGGGTGAATATGATAACGGTGCAACATGCATAAACGATTTGCTCATGTAATAAAATCTTGCTCACATTTTGAATCTAAATATGCATTGAATTGAATCTAATCCGAAATATTTTCGTTCTAACTGTCCTAACTCCCACTGATTCATTGTTTCATTATTCCAAATGAAGCATTCATCGATATGATATTCATGAAAGGAGCTACATATTTTGCGGGATGACCTCTTCACTATTATTGTGGAAAATTTATGACGCGGACGAGGACATATTTCTGATGTGCATTATGCACTTGACTTTTATCAGCGACAGATCAATAGATGGCTGAAGAATGAAGTACATTAATAAAAATTAAAGCACTTGAAAGAAATATACAATGAAATTATAGCATAGTATCAAGGTACCTGACTTAGTTTACGTTTGCATTAACCTAGAGTAAAAGCCGTAATCTCAATAAGACAGACTGTAATGATTTGCTTAAGAATCAACTTCCTAAAGGCAAATTGTGTGACTTGAAAGGAGCATTAAGAGAATTCGATTGAACGCTGATAGAACTCGCTTCTGTAATGAATGCTATAGAAGTTGATGAATTATTTGTTTCAAACACACATTTCCTGTTCTAAAGAGCCGTCTCAGTAACTGTGTCATTAGATAGACTTTGTTCGGACAAATACGCAGTTATGGTAAACAGTCGGAAAACATGATTCTCGAATATTACACTGAAAGCTTTTCTATAGTATTCTGTAAAAATTTTATAATAAATATTAATAACATAAAGAATATTATCATTTGGTACTATGTCAAATTATCATTATTTAATAATTGCTAATTAATCAGACGATTTCATTATACGTGTACATACCTTGACGACAACATCAAAATTTACTTCAATATCATATTATTAATATTTGAAATCATCCGATATATTTACATTCACAAATATTGCAATTTACAAAGAAATCCAAGTTTCGAACTGATGACAAGAGTAGACAACAATGAAAGAGAAGCACCAGAACAAGAACAGAACAAATGGTAGTGAAAAGACGCAGATATTTATATGCCAAAAGTAATAAATATGGTGAAACCTTTTCCTGAACCACTTGACGACCGTCCATGAAAAAATGTAGTCCTCCGAGACGACCATGTATATATTTCGGCCTTTGTACTGCACAAGACGTAATGCAATACAGCAAAGAAAGTCCCATAGACGAGTCACTTCTGGCAAATCTTCCATGATCAAAGCTGAATTACCGGTATATGTCCTGTTTACGGAAAACAGGAATGATGAGTCAACGTGCTCAGACTCCTTTTTACAGAGTATGGTCATCGGAACAATATTCGACATCAAAACTTAATATTTCAGCATATCCGTGTATTCTTTTGTAGGTGATGGGTGACGGTGTCAGTCAGTCCAGACAAATTCAAGTGTCAGCACTTAATAAGCGCTCACTTGTATGGGTAACTAGTTAGTTACTATTCTCACAGACGAAGCATCATGTCCATGCAAAGAATTAGATTGTTAAAGTTAGTTTACTGAGTGCAAGCTCATACAAAGCGCAAATATTTAAAATTCTAAGACGATTATCGTGAGATACTTGTACAATGCGACATAAAGTGTAAAATTCCGTCTCATCAATAAGTCTTCAGATTGGCTTTTAAAAGGACATCATAAAGAGAGGCTGATGCATACGATGAACGCATTATGTCGCTATTACAACTGGTATAGCCTGGTCGAGGATAGTATTGATGACTGCAAATGAAGAGAGATGTCTGATAGAAGAAATCCGAAGAAGGCAGCATCAATGGTTGGAATATGCATTTCCAATTAATGATTTATTGAGAGAGGTGATTGAAGACCGTATGGAAGGAAGTAGATATAGAAGAAGAATAAGAAAAAGTGTGCTGGATTCTGTAAAGAATCGGAAGTCTTACTACCAAACAAAGAGGAATGCCGAGAAGTGATGGTGATGATGATTTAGTTGATGAAGAATGAGCATTTAGTTTTCCAAGAAGACTTCTTCATCATTTCATCAAATGTTTAGAAAAGTAGTTATTGTATGTTCTTGCCATGAAGTGATACCAATGAGAACAAAAAGTAGCAATAAGAAAACAATAATGGATTGACCAATTTATCAAAGTCACCACCACATATAATGTAGTAAAATTTGGGGAAGAGTCTGAGCAATAAAATTTAAATTTGATCGGCCGTTCATATTGCTGGATGGAATGGGACTGAGTGACCTCCGACAGCGGGCTACAACTGTCTCTATAGCATTAAAAAATGTGTCAGAAATTACCATATCTCCGTTACTTTTCAAACTTTTAATGCAATGACAAAAGAGCAAAAGCAAAAGGTCGCAGCCACTGTGAATTGCATCGTTGATCACAATGACGAATTCTTATCAATCAATTCGAAACAGAGAAGAGAACTTAGAAATGAGCATTACCCGATCTGACTAGTTGTTTACAGAGTAAATAGGACGTTGAAAACACCATGCAAATATTACCATCAGCACCTCACCATATTGATTGATTTGTTACTACAGTGACTCATTCATATAGTGCAAAACTTGAGATACTATTGCTTTCAATAAAGGTATATGTTGTAACTTTTGTATTTACAGAGAAAACTCAGTCATTTTTCAACAATTAAGTTTCTAAAAGAATATTTAAGGTCCCTCTGTTGTTGCGAGTGTGAAAGTACTGATAGCATTGACTCACCATGAAAAGGAAGATGCAATTTTTACAAATGCCATATTTTCAAACATTAAAGCATCATAGCAGCAAGGATTGTGCATTTTTGAAGATTCGAATTTTCTCATGATACTGCAATGACGTCATTGCGTATATACGTCACACTGTTCAGTTGTATACAGCCTGCGCAGCGTCAAAGGTGATGCAATGAGTTGATTGACGCTGCACTGCGATGCGCATCAAATATTCAGGTTCGGTCTGTTATTAAGGTCTAATGATGCTCATTCAAGTGTAGAAATCTTCTTCTCCATTTGTTTGTTGTTCTAATTCATCCATTACATGCATCATACTGAATTCATACAGAAGTAGTGAATATTATCCTCATCGAAACTCCTATTACAACTTTCAGTAATCAGTCAAAAGTTGATGAATAGCTGTCTGAAAAGGTAGTGCGAGTCTGTGATATTATTAGAGTGTGAAATATTTATTATTTTTTTTCATTACTTATGTTTCAATTATCATATTACCTAAAATTGTCAACCAAAAGTTGTAACTTGTCCATTTACTGCCTTCTTTTTTTCATGACTATTTTCTAATGCATTATTAGGTAGATGACTTCTGTCAAAATGATACTCTACTTTGCACTTGTCCCACACAGTATTTTTTATCCGCATTTTATATGCCAGCATTACTTGCGTACCGTCATTTATTGTCCAATGTCAAGTCCTTGGAATTGCTCTATATATACCTACTCTCAGTCTTAATGCATTCTTGATTTTTTTCATTTCCATAGAAGTTGTGATACAATGCACATGCTAAAATGCATTTGTGAAAAATTGTCCGCAACAGCATTCATTTCTATCTAGACTACCTATATGCGTGACTATCCGTCTATCTTCTTCTCTTGGTTATTTTATATTACAAAAATTCCCAGGATTTGACAACGTACACGTGTCATGTATCGGCGTGTGATCTATTAAGTCTGAAAATATTTCAATGGAAAATCCGCTTAGATAGAGACTCACTCTACAACTACAAGAGAGCATGAATTTCATAGATGATGATCAATCAACCAAAAGACAATTCCTTGCAGTACCAATTAGACATTGTTCCATACGAATTGCGAACATTTTCGACGGCAACTAAACAACACAGTTAGTTAATAAGAAAATGAGCCAAAAATTCCATAAACTGTACCTCACTGCACCACCTGATTTTTTCTTTTGGATACGTCTTTCTTTTGTTGGCTTTGGAAGATATGCAATTGCACAAATCATTTAAAACGTAATTTTGCATTTAAGTTCTGTCAATTCTAAGAAGCCACATAGCGTATGAAGGCTTGTGTTCCATAGATCATTTTGGCTTTTATTTTGCTATCTCAGGTGATAGGATGAAGTCAGTATAGTCCTTACAAAAGAAAGTGGAGGGTTTACTCTCACGCAGAGTTTTATAATGAACGCGACAGAACAGTTTAC
Organism: Prostheceraeus crozeri; assembly: GCA_907163375.1. Lineage (NCBI taxonomy): Eukaryota > Metazoa > Platyhelminthes > Polycladida > Euryleptidae > Prostheceraeus > Prostheceraeus crozeri. Next base: position 717,498 of record CAJQUW010010302.1, read on the forward strand.
TGAAATTTGATTTATCCTTATTCATCAATTAGGGTTTGCTTGCAGTACTTGACAGACAGCAGCTTTCTCTTCCTGCTTAGTCAACTAGTCAGCTATGAATTGTCCGATAAATTGATCGACATGACAGAGTAAAGAAGCAACTTTGTGATAATTAATTACATAAATAAATTAGGAAAGTCGTATTGGGTCCTGAACCAAGTGTCTCAGCTGGCCAGGTGATGCCTTAGTTAATTATGAGCTTACGATTTAATTTGATAAGAATAAAGAAAACATTAAAGCAAATTTCGCGTTGTGCCAAGGTTTCATTGCACAAGGCAAACATTTAGTCTACATTAATCTTTTCTTTTGTCTTGACCGTCCTTCATTATTCCGTAAACGGACTGTACATCAACAGAATAATCTGTATTATGCTTCTTTAGTTCTGAACTATTACTTGGCATGCATTTCATAAAGCTAACTCAATAAAAGATGCTGTTCATACGTCTTGTTCTCTCACCTCAGCAGTGAATGAGTGCGTTTTCCTCAATTGTCTTTCTTTCTTCTGTCAGCTATGTTTAATCTTCATAAACTCGCAAATGTTGCAAAATACAAAGACAGAAGTCTTACAATTAAGGAAAATACAAAAATCGTGTTACAAGAAGTGATGGTGAAGTCATTGTGTTATTTAGTATATTGACAATGTTACACGCAAGTCAAAACAATTTTTATTCCTTCCTTAAATCAGAGAAACTAGGAGAAATAGGAAGACAGCAATTGCCATCTTCTGGAAAGAACTAGAGATGTTCAAGGATATGGCATATGGTTTATGTAGGCCTATATGTGCTCTCACCTAACCATCGTGTGTAAGAATAGTTTGTATCATGTAGTACAGTACTTAAACGCATTTTATTTGAATATTCATGCTGAGTTGTACATTAGAATTTTTTCTATTGGAATGGACCCTTATAGAGTAGGACATGAAAAACAATTATGGACTAACTTTATGAGAGTGCAATTCCAATTGTAAGTCAGCACAAATAACTGGAGCTAGATTAATCAATCATTTAATCAATCAAAATCTTAATCAATTAGCTTTTTTGAGGCTTATCATAATCATAAACACATCACTGAAAATTAGTTCAATCATTAATCTCAATCATTATCAAGGTTTTGAAAATTTGATCAATCATTATTCTTAATCAAAATCGTGTTGATTAATCAGCAAATTTGATAAAATTTGATTTTCGTCATCCGAACATCAGTTGAGATCTGGGGCCTATTTCAATGTTAGGTCCCTGACCTTACTACCTTGACGTTAGGTACCTAATATCATGCTCCCTCAATAAGGTGGATAAGCGTATTACAATATTAGTTAGCAACTATGAAATTAAATAAACGATGGATCAAATTGCCAAGAAAAAGATGTGCGGCTGGTGGTATTCGAACCTACGACCAAGGTTAACTAGACCTGCGCTCCATCCAACCGAGCTACGAGCCACTTATGCGACTGTGTCAATCACAGAATTAGATTGCTTAATCGTATCACCTTGCTAGAAGTAAAAACTGATTCAAAACGATGGCACATGCAGGAACTTATTAAGTGGGCAAAAAGAAATTTTTAATACCTTGCAGAGATAGGAAAAGTAGTCGTGCGCCGCTTGCGGATTGCTCTGAATTCCTTCAAAATGCACCGATCGCCACGATTCCTTCAGATTTGAAGAATTCAGATCATTGCGCAAACGTTTTCTCGATAATGTTGGGCCTTCCGATTATTACTAAAAAAGTTAACAGGCGCACGAAAAAACGTTCACAAACTTCTATGTAGAACTTGATATCGACTGTGTCTCTTTGCTGTGTGATCCGGTTGATAGCAGTCACTGAAACGTGGCCATTTGGTGTGTTTAATGTTGAACTGGCTGCTCATTGTTCAATTGCTATGGTATTATGTTAGCAGATTGTGTCATTTCATTAACGTTACATGTTCCAATGCTTCCCTTCTAGTCAAACAGCAGAAGAGACAACCTGTTTAATTCTGTGGTGTCAATTGACAGGATCAAACACTCACCACCACACATCAGCTGTCATAGCAATTATAATCACAGAATAAATAGCTCGTCACAATTGTGAACGCCGACATTAAGACAAGTAGCGGGGATCGATTGTCCATCAAAGCCAGCACCGTTGAAATATCTAATCGAATAACAAACAATTCATTGTTTCTGGTTGTTACGTGGTGGAATCCTATCTTACCTAACAGAATGATTTTACAGCATGAAATGAAGGAAAAAACTTAGGGGACCTTAAGATTATATCAGCCTGTCTCAATCTTAGGTTAGGTGGCAAAACGAACCATGGTGAAAAGCAAGGTAGCTCTACACTTACCTAACCAACAACCTAACCCATTTACTGATCATTGTAAAGTTGATATCATAACTTCCAATGATTATCGAACGATGTATGATGCTAAGCAGATTCTCTGTAATGCTTGAATTGAACGAAGTTAGTCTTTCCATGATGTAAGGTAGGTTTTTTGTTATTTAACGAACTATAATTATCGTTGACTCAACAAAGCGTCTGAAAGCCGTAATCAACATCATAGTTAACTTACCCAGCGCTCATGACAAAGCGTCTGACCACATTAATCAAAATCACTATTTCGAACACCTTCATCAATCGTAATCATAATCAAGCATATGGCAGCCTTAATTATAATTACGATCATAATCACATTCTTCAACACTTCAATAATTCATAATCATAATCAAACTTTTGAACACTAATCATAATTTCAATCATAATGAACATTTTTTTATATTGGCTAATCGTTCGAACTCTAATACAGACGCAAGTCGAAATTTTCTATTTTCCCTAAAAATGCTTGTTATAGGTTCGTCTTTATTGAATCTAAATATGATGGGACGTCACCTCGTCAATTTGACAACAGCATCTTCTAGAATTTAAATCTTTATATCTTTGAACGCCTTTCCTGAAAAGTTGTAAAAATCAACTTATGTCTGTATGTTATCCTGCCGACGAGATATACCACATATTATACTCATTGACATAATTAATGAAACAAACTATCATTGGCTTGAATTGAAGTTTGTTTCATTCTTTCTCAGGTATGATGCAATATCTCGCTTTCTATGTATTACCATTCAACACATTAGAGAATGGAGAAAGATGATGGTCAAATTTCAAATTTTGATATCGATACAGCTTTCACAATTGCTTTTACAAATTGAACATAAACGTGATCTGAAATCCAGCTTTTGTAAAATAAAATGGCACACGATCAGTTTACCAGAGGAATGATTCGTTGTGGTAGAAGTTGTGCGAGTGTTGCCGAAGAGCTGCAACTATCGAGAGTCGTTGTTTGGAGGTGGTGGTGTCGATGAGAAGCAGAAGGAGATGTTAAAAAGAAGAAGGGATCTGGTCGACCAAGAAAGTCTGCAGGAAGGACAGACGCACGTCTAGTTTTAGATGCAAAGAGGAATATATTTGTGTCAGTCCCAAAGCTAGTCGTACACTGGAAGAGTGCCTCAAATATAGACTGTAGCGTTCGAACGGCTTACCGAAGATTGCGAGAAGCTGGAATTCAATCGCGACGACCAGCTGTCCTAATTCCATTGAGTTTTGAGCACCGCAGAAGACGAGTTGCCTGTTGTGATGCCCATCGCTCATGGAATGACCATCACTGGCAGAAAGTCTTGTGGACCGATGAATCGAGATTCACTCTGGATTTCAATGACGTTCGTGTCAGAGTGCATCGTCTTCCAGGTGAACGCTTTGCCCCATGCTGTTTTAAAGAACACGACGGATATGGTGGTGGAAGTGTTATGCTGTGGGGTGGCATTTGGCATGGCGGACGAACGACAGCAGTCATCATCAAAGGCACGTTGACTGGAGAGAGGTATCTCAATGAAATTGTGCTTCCTGTTGTTGCCCCAGTGGTCAGGGTGGAGGATCTCGTCTTCCAAGACGACAACGCAAGACCACATCGCTCCTCGGCTGTCTTTGCCACTGTTAGGAGATTGAACATTCAAACCCTTGACTGGCCTGCACGCTCACCTGACTTGTCACCCATTGAACAAGTATGGGACGAGCTTGGGCGGCGAGTGAGAGACCGCTATTCACTTCCACCAGTGTCCCTGAAGATTCTCTCTGAAAGACTGACAGAGCAGTGGCTTCTCCTTGAAACATCCTTCATTCAGAAACTTTGTGAATCCATGCCATCTCGGATTACTGAATGTATTGGAGCTAGAGGGGGGCACACGCGCTATTAAAGTTGAATCTGCTACATGCGTTGTTTTTCTGTGCTAGCGACTTGGTGGAGATTGTGACTAAATTATCAAGGTATCATACATACATGTACATGTATATATACCAGTGAAAAATGAAAGAAGTTAAAGAAGTAAATGTTTCAAAAATTTTGTCAATGAGTATATATATGCGTCAACATAAATACAAAATACCACAACAGAGTTCAGTTATATATAATGGGAGAAAGGAAGCTTCTGAAAGATATGCTTTGTGCGGAAACACATCAAACTGCTCTCGTGGTACATATGTGGACATATGTACATGTACAAAACATACATGAAACATTGCACAATTGACAAGTATCATTATAACTCACATAAAAATCGACGTAGCATAATAATCTTATTAAAGCAGCTCAGACTATTTAAATACAGGGCCAAAATTCAGGTATAACAAAACAGTGATAAGCATAAATCTCTTGTTATGAGCAATCGTATAGTTTTAGACCTGACATTGTTCATTTTAAAGTCACTCACATGAATTTTTGGAAGAAGTTTTTGGAAGCATTTTGACGATTCATTTTCAGATGCCGCAACTGCGTACTTAGGAACGAAGAATAGTTCTATAGTAAAGCTCAAGCGCAAAATTTATAATTTTCTTGGCTACAGGTTGCATATTTTAGGCTTGGTTCGTTGTGCCGAATTAGAACATAAAATTGTAACGCCGACAATTGGTCCCGAGATGCATTACGGTTTTATTACCTCGGTGCGAGGCAACTTCAGCATTGTGAAAGTACAAAATGAATTCATTAACGTAACACGAAGTCATTCGTATTCTAGACTCGTATCCGATTTGGAATACGATGATTTGCCGAAAACAGAAGATAGACGTGATGATCATCTACTTCACTCAAATGTTGTCTCACTCAGGTGTCAAAATAAAGATTAATTCTTCAATTGCACCACCTTTCAGATTGAATATTACGATGAATATTGAATAGCCGAGTTATATAATTATCGAGTTGAATATTCAGTCTCTATTCAAATGCTCTATTCCATTAACTGCATTGGCCATAGATAAATGCGCATATAGACCATATATCTCTGCTAGATGCACGGGATTCCACGCCAGTGACCTTCATCTTATTTAAAGCACATTAAAATCATTTGGCATTTGAACTAAGCTTGTCAGTTTCCTTTTGTATCCGTACTCGTACATGAACTTATGGGTTACTAGCTGAAACCTCGTCTATAGGCGCAAGATTGCCGATGTGTGAACATCAACAGAACATCAACTAATCACGCTGTCAGAAATACCTGCTAAAGTCAGTGGCAGCATTTTGAGTGCTCCGTAGCATAATGGTTTCCGTCTTGGGAGGCCACCATGAGGCTGACCTTCGCTTCCTTCGCTTTGTATATTTTTTAATGCCTGTTTACTTGCTTGTTACTGGACTCTTGGTGTTTCCCCTTTAATACTTTTAGGACATTCTCCTAACTTAGAGATTATAGATTCAGTTTATTTTCTAGCACAAAAACACTCATTTTTTGTCTCCGAGACTGTGTAATGAAAGGTCCGAGAAATTAGACTATAGGTCACTTTTGATATATATATATATATATATATATATATATATATATATATATACTTTACATTTCATTATCCAACAAAATGAGTGGGCAGTATTCAAGTAGAATTTACAATTGCACTAAAGTTTTGAGCAGGTATACTGGAATTTGCAGGTATTGCAAGTTCCAGGGACTGCATATGTCTTGAAGAAGAGTTAGAGTTCTAGCATGGCCTTTTCGGAGGTATGAAGAAGGTTGGTGTGGCATCAAAGGGTGTTGGATGATCTACATTACGTAATGTGTGGTCAATGACACAGACATCACTGTCGCATTGTCTTCCTAAGTGGTGGAATATGGACTGCGTCCACAAAGTCGCGATTTGACAAGCATGTCGGATAATGAACTCCCACTACGTAGCGGATAGTTGTCTAGTGTCGCATCTAAACTCTGCTGCAATGACGGCATCAAAGGCAGTCTCCAGCACGTAGAGGAGGACGGCTTCCACTATACAGCTTTGAAGCGTCTGATTTTAGCTTCCTTTGAGGCATGAGAGTCAAATAGTGGTCTGAGGACTTGAACTGCTCCCTACTCAGATTATGTTTCTCGAAGATGTTAGGGATTTTTGACATTCACGTTAAGGTATAACATAAGGTGAATTCTTCGCAAGCCCCAATAGTATCTCCACTTGGAAGTGTTAGTGTTGGAGGTGGTTTATTGGGATCGAGATGGAGAGCGCTGGTTTGGGAGAACTTTTGATCTTCCTCCATAACATCGGTAGGCATATTCACCATTTGTTTAGAGACACTTGCGCAGGTCTCACCATAGAGAAAGTATATAGTAGGCAGAGTGCCGACTTAGAAAAATGTCAGCATACAGGAAAAAAATTTATATCAAAAGATTCGTTTTTTGAGTAGATTGCGTTCCTGTGGTCCAAAACATCATTTGACAATTTTTAAGAAAGAAGCTAAATCTTTGCAAACTATTCCTATTATTAAATTATTCCTAACGATTTGGTGCTTTTATATACGCTCGTAAGTAAGTATGAACTTATTGTATATCAACATTAATGGAAATTTACTAACAGGTGCTTTAATTCGACGAAATTAAGCTGATTATCAAGGACACTTCATGAACTAGATTATAATGTAAGTCTCCAGGGAAAAGTTGAGATATTATTGTGCCTATTGACTGAAATTTTTAGTTTTAATTCAGTTTTCATTCATCAGCATGATTTTATGATTCAGTAAATTTATGTTTCATTTCTTGAATCTGAATAATATTACCCGGTATTTACATCTTTTAAAGTTAATCCTGATGATTGTCTTTAATTATGATATTTTGCTCTTTTAGTGGCAGGTACACAAATTTGTGATGTTATCGCTCACTCAAGAAAATACTCTTATTTCTAAGACTGAGCATATTAAAGCAAAATCTCATGGAATTGCCAATTTAATAGACATGTATTACCTCTCCAAGGTTGTTATGACACGGAGGATTTATAAAATACTATTCTTCCTTCTGTATTGGTATCACATTTTTCTTCTTCACCCACTTGTATTTTTGCCATAGACGATTTAGTAATAAAAAATAAAAATTTTTACACACCCGACGTTTCGAGTGACCACACTCTTCATCTGGGGTGTGGTCACTCGAAACGTCGGGCGTGTAAAAATTTTTATTTTTTATTACTAAATCGTCTATGGCAAAAATACAAGTGGGTGAAGAAGAAAAATGTGTTTTACTAAACATAAAAAAATGGAAAACGTCCACCCGTACGCTGCCATCAAATTGGTATCATGATCAGTTTAATTCGTGAAGATTTCTACGAAAGTGCAACAATTTGCATATCTCACATGATGGTGCTGGGTCTCAACTCGAGCTCATTTAAAAATATCGAAACACACAATAGGGATTTAATTAATGCTGAGTTGCTACTCTACCTAATACACCCACTCTGTGGGTTGCGCGTTTTTGGAAGTAGGATAAGCATTTTGGAGTGGTTTCAATATTATGATGCCATGTGATACAATACAAACGCGTCGGAGGAAGAAATCATCTATCATTCGAAATTTCTTGGAATTAGAAAACATTCGTTTGTGCCATATTACTAATTGATGACCTAAGTGTGCATTATAATCTTTAAACACCACCTCAGGTTAATGCAAAACTTGACTTTCCAAGCTTCCTGAATGAAATTGCTGGTTTATTTGACTTTTTTCATTGTATCTTGCTGTTGGCTCTAATACTTTTCCTTCGAATTCTTTTCGTTCAGAAGCAACTGTTGAGTAACAAGCTATGTCATCCAGAATGCATTTATCTTTGAAATAGCATACATTTCAAAATGTTATTATTTTAATACTATTTTTCAAGTTTTAATTCGAGAATGAGACAGTAAGAATCCAGGAGGATAACATTAGTAATTAAAAAAATACACTGCAACATATTTTTGGCAATTAGTTTGGACCTTGAACGAGCTTCTACAGGGACCGAGGCCAAAAGGAGATTTTCACATAATGATGTACAGTGTATACCCTATGACCCTATTGGAAGTCCATTGAAGCTTCGGTAGAACTGAGATTTTCTTTGATTTCTGATTAAGTGAAAAGCACTCAGTCTGAAGCCATGATTTTTGGCATCGAATGTCTTCAGGTAATTTTCTATCATGTTCATATACCTTCGTTTATGAAGCTAACGCATTCATATTTAGCAAGCCTCCTAATGTCAACAATCTTAACTTTTTCGCCAATTTTAGCCATGCACACATCACCAATCAGAAGCATGATAATAACACAGATATATGACATGAAGTGACCTGAAAACCTTCAGGTACATCAAAAAATTATGGTTTTAAACTTGCATGTATCACTTTTCCCTCAATCAGAGAAAAGCTAGAAAACTTATTTTTTGCGAAAACTTCAATCTGCTCCGCATTGGATTCACATATTGTAAGACCTGAGAGAACGAAGACGTGTGCTGCAAGTTGTGACGCCGCTAATGAGGTGGTCAGCTTTTATTGCTAACAATCAATCAACAGATATTGATCAATGCATGATCAACACCCCGACACTACCCCCTCAACAAAAAACATTTATATAACAAGTTACAAAAAAACAGCATGACAATCGAAATTACAAGGATTAATTTATCCTGCGAAGTCTGCGGATGTTCACAACGTCTCCAGTATCTAATCTTGCCACATTCGATGAAGGTCGACTGATAACTCGATATCTTCCGCTGAAGTGAGGCTGCAATGAGTTATGTGTATTCGCTCGGATAGCCACAAATTGACCTGGTTGAGGTTTAGAATAATGTGCTGTTGTTCGGAATCTGCGGATTGATGGCCAATCACTCGATAGAACTCCTGCTCGACCGTACAGAAGTTGCAAAGGTGACGATTGAAGAGTTGTGCCAGTCCTATTCATGTCATAGACAGCTCGTTTCAAATTCTGAAGCCAATTTCCGTAGACAATGAGTCTATCTTTGAGGATACGATGAGCTCTTTCGATGCCGCTGTTGCCCTGAGGGTTGTAAGCGGTTGTTTTCTGTCCTGTAATTTTGTGGCGTTGTAATAGTTTCTTCATAATACTGCTGGCAAATTGCGTACCTCGGTCGGATAGTATCTTTGCTGGAGGTCCGTAGCGTAGAATCCATTCATTCTCCAGAGTCCGAACACACGTAGAGGCTGAGATATTTGTGAGTGGCACCGCTTCCATCCATCGCGTCGAGTGATCCATCATGGTCAAGACATAGCGATGACCACCTCGTTGTACTGGCAGGGGTCCAATTATACCGATAGCTACCATTTCTAAGGGAAGAACATCGGGTGAGGTTGGTAACTTCACTTTTCTTGGGCGATATCCTGACCCTGACTTCTTCACACATATTGGACAGCCTTCAGTAGATTCGATAATTCGCTTTCGCGTACGAGGGAACCAGTACCCTGAGTTGAGAATACTTTCTCGTATTTTTTTCACAGAAAAGTGACCACTATTGTGATGAGATTCGATCATTTCTTTTATTTTTGAGTCCGGCACAAAAATGTTTCCATAATAACATAAGACATCATCTGAATTAATTGAATATCCAGGACAACGACCATTCCGATTTACCATGTCTATCAGATTTCGCGTTTGTTCGTCAACCATTTGCTCGTCCCTCCAGATTGGCATTTCATCGACATTTGAAATCATCACGGCATTCACTGCTTCAGTAGGCAAGAGCCTACTAAGAATATCGGCACCAATGTTGTCCTTACCAGGCTTGTACAGTAGATCAAATTCAAATTCTTCGAGGACTAATAGATAGCGAGCATGACGGCTGTTCGCAGGAGGTTTCTTTACCATTGATATCAAGGGATTATGGTCCGTGAACACCTGGAACTTCCTTCCGAATACGTAGTTGCGAAAACGACGAATGGCTTCTACCAGAGCAAGAAATTCCCTATCTGTAGTAGAGTAATTGCGCTCCGCATTTGTCAGAGTTCGACTGAAAATTGAAATTGGCCCGTTGGATTGGTACAGAATACCGCTTATTCCGAGAGCACTTGCGTTGACGTCAATACAGAATATTTCATCGAAGTTTGGATATCGTTGTAAGATGTCCTTTGCCAAAAGAGATTTCACAAGTTGGAACCTTTCCTCACATTCTTTGCTCCATTCGAATTTCTTCTTTGCGTTATACAGAGGTGTCATTATTCAATTGAAATAGGGAACATGCTCGGACAAATAATTAGCGAATTATAATGGCGTCCTGCTCGCGACGCCAGTGTAAGACCTGAGAGAACGAAGACGTGTGCTGCAAGTTGTGACGCCGCTAATGCGGTGGTCAGCTTTTATTGCTAACAATCAATCAACAGATATTGATCAATGCATGATCAACACCCCGACACATATGCTCTTCTGTAATCCTCTCTGTCATCGATGACATCCCGCTTCCTACGCCACACCTGCAGAGATTGATTAAAGATGTCACTCGCTGCTTTTTGACAAAGCCAAATTAAAACAAGATTTGTGCCCAATCATAGTTTGAAGAGAAAACAACGCTAATTTTACCATCCCGATAGCTATTTCGCGGCCTCTCTTCAGGAGAAGTACGACCGTTGTGACACACAAATAGACAGACAAGTTCAATACAGCTTGTCGTCCTCGCTCTAATAAGTCTCCGTCCAGTGCCATTTGTCGGCATGCCATATCCTGTGATAGCTTTTCAGGATGTACTTTTTCTTCTTATTTTTCTATTTTATGTGCTCCTCGGTCCCCTTTTCTTCTCTCAATTTTAGAATCTCTGTACATATCTCGTTACCATCCTGACCTATGCATCCACAAAGACTTAAAACATATCCTACGTTTGCCTTGGCTTTAGCTATCTTCTTTTGTCATGCCTTCGTTACTTTCTATTGTCTTCGGTAAATTTATTGTGTTCGTAAATGCACTATTGAGATATCTCTGAAGTTTGTCCGAGTCCCATGTCCGCAGTCTATGCCAGTTAGATGAGCTGTATTGAACTTGCCTGTCCATTTGTGTGTCACAACGGTCGTACTTCTCCTGAAGAGAGGCCGCGAAATAGCTATCGGGATGGTAAAATTAGCGTTGTTTTCTCTTCAAAGCCAAATTAGCTTGAAAAGATAAAAAGATCACAATTTCATGCATTATCTGATGAAATTTCAGGCGCATGCATCAATTTTCTAGACCCAAGGCCCGTGTGAGTTTTCAATTCACATGCCCAAGCCCGGCCCCAACCCCGACGCCGTTCAAACTCTGCTGACAAGAACGGGAACCGAGTACACTTGGAAGACCTGCAGATTCGTGGAAGCTATAGAGTATAACTCATTCTGTGAAAGCCTCATTTTCGGCGTCGTGCCGTGCAGAAACTTATGCTGGCTGCCGAGCTATGTTGTCATTATACTCCGGCAACCGCAGAATTAGACAGGACGTCTCTTCTTCTGCTTGACTGGAAAGGAAGCATTGTAACATGTAACGTTGATGAAATGGTACAATCTCCTGACATAATACCATAGCAATCGAACAATGAGCAGCCAGTTCAACATTAAACACGCCAAATTGTGCGTGTTTCAGTGACTGCTATCAACCGGATCACACAGCAAAGAGACACAGTCGATGTCAAGTTCTACAGAGAAGTTTGTGAACGTTTTCGTGAAGGAATTCAGAGCGATCCGCAGGCGACGCACAACTACTTTTCCTATCTCTGAAAGGTATAGAAATTTTCTTTTTGCCCACTTAGTAAGTTCCTGCATGTGCCATCGCTTTGAATCAGCTTGCACCTCTAGGATAGTAATACGCTTAAACAGTCTAATTCTGTACCGCCAACAGTCGTCTGAAATGACCAACAGCACTTATTATTGAGATGTCACATTATCAAGATATATTTCAGGAAGTAGGACTACACTTTCTTAAATTGGAGATGCTGCACTTATCATAGTACTACACATATAATTGATAACACTTTTCACATAAGAAAACGTCTTTGATTGAAAAAACACGGTACACGATTGGTAAGCTGAATCCATCTGTATTTTTCAAAATCTTGCTGTTTTCGTGGACATGTTCACCTCATTGATATAAGAACCTACCCTTTAGGGCGTTTTTGAAGTCGTCGATCAACATAAACCGTTCATCTAATAGGTCAATACGTATAGGACATCATCTTTCATTTTAATGATGTGCGTATGTAATGTTCAGTGCATTATTCCTGTCATTTTACGTGAATTTAATTGCTTCAATTTCAAAATCATCTTCGTAGAAAAAGAGAAGAATAGCTAGACTTCGGCAATGCGATTGCGTTGACTGTTACTTGCTGTGTTTCTGGCATGTCTCATCACTTTCACGTCCAAATGAGGAAAACGAGGTAGTAGCCCATCCATCAATCCGCAAAACATCATAGAGGAAGGAATGACTTGAAATCAAAACAAGAGAATGATTGGGAAGCATCAACAATGTTATGAAGACGAAAACAAGACACGTTCAGCGTTAGAATTTTCCAATCCGATGCCATCGCGCTTACCTTTGTTGAATGCAGAGGATGTTCCGATCTTCATGAGAACCTAATTCGTTATCATCGATAGAAAGTCATCATCCCCAGACTGCACCTGCAAGGCTATCTATGATGATGACGAAAGTGCCATACGGCGTACGAGATTGCATTCATTCGGAGATTCAGGCATCCCACTAAGTTCTATAAATGTCCGATAGCGTTCTCTGTAGAACTAAAGAGATGCCGCGTCAACGGAATAACAAACATCAGAAAAATAAGCAAGAGTTATGATCTGCATTTCTGCCGACAAATGTCGGCAGCACATCCCATGCGAGCAGACATAAATTTACTTCATTACTATACGAAAAGTGAAATTTGGAATGAAGACAACTACTCACTTGAAGAAATGTTCCTAATCATACTAAAACATAAACAGACACTTTGATCTATGACACATGCATCACTTTATGCAGATCCACCTTTGGGGATCTGAAGGGCGTCGTCCCATAACGTCTAGTCTCACTTCAACTTCTTCGGCATAATTTCACCCAAGTAATCTGAAGATGCTAAACGATTACATGTAAATCAATTAGTTTCATTTTTGCATATTTTCCAAGACGCCGCTACGCTACATAGATATACAAAGGCAAAAATATGAATATTTGCCTCAGTCACTTTAATAGCTTCATCAAAATTATGTTGAGGAGAAAAGAAATCAGAATTTCACACTGCTTTGCTCCAAACGTATTTTTTAATCAATTTATTGTTCACTTTACAGGAAGGCGGTGTTGCCCCAAGGCATTAGAATAAGTTTGTCAGTTTACTAGACATGCAATCAAAAACAAAACGGTGGCACATGCAGGAACTTAATGTGAAAACTAAGAAATGGCAATGCAGGAACAAAGTAGACAGAGAGAAGGCTTTAATTGATCGATTTTATGGCAAAAATTATCTTCTTCACTTGCTTATTCCTGTGAATTCAATCGGCGTGCTAAGATTAATTTTCATCAGATTCGAAGAATTCAGATCATTGTGATCAAGTTTTGTCGATAACGCAAATCCTGCCGTCGATCATCATTTTAAAATGTCATCATTTTAAATGTCTTGTAGGAGTTTAAAAAAAAGTTCATAAACAGTTCCAGAGAACTTGACATTAGTCCGGCAGCCAGCATGAGTTTCTTCAGCGAACGAGGCCGAGAATGAGACTTTCACAGTGATATGCACCCTTTGCCTTGTATGCTACGAATCCACGAGTCTGCAGAGTTCTGCACGGTTCTGCAGAGTTCTTGTCAGACTGGATCAAAGAAATGCGCTTGTTAATCCAATGAAAAGCAGACTGCGCTTTCGGTAAAAAAACTGATTTTCATACTTTTTGCTTTTTTACATTACCTAAAAATACTAAATCTAGTGGCATATATTTTTTTAAATGGAGTCTTTACGTCATTTCCTATGATGTGCATGTGCTATTTTCATGCCTCAAAATCTAATTGGTAATGTATGTAAGAATGCGGCTAAATTTGGATTAAATTGCTCAAAGTACTTGTCTTTGCCTACAATAAGAGGCTTGCCAAATCTGATTGTGCTTAGCTTCATAGACAGCGGAGCATGAACATGATGAAATACCCTGAAGACATTCTATGTCAAAAATCTTGACTCTGTGTATAGCACTTTTCGCATATTCAGAGAGTACATAGAAAATTTCGTTTTTGCCACAAAATACAATTATTTTAATGATTACTGTAGTACCAATAGGCCACTGGTGAATAGTCCCTCAAGCGTGAGAAAGGTCTGTCAAACAACTGATAGGCGGTCAATGAACCATGCGGTTTTATGATTTGCCACATGCGTTTGATGTCTCGACGTAAAAGTCTCCACTGAAGATTTGTAAGTGAACTGCTGTCGAAAAGTTTTTTCAGCTTTTCTCTCATTATGAGGAGAGATACTCGTACAGAGAAAATAATACACCGACCGATTTTTCTATGTTTGCGCTAACCCAACATTCGGAATGGTAAGATTATTTTCCTCCTCGATCGATTGAATTAGATTAAATCTATAATGACATGAAAATGGCGATTATAGAACGGATTGCAATTTTTTAATAGCAATGACTATTGACTTGGAATTTCCGCTATAGGCCGATAACCCATAAGTCGTAAGCCACAAGCCATATGCCTCAAATAGAGTTCCAACAACAGAATTAGATTGCTTAAGTGTATCACTTTGCTAGAAGTGCAAACTGATTCAAACCAATGTCACATGCAGGAACTTACTAAGTTCTATACTTTGCAGAGATAGGAAAAGTAGTCGTGCGTCGCTTGCAGATTACTGTGAATTCCTTCTAAATGCACCGATCGCCACGATTCCTTCAAATTCGAAGAATTCAGATCACTGAGCAAAAGTTTTCTCGATAATGTTGGGCCCTCCGATCATTATTAAAAAAGTTAGCAGGCACACGAAACACATGGCAAGACGTTCACAAACTTCTCTGTAGAACTTGACATCGTTTGTGTCTATTTGTTGTGTGATCCGGTTGATAACAGTCACTGAAACACGTACAATTTTGTGTTTTGATGTTGAACTGGCTGTTCATTCTTCGATTGCTATGGTATTATGTCAGCAGATTGTTCCATTTCATAAGCATTATGTGCTCCAATGCTCCCTTTCTAGTCAAACAGAAGAGACGACCTGTCTAATTCTGTGGTTCCAACACTTCAATAAGAGCTTTCAATGAGGTTCAAGTTTCAATGAGAGCTGATACGCAGAGTAAGCCACAAGGCATAAACTGTCTCTGATTGCGGAGGCACACGAGACCTGCCATTAGCCATAACTCATAACTCATAAGCCGTCACCCGGTTGTGATATACCGCGTCATTTTCCATGCTTAAGCTTTATGCTGTTACAAAATTTTCATCTGCCTGCGTGCATTATCCTTCATCAGAAAAAATGTTGTCGGAATGACTTCTAGCTTATGACTTATTTTGGTTTATTTTTTACTTAGTTTGTTTGGGTTTAGAGATGACTTTCCTCAATGTGGATGACCACGGTCAGAGCTAGTCTCGAGGGACAAGAAGATCAAATTTCCATCGAACGTAATGCAAATTCAAACCTGAATCCTGACGAACTAGAACATTGACGCTACATTACACGTGCACAGTCAGCAAAGTTAGATCGTGAAAAGTTGAATGGCGCATGATATTTCTATCTGACGAATTAGTCACTGTACTAAGAAAAATTGAGTTGAAGATTGTACTTTTCACTTGACAGGCCTGCCTGCAATCTGACCGCTGATGCTCGTGGGCCGATACGAGCCACTTCCGCAATGCGCGTGTTTGGCCAATCACACAAGCCAAAGAGAGACGAATATCTATGTCAATTTCTGTCGCCTGCTGCCATTACATACAATGGTTGAGATAGCATGATGTCCGCTCTAGACTGACTCACGAGCAAATGAATCTATCTCTGTGCCATTGACTTATGGCTGTGCCTCCGGTTCGCTAATCTTTGAAGTGATCCTTCTCTATTAGCATCACTAGATGTGAACCATAGAGTAGGGTTATATAGGTAGAGTGCCGACTCAAAAAAGTATCTGTATACAGTGAAAATTTTTACATGAAAATATTCAGTTTCTTGCGGAGATCACGCTCCCGTGGTCCAAAAAAGTATTTAACCAGTTTTAAAAAAGTCAAAATTTTGCCAATCTATACATTACCGAGATGACGCCCTTATATAAGTAGCATGAAACAAGCTGGATATCAAAAGGAATGAATATTTGCTAATAAGCATTCTAACTAAGCGGAAATTGAGCTGATTATCAAAGGAATTTCATGATCCGTATTGTAGTGGAAAACTTCATGAAGAAGTCGCGATATTATTCGTGGTCTCTTGGCTGAAATTTCAAGATTTAATTCAATTTTCAACGATGTGATGTTATGATTCGATCACTAAATTGATGCTTCATTTCTTGAATCTGAATAGCGATGTGGATCCATTTACATCTTTCAAAGTTGATTGAAATCACTGTCTTTGATTCTCTTATTTTGTTCTACCAGTGGCAGGTTGTTTATGATATGATCACGCTTAAGAGGATTCTCTTGAGGTTGAGCATGAAAGCAATACCATGTCATCGACTTGCTAATTTAACAAATATTACCTCGCCAAGGTTGTCATGACACGGAGGATCTGTAAAACACCATAATTTCTTCTGCATTACAATCATATGATCACTCAATTTCGTGGTAATGTGTAAAAAACTGCAAACATTTGCATATCTCACATTTGGTAACAGTAGCAGCTGTATCCCCCTCGAGTTCATTTGATAAAATCGGAGGTGTATACACATTGGGGATTTAATAAATGCGGAGTTACCACTCTACGTAATATACTTACTCTATGATGTGAACCTTCCCTTCTAAAAAGAAAACAAGATATAAACAGCCAGATGTGTGCACCGCCGTTTCTGTCATTCATAAAAGAGCGCTCTCAAACTGAGTCTTCAAAAGTCTCTGAAAAATGCAATTTCAATCCGGCACTTGCAACTAAACTGAATTTTCTTCTTCGTAATATCAAACAGCAGTCACGCAATATCAGACTTTATTACCGTCATTCCTTGAGATTTTAGACCAATTTCGAAAATGAGACATACTCGTATAATATTTGACAATATTTTGACAGTGATTTCTCCATCAGGATAAAGGCAATTTCCAGTGATCGAGCACGCTGATTTCTTCGATTTATTAAAGGCATGAACTGAATAGGAAGCACTCGAGTTTTATCTTTCCATTGCAACACAGAGGCACATGAATTAATAAGAATGGAGACTTGAAAAGCAGCTCACTCACTGAAAATGTGGAAACATAGTTTTATGGCCAATTTCATAACCCAAAGTATCAAAATGTATTTTTATCATCTGGAACACGATAGCCAAGAACAAAGCAATATAACCTCTACTCAGGCAAGTCTTTATTCACGATGAAAGTATATGGTAATTGCTGCTCTACATGCTGCACTGTATCTCATTATCAAAAATATATTATACGTTGACAAGCATTTAATCATAAAGTAGCACAGTTTCTCACATTGTATTATGAACACAATTTGTCAGATTTCCGGAAGTGATTAGGTCATATTATCCACTTGCGCATAAAGCAAAATGACTGAACTTTTATTAGCAGTCAATACCTTTCAACTTTACCTCATAGACAAGATCATAGCGTTAAGTTATCATGTGCTGCGGTCAGAGGCAAAAGTTTCGGTTGTCAGTATTCATTATTCGCTAATGGATAGTAAAACGAAATTACGATGAAACAGAGCCCTTTCAGTTTAAGTTTAATTAAAGCCGTTATAAAATGAACACTAAATCGATAATTTTATGCTGCAACAGATTGGTCATTGACTGCAATTTCAATACACTGTGCTGCACTGTATTCTGTACATGGTTTCTGAGAAAGAATTATGCACTTTCAAAGTCATGGAAGAGGTGACTGAATTCATTCTAACCATGGTTTCTAACCATTCAGAACCATGGTTTCTGAGAAAGAATTATGCACTTTCAAAGTCATGGAAGAGGTGACTGAATTCATTCTAACCATGAAGATGTGTTTAGCATGAATGTTTGATGTAAACACAGTTCATTGCTCATTAATTAAGTCTCAACACACAGGTCTTTATGGAACAAATCATACAGTTTCCAATCATCTTCAAACAAAGTGAAGCTAGAAAGACTTGAGGACTACAAAGTAGTCCTGTCGATTGTAGGGTTGACAATTATTAACCAAAAGTTCACTTTTTGCTTCCAATGTTCTTTGCAATTCAAGGGAAGTGAGCAAGCAACTCGTACCCTAACTCCCTTGTGCTTGTAATGTCTTTTGAAGTAAGTCTACTGCGAAACTACGAAAGTGCAACACATGTTAACCAATGTCTATGGACAGGACAAGCAACAGAATATATATCTCTCGCTTAATTGATCAGTTTGAAAAGGCAAGATGTATAATGACATAAGTTTCCGTCTTGAGCACCAGCAGACGATTCTAAAGTAGCACGCATAGGTGGTACATGCGCTGGTTCCACAGCCTCGTCATTGATCTTGATTTCTTCATTAGAACGGCAATATTCATTTGGACATGCAAGCAAATGAAATCATGCTTTATCAGCTTCTAGATATTGGAAACAACGATATCTGTCAACATGGTGCAGCGCAGGAGACTGTTTCATAAGGAGTACATGTCCAAACTTCAGATGGAAACGAGGGCCAATACCTCGCTAATTTAACATTCTCAGATTTTTTGCCGCTTGGTCTCATAGGAATATGGACGATGAAATGCCGTCTTGGAGCCAATTGGACATACAGAACGAAGTAGACTTCATCCGCTGATATGAGGGTTGAAGATCGACTTCAACATACTGATCGCATGTACGAGTATAAGCTCTTAGGACCTCAAAATCGAGTGCTCTAAAAGTCAAAATGCCTCTGTTGGATGAGTGCTTTAAAAAATTATTTTCACCGGCAAAGAATTTCGCGTGTTTGTGTTTCTACTGAATCTAAAACATCTATGCTTTTCCTGAACAGAACCTGTTCATGCACATAATGTAATTAGTCAACATTACGTGCATTTTAATATATAGGATAAAATGTAGAATCAGACATCGACTCGTGCCAGAACAATGCAAAGTGAGCGATTGATAAAAGTAAAAATATTCCGTTTTAACAGAATGTTTCCGATAAAGTAATCGTCATTAATAGAGGGACTATGAAATCCATAATCGATACATCGATCTTTCAAAATTATGAGCGCGCCCAACACTGTTCTTAATACTTACTTAAGACAGACCCCTGACTATCTCATAAAAGTTCATTACTCGGTTCATTTTATCGGCGCATGTGATAAGGTGAATTTTCACGTCAATCTTTTGCTCCTAGCTGCGATATTCCTCAACTGTCAATAATTTTTCAGTGATCGAGTGATCCTTCAATCTTAATAAAGAAGTTTTGCTCATTTGTTTGAGGCCATGAGCAAATCGTAAAAGATTTTTATGAGTTTATCACTCGAATTTTGTTGTGTGTCAGACTAATTAAAATCAAGCTAAATATCATCATCAAACCCACAAATAATGCTGCATAAACTTCCCACAATCTCGAGACAAGTATCAACATGGACGCTTTTTAAAGCATAACAGATTGGGTTGAACATTAATTTATTCTCATCGCACGGAATATAAATGCGTCAACATTTAACAGATTAAGAAAAATCAGCTGTTTTCTCATTGATTCATTGTAGTTTTGCCTGTATAAATACATGCCTGAATTACTAATGCACAACATTGCACAATTGCAAAGGGGCATTGAATGGTGTCAGAATAAAGCTACTGGATAAATTAACTAAAATTTCAAGACTAAAATGTAGTAAGTAAAATTGAAGGCAAATTTAATTGCTGCAAAACATACAGTAAAATATTGCCAGCCTCTTTTTGGTCAGAAAGATGCCTGCCAAAAAAGAGCTATAGCTGCGTATAGGGCTTAGGCTTGTAATTTACTTTTTATAATGGATTATTTGTTGTACACCACGAATGTCTTCATGTTTCATGCATGACGAATAAGTGACGCGTTGTATGGTAGACTCGTTGTTTCCGCCATCTTTCTCTGTCTATTTGTTTATCCGACAATATGCAGTAACACGATTACTTTTCTTTCGAGACCTGGAGTACATCAGATAGTTACATCAGACAGCTTAAGTTACCTCTAACCAAGTGACTCCTGCCTCAGATCCTCACTGTTCAGAAAATTACGTAAATCGTTTTCAAATCAAGAGACTTTCAATGTTTTATTTTCAGGATATTGCATAACCTTTTGCATAATAGAAACACTTGCAACGAAAATCTATTTTTGGAACCTATAGCATTGAAATAAGAAATTGCTCCAGAAATCCGGCTTTCACTATTTATATTTGATGAGTGGACTAGACAAGTGTGCAGTTCAATCGAATGACGTAACTATGATCCTTACTGAACGAAACACATGCACCCACCGGATGATAAAACTTAAAGTAGCGATGCTTTCATGCATATTTGATATGAAATGTAATTAAGTGACATTCTCTATGAATTGGAAAATTTCCGTCATTCTTCATCTGATTGGGACAATATGCAAAAATTGCAATTTGGCAACAATCGCAGTTATATTAAAATTAGTCCATCAAAAACACCCTAACATGAGGAACCATTTTTAGCGGATGCCTTCATTGAGACCAATTGAAATATTTGCATGTTTCCAGGATAATTTAAATAAATTCAATTACATATTGCAGAAAATAGGATTGTGAGGCATACAGTACATGCTAACTACTTGCTTACAAGTCTGAAAAGAAAAATGCAATAGTATGCAGCAACATTCGAAAGTTAGAAGCTGTAGTTGTTATTACCAGTTGTAAAGCCTATTCGACAGCGTATTATTGAGACATTATGCACATGTTTAGTTGAGCGCTTTTAACGTGAATAATATGATACTATATTCAGCTGGCCACTAAATGGTGAATAGTATTTGATAACAGAGGATATACTGGACCGACAACAACATGGATATTCAATTCACTTCAAACAATGGCGATCCACTCGAAATGGGAAAAATAAACTATTCCGAAGGAATAAGAAGAAGAATGAAAAAATTATATTTAAAAGAGCGAGTGATGACATATAAATAAGTGTTCATTATCAACAAGCAGCATTATTTAGTTTGTTTAAAGAAAGAAGTACATGTAATTCTCATACGATGATGAACATCATCCCAGCAGCCATTTATAATAGAATATAATGCTTACTAATTTAAATTATTAATTAAAGTAGTCCTAATGAATACTGATGGCGTTCTCCAATCCGCAAGTATACAAAGGCAATGCTACTGTAACCATTGGATTAATCAGTTCTAAAACGAACTTAATGGAACTTTCTCGTGGCAACGAATTAAAATTGATCAGCTTTGGCCCAATATCTGGTAAAAATGGAAATTTTAAGACTTGTAACACTACTCATTCTTACTGTTAATATACTAATACCATAGATTGCAAACACTGCCGCGTACACGTTCAAAACAGATGTCTAATAGACTGTACCGACTACAGATGCTGATAGTGGAAATATAATAGGACAGTGGTCACCATAGGTTAAGGAAATTAAAAATGTGTGTTATACAACAACAGGAGACCGATGAATAAAAATTGGAAAAGTGGAGGTAAAACATGGAAATACAACGATGCTACTACACCGATTACAAGTGAACTATATCTGACACTACACATGGTGGATAATGGCAAGATTGGATAAGTGGAAAGTTGATAATGAAGGTAACCAATAGAACTACAATGACACGCTACTACACCGAAAGCAATGAAACTACACACACCATACCTAAGACTACACATGGAAAATACTATTTCTTCACTTGAATTTATTATCGCGAGGTTCCTCATCCGTCTATAATAGAACATTAAATAATTAAGCTGCTCAGATTATTTCAATAGCTTATTTATCTGTCTTTCGTTACCCGATGTATCTTTTGAGAATGCCCGTTGGCGGAAGATAAGTTATGAAGTTATTCTCAGCAGCTTCGGCTGAATTTTTGATAACTTTAAATAAAATAAAATGAAACAATGATGCTATCTTGGTTTTCCATGTTCACTAAAATTGTGTACTTTATGACTGTGTTGCTTAACAGGTCACCACCATATGCTACATTTGGAATCTTTTTTAAGTGATGTACTCACTATAATTACTGAGTGTACTTGCAAAAAATGCGCATCGATTAATTAATGCTGTATTGCATGAGACAAATCTATATCACATATGCCAGATAATTGTTAAAATATATTTCTGCACTCAACATTGGCAAATGCTGAAGATTTATGATGAGGAAGAGCTGAGCATAAATTTTTTCCACAACTAAAGAGAGACTATAATTCTATCGCAATATTTGATATAAAGCTAAACTGATCAATCCAGATTTCGGAGTTAAGAGGAACCAAAACTGTAATCAAAATGTCATTTTGTTTGCCTGCAAAATACTGACTCATGAGACAAACTTAATCCGCCATGTCCCGAATCTTGCCCAGTAATATCGAATGGAAAAAGTTCCAAACTTATTGATAAATAAGACCTATTTTTTATATGTATGTGAGCGCGAGATATCACAACTTTTATGATGGTTTCAACACCTTATCATGTTAATCAACACTCAGAAACAAATGTCTTTCCCCTTTTTCATAAAAGCTGCTACCTATTATGTTGGACGAAAACTTTGTAAAGTTGCTGGCATTACTTTGGTGTCACTGAAAATTGCGGTTTTATTACTCTTCATTTCAGTAGACATAAACAACATGAGCTGTCAATAAACTCCACCATTTTCTCCGATTTAATTTCTCCGATAAAAAACTCAACCCCACTTTGAATAAGCAAATTAACCATGATGGTGCTTTTTTCAAATGTAAATTAATTTGAGTCTAGTTATTTGTGTACCTTATTTAATTATCATGTACTTCAGCTTTTGAAATGAATTGTTGCATGTGACATGATTTAGATTGTTCCTTAATTTTGTTTATCTTACAATGCACCTACTAAGAAGCAAATAATAACGCGAGCATTTTATAGCATGTGACTGAATTTCATTTTCACTTGTGACTATTTTGGTGAGTAAAATTGGAACCGACTTCCACCGTGATCTCCAGTCTTCAAAAATTGAGATCGACAATTTGAAATTACTCAAAAAGCCATTAAAATGAGTATTTTAAGTGACCTCGTGAGATTATGTGAGCATACATAATGTAGCATACAAGCTATGTTGACAAGAGATTCTACAAAATTAAAGGATTCGAACGGACATGCAAATTGAAAACAACTACGCTATAGACTTAACGATGTCATATTTTTCGGAAAGAATAGAAGCCCGTTTGATTTATGCGTAATTTTTAGGTTGTAGTCTGAAATATCGATAATTGATTTTTGGATCAACCTTGATCATTCTAGTTTGGTATGAAAGTTTCTAAAAGTAATTAAAAAAGGAAAACAGGAAAGCATAGAAAGCACTACCTTGAAGAAGATGTCTATCTTATCATCCTTAACCGAACGGTTCTTCCGTTTGAGTACTGGTCTGAAGAAGAACATGTACCTCTATGCCGGTAATCCTTTTTGACGAAATTACCTACAACAGTCGACATGCATAGCATTTTAATCAATAAATTTATCATTAAAATGAAGTTTCGTTCTTCAACTGTAAAAACAGGATTTACCATTAATTTCTGCTTGAAAAGTTACTATTTGGTATGGGATAATTCAAATTCTATCATAATAAGAAATATCCATCCAATATACTAGACTCCGTGCCTAGACAATAGAACTAGTTAGAAATTTAAAATTTGAATTTTCTCGAGGAGAGCTTGATAAAAAATATTTAAGTTCGACGTTTTCAACAGCACTTGCATATAGAAGAGTACTTTCAAAGATATGACCAGGTTTTGCAAAGATATTTTTATCAAAGCAAAAAATAATGAATATTTATACTACTCAACAACTCAAAATTTGAATTTTCTCGGGAATAGCTCGAAGAAGATTTGTAAGATTGCTATTTCTCAAGTGTGCTTACATGGCATGTTCAAAAAATGCAAACACCTTCTTTGGAGAAATTTTTCTGAAAACATTTAAAAATGCTCTTTTTCATGCTACTCAAAAAATCTTAAATTTGAATTTTCTCGAAAAAAGATTGATGAATTTCTTTAAAATTGACATTTCTCGACAACAGGGACTAAGTATGTCCAGAAACTGCAAACAGCTATCCTGGAGAATTGTTTGTGAAAATTTTTATAGTTGCTCTTTTTCATGCTACTCAAAAAATCTTAAATTTGAATTTTCTCGAAAATAGCTCGATGAATTTCTTTAAAATTGACATTTCTCGACAACAGGGACTAAGTATGTCCAGAAACTGCAAACAGCTATCCTGGAGAATTGTTTGTGAAAATTTTTATAGTTGCTCTTTTTCATGCTACTCAAAAAATCTTAAATTTGAATTTTCTCGAAAATAGCTCGATGAATTTCTTTAAAATTGACATTTCTCGACAACAGGGACTATGCATGACCAGAAACTGCAACCAGTTTTACTGCAGAAATTTTTAGGTGATAATCGAATACAAATCCACCGTGTGCAGGTTGGACATATGTTCAGATGGCTACTTACGGCTGAGTTACCTCTTATATGTTCTTTTATTCTTTGATGTAATCTGCGTTTCGTTTGTCCCAAGTATTGGGTATCAGGATCAACCTGACATTCAAAAATATATGCGTCAAAAATCATGCGTTGTGTATAATTCTAAATGTCGGGTTGATCCTGATACCCAATACTTGGGACAAACGAAACGCAGATTACATCAAAGAATAAAAGAACATATAAGAGGTAACTCAGCCGCAAGTAGCCATCTGAACATATGTCCAACCTGCAGTAATGACATTAATAATTGTTTTTCTGTTAAATACACAGGACGTAGTGAATTTGAAACTCGTACAGCAGAAGTGTTGTTAATAAATGATAAAACTCCTAGATTAAACCAACCCTAGGTCTTAATGGTAAATCTCTTTTCTTAAAAGTGTTCGAATAATTGTTTTTGATAAATGTTATTGTTTTCCTTGAATCGTTGTTTGTCATTGTCAGTGTATGAGCTTATTATCAAAATAGTCATAATTCACACTTTGTATTATCTGAGCATAAAATGAGTGAAATATTTCCGAAAATTGCTTCCCTTTTTATTCCTTGTTCTTTTATGTCAAGAAGAAAATGAAGTTTCTGAAAAGATTGTTATTATTGTTCTTATTCGATTATTAAGAAGTGAAAATGCCTTCAATCGTTCTCAAAAAGTGCAGAGAGAGTTGAGTAATAATACTTTTTCTAAAATTCCATCGATTTAGTGAGGAAGAATGAAGTTTTGTCTGTGAATTGAAAAGCCCGAATGAATCTACTTTCTTTAGTATTGAGCATTGCCTTTAACTTCTTGACAACGAACGAGGTCTCGGAAGAACATGTTCTCACTTTGTTATTTTTCTCCGATTATTTTTGAGGACACTGAATTGATTGAAGAATTTTTAATGCTACGTGATGTTCAATCTTCATTTGAGATGCAAACGTCGGTGTTATTAAAAAAATCAAAGATCAAAGTTATCTTTCTGCGGTTGATTCTGCAAGAAAAACGCATAAAGATGATATGGAAATTAAATGACATGATATTAGTGTGCATTAATCGGCGAGCCGAGAGAAAATGCGCCATCTTCGAGGCCTTTTGCGCATCAGCATACCCGTTGGCCTTGTAAACTGTTAATATATTAAGCAGCACTTACCTGAATTCATTTTGCTAATGCTTGTCTTTCTATTTAGTCTGGCGTTGCACGCTTTTGCTCATCAGGTCAAAGTCCAACATTACATTATAAAATAACTTATTAACAAGGATGGAAGTGGTTGAACTTTTTAAACAGCTACAAATAACCACATTCACAACTATTACCATCACAGAATTAGATTGTTCAATCGTATCACTTTGCTAGAAGTGCAAACTGATTCAAAACGATGGCACATGCAAGAACTTACTAAATGGGCAAAAAGAAATTTTTAATACCTTGCAAAGATAGGAAAAATAGTCGTGCGTCGCTTGCGGATTGCTCTAAATTCCTTCAAAATGCTCTGATCGCTACAACTCCTTCAGATTCGAAGAATTCAGATCATTGCGCAAAAGTTTTCTCGATAATGTTGGGCCCGCCGATCATTTCAAAAAAAGTTACCAGGCGCATGAAAAAACGTTCACAAACTTCTTTGTAGAACTTGACATCGTCTGTGTCTCTTTGCTGTGTGATCTGGTTAATAACAGTCACTGAAACTTCGCACAATTTGGCGTGTTTAATGTTGAACTGGCTGCCCATTGTTCGATTGCTATGGTATTTAATCAGGAGATTATGCCATTTCATTTACGTTACATGTTCCAATGCTTCCCTTCTAGTCAAACGGAAGAAGAGACGACCTGTCTAATTCTGTGATTGCCACACATGATTCTGTGATCTCTTCTATGAAAAATTCAAGTTTCTACTCCAAAGCTTTTGGAGGTGACACTAAAACTGGAGCAGCATACAATAAAATCGTTAATATGTAAGAAATAGCATCGTACATCATGCACAAATTATCGCGAGACAGAAGTAGCTTTAGTATCCGAAGTACATAGAGGCACTGTGAAGCAAGTTTCAGTATCCTGTTGAAGCTAGCGTTCCAAGCAAGCTATCATGCCGGAATCAGTTATTATAAAATTGTGATAATCACCTCACTAAAGTACATATCTATTTTAGATTGTGCAAAATATTACGTAATGAAAACCGTAATTCATTTTATAGGAAATAATAACAACCTGATTCTCAGCTAAAACAAGTGGAGGTAAGTTGATTACACTGTAGAACACCGGCATTTTACATGAGTAGAGATTACTGGAAAACGACTTTGATGCAAGGGTTAGAGGCCAGAGAATAATCTACCATTGGAAATATATAAGATAAAGGGTTCAAAAGAAAAGATTCTTCGGGTACTTCCAAGCGATTATTATTGCGTGTGCGACGTTTCCCCCCAAAGGCTTAATCATGCACGAATGAAGATGTACAGCGCAACATTCACATCATACGACCGAAGAAAGTCGATAAAGAAAATTATCACGTGAGCACATGTTAAGGTTAAAAAATTCTACTGATAACAAAGATTAAAAGTACTATGAAAAACTTGAGGCGGATGTGCAAAAGTTCATAGTACTTTTAATCTTTGTTATCAGTAGAATTTTTTAACCTTAACATGTGCTCACGTGATAATTTTCTTTATCGATTTTCTTCGGTCGTATGATGTGAATGTTGCGCTGTACATCTTCATTCGTGCATGATTAAGCCTTTGGGGCGAAACGTCGCACACGCAATAATAATCGCTTGGAAGTACCCGAAGAATCTTTTCTTTTGAACCCTTTATATTATGGAACCGGGTACGTGGAGGAATCGGCCTCAGGGCCATATCACTAGAAATATATAAGCTTTGGAATTGGATGACGTTATCTTCATGTATCGATACATATATATATTAAAGCATCTTAAAGATGAGGCATTTGGGAATATTTAAGTGCGAAAATTTTAGATCGGTTATTCAGTTATTAGATGTCATACTTATTTCTAGCAATCAAAGAGATCTGATCGGTTGCCGGTTAATTTAACCGCTTCTATACCTGCTAATTGAACGTTTATCATTCTTCATTACAATGGCCAACTTGACATTAAAGAGGCTATGCACTGATTGTTCAAGAATTCTTCTTTGAATTTGACAAAATGATCAGTCAATGACAACATTCTAGCAAGAAAACACGTATTTTTGTATGCATGTCCTAAACCGACCGATTAAGTGGTGTTCATGGTAACTCGCTTGATTAAGTATTGTTGATAAATATTGATAGAGATTGGAAAGCAAAAATAATCAACGCAATGGCCGAATCTTCAAATGAGATTGTCGACGTGTAGTATGTCTTAAACATTTCTGACAATTGCTAAATCCATCAAAATTTAATTTCATATTCCTGAAGTGAAAAATCAGAGTGCAATGTTTGTCCAAGCAAGTAATGACTGATGACAAATTAATATTTACATTATCAATTTTGTGGCAAATGTCACGGTTCAGTGGGCTTGGATTTTGAATTCAATATAGTTCAAAGAAGGTTTATTTTGGAAGAAGATTTATTTTTAAAGTTACACACGATATAACACTGATAAATGGCTGTGCGTTTTACATAAGCCTGGCTGTACCTAACTGAAGTTAGAGACATGGCGATATCATCTAATTATAGGCCAACTGGTAGATAAGTATCTGAAATTTGGCGAAGAAAAAGCTGCTTATTTATTTGACCTTGATGAAATATGAGAAAAGCAACTGGAGCATATACATGTACATATAAATATGTGGTATGAGTAGCGCCTGCGTGAAGCGCCTCAATCTCGGATGAGGTATTAAGTGATTGCAGAAAGCAGTCCGCCCTCCACGTGCCTGCGTTAAAGCATTGCCTTCCTGGCTAATTCACGCTCTCAACAGATTGCCTGGTGGCCTTGTGGTGAGAGGGTATGCTTGCACGTCCTCTAGCTCCAACGTCGCTGGTTCAAACCTACCCACGACTGATGAGGCCCAACAGGTCGAAATATGTCTCGTGGTGGTTACATCTGTTGAGATTTGATAAATACGTGTGCATATGCAATAAAATAACAAAGTCAAAGAAGTCCTAGAATCAAAACTATGGAAAACATCTTTGGAAAAATCTATGCATGTATGGGAAAGTCTGAGCACACGAAGATGCGCATGCAATAAAATAAAAGACGAGTAAAGGATAGAGGTTGTCATGAAATTCATCAATCAACGCTTTTCTGTAAATTTAGTGTTTGGAAAGCGTGATTAAATTGAACCAAAGGTTCTCTGAGGATGGATTTGGGATAGACTATCGTAAACTCTTGAAAGACTCTAGACAGAATCTTTAAAAGCGCTTCATTGAACGATTAATTAACTTGGTCACTAAACATCAAACTGCGGTATGCATGCATTGTGTCACATGCAACGCAAATGTGAAAATGAATTAAAAAGCAAATCCGCAACTAAATATCATTAAAATGAATTATATTTATCAACTCAGATCAGTCTCAAAACTAAATAATAGTAGTCGCTTAATGGGATGGGAATGTAAGAATTGAATGCAAATCAATGTATACGGAAAATTCCGCCCACCATCAGGCCAGTTGATTGGAAAATATAACAATTGCAGACTGTTGTCAGATCATTTAATAGAAACATGAATGAATTAACAGATCAAAAAGTTTGTTGTCAACTACATAAAAACTTCGCATTTCTGGATAGGTCATGACATTCAAATCTAACATTTTCTTCGGCGAAATATGATCTAAAAGATGGATTGAAGTATGAACAAATGAAATCAAATTAGACGTGGTTTGAATTCACAGTTGTTTACTACATCCGATACAAGTTTTTCAAGACGATTTATTTCCTCATCAAAGTAGCGCAGCGAAATTAACAAATCGATGTTCTTAAAGGGCAGGGACACTATAAATACAAATGTACAAATCTTTTTACGTGTATTCGGCATTAACCGTGAAATGTTTCCAATTTGCACTATCGAAGGGATGTAAATTTGTGTATAATTCAATCTATCGGCGTCAATAGACACAAATGTCAATCGCCCGACAAAAAGTCTGATTTAAGTTATGATCTGGGACAAGTGGAAGACGTGAATTCTGCCAGTCAGTCAAGATTTAAACTGATGATATCCTGGAATGTTTGAAGTTAAAAATACTTTAATTTAGTATTTCAATGAATAAACAAACTTGAAATATGTTATAGAATCCAGTGTCATTCCTTGAAATCGTGATTTTTCATTTTTCTTATCACCTTTTCGCACTACTTGCTGTATCTGTCCATCAAAACTTCATCAAATGCTTTTTGCATGTTTCTCGACGCTTGAAAGTAGACAACTGTGTTAAATGTTGAAGTATTTTGGTAACTCGATGTAAATGTATACAGCATAGATAAGCATGTGTGTCTATTCTTTTGCTGACAATTTCATTTATAAACACAGCAAACTCTTTGATTTTTCCATAATCAATTTTGATTTTGTTGTTTTCCAATGAGATGCGTATTTATTAAAATGAAAAAATAATTTCAAAAGCTTCCAAAGATGTTGACCTTAAATGTCTTCTGATGTTAACCAATTTTTCTACGATTTTAGTTTTGATATTATTCAAATGATATTATTTCAACCAAAACAATAAGCAGAAAATCACTTAACCTGAAATTTCTCTTGAAAATCGTCATCCTTTCTCAGTTAAGTCCGCAAGGTTAAATTCAAATTGTTGCAGTATATATTGTAATGAGCTTTTCACGATTCACGAAAACGAGTAACGGTACTGTTCTTTAGCATAATTTTTTGCGTATTGTGAAATTTATTGCAATGTAGAGGTTGTCGACCTTTCTGTTAACATGCTATAAAAATTGACAAGTGACAAAACACGTCTACATGCTTAAGAAATGAATACTGATTTTCATGCATTGGTCAGAGCATGCAACTATCTAATAGACCCGAAATGCAAAGCTGACCTGGTATGCTTGCTGATGTTCGTGCATGTAACTTTTCCATTTCATCGACTTCTGATGAAGCGGAGAGAAAGTTTTCCACTATTGGTTTCCAGCCATCTGCCAGACGAAACACTATTGATGTCTTGTGCTTCATTCGCATAAGGATTCATCAGAAAGGAAGTTTTCGAGTTTGACGACTCCGACCATTTTTAACAAATATTATAACCCTTATGTTAACACATTTTTATCCATATACCTAGTGCATTCGCTACCTCCAACAATATGCGTTCAACGAAAAATTTTTGAATTCATGTCATAGCCGGTGATACCGGTAAAAACGGTTATATCATTGCTCAAACTCCAAAATGCCGGTTATATAAAAATGGTCCGGTATTGCGACCCCTTCCGTGAATACACAAATCTTTAAAAAAAATGGCTTCTCTTCCATGTTGAAATCAAGATAAAGTATAATTGTCTATTTCCATCTATTTCTAGTCCTTTGGGTTTGTTGTTGTTCTTGTGCAGTATGCTTGTGGTTATTTCTTAAAATACGAGTACATTCATCCCTTACTATGTAGGAAAGTAGTGGTCTAGCCATATATTGTCTGTCTGAAGAGTGATGCATCTCAAGCTTTGTGGAGAGATCATTATACCGGATCATCTTCCGACAATCAATTTGTCGAATCACCGTATGCTATGCAGTGGGTAATGTCACAGTTTCGCTCTCCGTTTTCCGACCATATTTATGTGAAAAGCTGGAGCCTTCTATCATTTTCATGGTACTTTTTTCCATGGCCAGTTATAGACTAAGAGAGAAGCCTGAGCAGATGAATATGCACGAATGTAGTTTTTGCGGAAGTTGCTCCCATGATGTGATAATGCTTCACTTTGTTAGTAAAGTACTTTTGCGACAAAATTTGAAGATTTTCTCCTATAGAGAGCAAATGTATATAATATGTATGTCTCTTCAGTACTTTTTATATCTGCAAACTATAGAGAATTTGTAGTGAGCCTAAGCATAGAATAAAGAGATGTGTTAAATCTTCAAAAATTCAAGCACGATTCAACAGTCTTAGACGCAACGTTTCGTCCTGCAAAAAGTGCGGCTTTTTGGCCCAAGCTAATTTATGGCCTCTAGAATGGCTGAACAAGCTGAAGGAATCCATAACACGCTTCTTTGTGCTTATGTATCCTAGCTTTACCGCGTGCCTCATTGAAAAACGTTCTCTCACTACATGCATGCAGATTGTGACGTTTTTCTTAATTGTACGCAACAGAAAAGCATTCTCTCAGATAAAATAAAGACACACTAAAGACAATAGCTAAAAAGAAATTCTATTGATTTCCAAGAAATAGTTTTTGATTCTATTCTGTTGACAACGGCTTTCTTTCTTATGAAAAGAATTTGAACAGCATGCTAAGAAATGTATGCGCGTGCCTTTTATGCGAGAAAATCACTTGAAAGAAAGACAGCAGAGACCTTTCACAATGTCCATTAAATGTTTGTTTACATTCAACATGGAAATGTTCACTCATGTGTGGCAAAGTTGTCCACCCTTTATGATCAAAGAAAATAGCGTTCTTATTGCTGAGTTATTCCTATCAAATTCATATAACAAAGCTGATATTCAACAGCAAATACAAGAAAGAATACAAGAAAAACAAAAATTGATTACATACTTTGTGCATAACCTATACAATCGTATTCAGATCCTACCAGCCTAGAACACGCAGTGCCATGCTCATTTGTTAACACGCTATTGTGATAACTCGGCGCTTTATCATACTTAATAAGCAAAAGTAACACTTTCGATACAACATGCAATTTTTTATTAATGTTTTGGTAATTTGATAACACGCACTCAAAACTAGACTGTCAGCTCGTGTTGTCTTCGGTTTGCTTGGAACAAGAGCTTTGTATTTTCTTATGTCGGAATGGTGCATTCTGTTGATTAAGACCATAGCTTATCGAATTCCCATAGTCTGAAGGCATCGATGTGACAGAACACTGGAATACATGAGCAATGAGGCTTTTGCATTCAACCAATGTACTATTAAATATCTCTCCCTGCCCACTTTAGTTCCTAGTAATGTCATCCTTTATATTATTGCAATGCAGGTAAGCAGACTTGCTCTAGCAGTATATTTATGTTAACTGATAGATTTTCTCTTTTTCTTTAAATTACCTAGAAATTTTACCGATTTTATTGTATGCTGCTGGATAGACCATAAGAAATTAAAGATTTAGCAAAACACAAGTGTTCAAGAAAGGATTCATCCGGAGAATTGCTGGTGGGTTGGCCAAAGCAAATAATACAGCCTTGATGATCCTCTTTCCGCAGTGGATGGCAACAGCCTTCACCGAATAATATTGAACTCGCTTCAGAGCATTGTAATGTTAAATTCATCATGGCCATTGAGATTTTGTTCTTTGTTGAATGAAATTGTTCTGTCTCAGTGGCCACAGCTAAGGTCATGCTGTTGCACATTACTTCGAGCGTTTATCATGGCGACAGTTGCTACACAATGAAGCAAGCGAGTCCTTTAAGCTGCTTTTTAGTTCTAGCTCATTAATGAATCGCCGCAAGAAGTTCGGTTTCTTATCAGGCAGCTCTGTGCTACCCAACACAATCTAGCAGAGTGGTTAATTTTTCCAGCTAAGTATAACCTGAGCGCGACTGCTCATATCTTCCTTATATGCATGCAATTAAGGAAATTTAAATGAAAGTGAATTATCAATCAAAAAAAATGTGAAATCTATCAATATTATGTATAGATAACAAGTATGTGGAAATATTGGAGTATATAATGCAAGCTGCTTCTCTGTGTATAAATATGAATTCAAATAATTGGAAATTACAGAGTCGCTTAACGTAAAGTGACGAAAGGTTAACCAAAATCGGTATTGGTCGTTATAATGAGTTAATAGTTTTAGTAGTACATATCAACCAATCGGTAAATGAAAAGTCATAATCGCACGCAGCAGACTTGAAACGGATACCACTTGTTCTTTGAAAATGTGTTCGACTTTGCAAAAATATAACTCTAGCAAAATTTAGGGTGCATGCAGACTTTGCTACATGAAACTAGAATTGATTCTTTTTGATTAGTTTGTTAATTGAAACATTTAATCTTGCAAAGGTGAATAAGTCACTTGTGTAGGCTTGAAGAAACTTTCGTCGCATAAGATTTCAGTAAGAATCGATTACAAAATGGAAGATGATCCCATTCATTGAACATTTAGGGACATAAAAGTTATTAGTATGCGTTTTGTCATTGATCATGAAGAAGAAAGGAGAAAGAAATGCATAAGGATCCCGGTTCTCCAGACCTTTACAGAAAATCTTGCATAATCATGAAGGAGAAGCAATCATATGAGCTCTATTTACAGATCAGAGCTGCATCGCGGAGCCCATATATTTTAAAGTATCTTCCTAACATTTTTATAAGTGCGATGTTTCTTTCGGATATTAAGCATGTCTTTTCCTATGCTTTAAGTAAGTTTAACATGCATCTCTAAAACATGTGTCTTTTGTTATTTGCTTAATACACTTCCAACCCTGTCTACAAATATGCACAACGTGTGCTAACGTGCATGGATGAGTGATGACTGATAAGCATGCACAGTTATAATTGAGTATAAGTGAGGACGAACTTGGCGTCTGAGAACAGTCACAAAAGAAAATTGCGCAACAGTGGCAGCATCTCCCTTCTAGTGCCTCCTACATCTCACAAGACACTTGGGGATCGAGCGTGGTCTGCAGCTGCACCTCGAACGTGGAACCGCACACCTCAAGGAATCAGAGACACTGTGAATTTCGCTTCTTTACCAACACTCTGAAAGCTGATTTTCTAAACCGCTTTTCCTAACTTTCATGTTTTAATGCTGCTTTATATTTTACTTTGTCTACATGCTTTTGTTAATGTGGCCTTGAAGTCACTGACGAAACGCCACTAATAATAATAAATCGTTCTCTGAATTTAGATTATTCTGAAGTTACATTTCTGGTGACAAATTAATGGGATGATATCACATTGATTTTGACTGCATAAAATTACAATGATTCACGCACTATTGCATTGATAAGTTCGAATTCTTTTCTGAAAGCTCTATGTCCGCCTGTATTTTAATACACATTTTATCATGACAACCCGTTATTTTAACTTCACAAAGAGTAGCGAGATTCAAAGATTCAGTCACTTAAAACAGTGTATCTTCAGGATGCTGTCGCTACTATGTGGGCATTATAGTACATTCGACGAGAGTAGATGACTATAGTAACCGAGAGACAGTTCAATGTAACATTAATTTTCCTAAAAGCAGCTTCCTAGACTGCAACGCAGCTCCACATTGCCGAAAGGAAAGGCCTACACTGATGAAGCAGCTGTACATGAAATGCATTCGTTCTCTCGCGTGAGAAGTATTCTGCAAACAGATTCATAACTGTGTGAAGATCCACAATTTCCTCAAAATTGAGTCGTTCACGGAATCGAATGCATGACAGATATTATTAGTCTCATTGAACAGTGAATATGTTGACAACAAGCAATATGAAACAGCTCGTTTCATGCGACTCCAAATGGACAAATCTGACGTTGCATTGTATGATGTTGAAAGTCATCGTATTGAATGGGATAATCCCTATCAAGATCATTGACAGCAATCTCCGAAAAAGGTTTTTCAAAGAATCTCTGATAATAATATCATTTCCTATTATACCGCTTACGTGAGTCAGTTACCGTTCCAGCTGCTACACTAATCTTTATTCACCGTCTAGCCATTTGAGTCTAGCTGCTCAAGCATTAGTGCAGTATTATGACTTTTCGTTCCATTCATTCTCACCTACGTCAAGTATTCCATTTTTTCTTTCTAGCTTACGTCATTTATCGTGCATGCCTTTGATTGTTTTCTCAGTCGCTAATTATTGTTGTATTTATTGATCAAACATATGCTTCCAGCAAGGTTGGACCTTGGGTTTTGGGTCGACCTTGGGTAAGTGATACAAAACTTGGGTTTTCTATCAATGCTGAATATATACAGATCAAGTTACAAAAATTAATATTTTGATTTGAATCTTAGGAGAACTACAGGATAAGAGCATGAAATTCTGATATTTTATCAAATTTCCACTGGATTCACAGAATATTTCAAAAATGAAATATCTGTGATTATTAGCTATTTCATTCTGGGCTTGACAATACCGCGCATTGAAAGTTCGTATAATTGTGTCGACTGAAAGCTTACATGTATATTATTGCATTTGTGCATATTGAATTTTTATATATTCCGTATCTTCACAGTTATCTTCGCATCCTTAACTTTCTGCGATAGCCGACATTTATCCAAAAATAAATTCATTCCGATTTTGTCTTCTAAGTATGTTCAACCATGCACTTACTGTGCAGCTATAATATTTATCATGTTTGTTTATATTTCTGAATGATAGAATGAAAACAATTGCTTTGCAATGAGCAATGTGTAACTCAATTATAATTAAATCAAAGATCTTCAATTAGTCAGTATATCAGTGTAGGTTAAATTAAAAGAAAACGCTATGACGCAATACATGTACTTAGGCTACTAATTGCAATTATTGCAATAATAAATCGTTTCCCACTAAGACAACACTTCTCATGGGCCTAATAGGAATTTTGGCCTATAGAAGAAAAAATCTTTATGTCAACACAAAATACAAAGAATGTCCTTCGTTTACTTGATTTCATTCATTTATTTAAACTTTGGCTTGGGGGTTGTGTTTTGACCCAACTTTTGGCCCAACATTGCTTGCAGGCCTACATTGTAGATGCATGCCACTAGTGCAGCCGGAATTTTCGCATGGGACAAGACCGAAAATAAGACTTCACGCATGTGTGTACGCCTTATAATGCAACATTGCGCCTCTGCCGAGTTCTACCCATTCCTCTTCTTGTCAGATCAAAGAAAACAGATGCAAATCCAGATTGAGGATTTCGGTAGACTTACATTTGTCAGTGTTTCCACCTTTAAGTAAGAAGCACTAAGTATATACTATTTTCGGCATAAAATTCTGTGTACGAGGATTGAGCGGAAATTTCCAGGACTGCTGTTGTAAACTCCCACATAACTATCTTCCGCTAAAAAAATGTATTGCGAATTACAAGAAATCTGTGCTATTCATGAATCACTGAACAAACTGCAGCCATCACGTTCAAAGTATTCACCTCCAACACAGATTCAGCGATCCCAACGTCGTTTCCATTTCCAAAAAGTTAAACGGAAAAATCTTTCTCAAAACGGCGTCAGACGGTGTCGGTTCCAGTTTGAACAGACCTATTTTCGAGAGAGTTGAATCAGCGTCCTTTCCATCGTAATCTCTATTCTTGGGAACAATGAAAAGGGGCAATATCCGGCGAGCAGGGTGCATGTACATAGAACAAGTCACGCCATTATCTGTAAAAAAAATTGAATTGCCTTGAGAGAGGTGTGCGCCAGTGCATTGTCAAGGTGAAATAGCCAGTTACGATCTCGCCACAAATCGCTTCGCGACCGTTTTCGCTTGACTCCCTCTGGCAAATCTCTCAAAACATCACAGTATAAATCAGAATTAATTGTGTTCCTTTTGACAACAAAGTCTCGATACACTTCTTTCTGTCAAGGAAAATAATCAGCATTGTTTTGTTTTTGTTGAGCTGCGGAATTGTCGCGCTTTTCCTGGTCTTGGAAACTGGGGCTTCACTGAGATGACTGTTTTTTCGACTTCTGGTTTCATTCGTGAATCCAACTTTCATGATCTGAAGGTTGAGTCACTGTTTCAACCTTCTCATGGTGTTCAATGCATTGCACACATCCAGACGTTGTTTCTGCTTTCGATCCCCGGTCAAGATTCGCGGGACAAATTTTGCTATTAGTCGTTTCATGTACAAATCTTCGGTCAGATTCTCTCGCCAAACACAATGTTCAATTCCTAACATTTCAAGGAGTTTTTCGACGACGGTCTTCTCGGAAGAGCTCCCGAGCTTTGTCGACATTTTCGTTTGTTTTGTTGGTTACCGGTCTGACCGAGTTCTCATCATCTTCACCAGAGTCTCAGCCACTTTTAAGACGCGTTTGCCATTCAAAAACAGACTGCACTAATTTTATTCAGTGATTTACTGGTAAATAAATAAAAGCGCATAAATTTCCAGCCACTCAGGCCATAGAGTAAGTATATTAGGTAGAGTGGTAACTCCGCATTAATTAAATCCCCAATGTATATACACTTTCGATTTTATTAAATGAACTCAAAGGAGATACAGTCGGAATTGTTTCAAAATGTGAAATATGTACATTCATGCAGTTTTGAAGAAATTACAACGGAATTGAATGATCATGATAGCAAAGCAGAAGGAAATTATATTATTTTACAGATTGTCCGTGTCATGACAGCCTTGGAGAGATAATATTTGTTAAATTAGCAACTCGATGACCGGCTATTGCTTTCATGAATTAGAAACATGAAATTTCAGCCAAGAAAGCACAATAAGATGTCGACTTTTTCATGAAGACTTCCATTATAAAACGGATCATGAAATTCCCTTGATAATCAGCTTAATTTCCGCTTAGTTATGATGATTATTAGCAAATATTCATTCATTTTGATATCCAACTTGTTGCATACTACTTACATAGAAGAGTCATCTCTGTAGTATATAAATTGGCAAAATTTTGACATTTTTAAGAACTGGTCAAATACTTTTTTGGACCACGGGAACGTAATCTCCGCAAGAAACTGAATCTTTTCATATAAAAATTTTCACTGTATACAGATACTTTTTTGAGTTGACACTCTACCTATATATTCCTACTCTATGACTAAGGCCAAGCCCACATGCGGTGTCAAACCACTGCTGTGCTGCGGTCGCAAAGATTTTTACAATCGAAAGAAATGCTAATGCACAATATTGTAGACTGGTAGCAGCTGAGGCAATCATTTCAAAAACACTTCTGTACATGTAGGTGCAGATATTTTCTGTAATTTTGGTTACATTGATGTCTCTCGGCATTGGCTAAGAAAATGTATCACCTACTTTCTAACAAAAGTGATATGGACAATAAAATTTAACTTCTGCATATTTTCAATATAGTTAGAACATTTTTAAAAAAGATATGGGTAGAGGCAGTCCAAATTTGCGAAATCTTGGATTACAATGGTGAAAATTGCAAGATAAGATCTTCTCGAATACATTACGGCAATTCTTTCCTTTTTATTTCAAGAAAATGTGTGCTGCTAGTTGATAATATGCATCTTCCTCTTAAATTCCTGTGCTAATCAAAGATTATTTTTCATTTCCATTTATGACACATTATTACGTATTGCGACAATTAATTTTGGTTGGTGTTTCATTCAAAAATTGTCAACTCTAAGCGTGTTGCGCTCTATTACCCAATGTGACTTGCACCTATCGCACTATCTATTTCAAGTAGGAAAATGAATAAGATGTAATAAAGAAACCGCTTCTCAAATGAGAATAAAAACGTCCTCAAATGATATTATTCATCGCCTACTCTACTTGAATGATTGGGAAGACTACTTCAACGAATTCATTCCACTAAAACGTCCATCTGAGTTTGAATATTCGATAAATTCTATTTATTTGACAAGTCCAAAGGAAAGTAGCCCATGA
Organism: Prostheceraeus crozeri; assembly: GCA_907163375.1. Taxonomy (NCBI): domain Eukaryota; kingdom Metazoa; phylum Platyhelminthes; order Polycladida; family Euryleptidae; genus Prostheceraeus; species Prostheceraeus crozeri. Next base: position 757,098 of record CAJQUW010010302.1, read on the forward strand.
AGAAAGTTTCCTCCCCAGTGACAGAACTCAGCTTCCTCACATTTCCTCTTGTGAATTAAACACCCAATCTCTGATTTTTCGCGGCAAAAATAATTTGAGAGGATTTTTGCTCTAACGATGACTTATTCGCCTTAACAAAATGGCTTTCCAGCATTTCCCATTCACCGAGAGGATTTCTTCACTTGTTAACTTCCACAACTACTTAATATCACATGGTCGTTGTGAATAGACATTTCAACTTTTTGTCGGCCTTGTTAGTTCCTTCTCTACAACCTTAAGATATCATTAGGACGACAGAGTTGGCAACATCCACGCAGTACACATCCCGTAATAGCAAAGGACATTACAACTTTAGTGCAACTGCTGTGAGTGTCTGTTACAGCTGATTTGTGACTACGGCATCCAGAAAATGATGATGAGAAAAAGAAGCATTTACTGTCTTCAGAATTGTCAACAGAGTGAGGTTAAATGAAGGACGAGTGTTTTAAAAAAGGAAACATTAAGTGACAGGAAAAGATTGAAATGATTCCCAACGCGTGAAAACTTTACCTAAACAAAATAACGTCGCGAAGAATGGCTAACATGACTTGTGTCATCATGATTGCAATCAATACTATGACCATGAATGAACATTGGAATTCGAGCCTTTTGCCTCTGTGTAATTTATTCTTTGTGCTAACACATGAAAGGACAACAGCTGTTTGTTGATGGTAATTTCAACTGTAATCAATTAAATAAAACATGAAATAGCTACGTTTCTGGCGTAATGCGACATCTTTTGTGGCATCTTATCTAAGCGATTTCACATTGAAAGAGATACTAGCCGTAAGTCTTTATAATCACTGACAAGTAATTCGCACCTTCACATTGCCTGCGACTGGAAAGCACCATCGATTAGGTATCGTCGTCATGAAAACGCATTTCCACGACACAGTGTTGCTTTCAATTTGCATTCCATTGTAGTCTCTTAATAGGCCTATTATTGAGTGCTTTTAATTTTTAAAACACTCTAAAGACATTTAAGTTTACGTTTCGTACAATATTTCAAAAGCGCAGAGATTGCATTTCACCCAAATATAACCGACGCTACATAAAGACTAGAACGGACCATCACATTGAAAGCAATATTGTGCCGCGGCCCCGCGTTGTTATGACATCCAGTGCCTATAACTGACGGCTTCCATTGGTTGAAAATTTTCTTGTGAAAGCTTCAAGCAGGGATGCAGACCTCTATCATCGCGATAATACTGCGACGCCGAGTAGTAAGTGCAACAATGCAAAATATGCATGCAAGAGTGAACATGAAGGTCATGATTTCTGGCTTACTATATTACTGCATTCATCAGATTTAGGTCAACATTAACCTATGTTCACTGTCTAATATTCACTGCTGTGCACTTATCAATCATTTTCTATGAAACATTATCAATTATAGGCTTGTAAAATTTTATACAGATTTAGGGCCTACATGTATGGCATTTGACTAAGATATTATAGCTTGATTAAAAGCGACTAAGAGAATCCAGCATTCTCATAGATTCGCAGCAGAAATGCATATCATCGCAGCTTTCCATTATTCGTTTTTCAACATCTACATTAAGTCGAGATGGGAGATAGCTGATTCAAAGCTCTCCGTCCGAGAACAGGCCGGGTATTTAGCTAAAGACTGGAGTCCAGAGTTCATTTGATAGATATACAACTCCGGCCAAAATGATGGATTCGTAGACTACTGGAATTAACTCGCAGTTTCAAAGTTCTGTGTCAGTACTTGTCCGTTTAATTGGTAAAGAGTCGCAAAATTTCTAGCAATAAGCTTATAAACTGAATTTGTAAAGAAAGAGTTCGATGGCATTTCTTTCGACACACAGATAATTATTTACTTCTGCTTTCCTCAAACATATTTCGGCGAGCCGCCATTCTCAATCAGATTTTTAATTTGCAGTGATCTCATCTGACAAGGACTATGTGATTTTAAAATCAAATCTGGAAATGTCTATTATCAAAAATATCATGGATGAATGGGGAAAGATAGTGAAGTCAAGGACATTGAAGTCAACATAGCACATTTCTGTGCAAAATAGTTCTCTTTCATGAATCCTCCTTATGTTGTAGAGAACGTAATCTCCGCAAGAAACTAAATCTTTTCATATAAAAATTTTCACTCTACACATACTTTTTTGAGTCGATACTCTACCCATATATCCCTACTCTATGGTTGATTTCAAGTAAAACAATGATGTTTGCCTGTAGGAGATCAATGAAACTAATCCCTTTAGTGCCTTTCAGCCTTCTCAGTAAACACATGCGAAAATATGGTGTTTTATAAGTCAGCGATATGTAACAAAACATTAGCTGTACTAAGAGCCGGTTTGACTATGTATACTGCTACCACAAAACCTCAGATAGTTGATTTCAACGAATTGATTTATTCCATTCAGTAGAACCCCTACATTTGTCTGCTGTTTCAAATTTATCCATTCATGTCGTAAATAGTCCTAAACGGAGACATGATTGCCGCATTTGAAGACCCTCAAAACAGCTGTGGAGATCTCAAACTCATCAATTACTGCTGTGAAAACTTGCCAACAGTCTGTTTTTAGTATTGGAATATGAATATAATGATAGCTTTCATTTTGAACAGTGGTTTATGCTGAGTTGCCTATGAAGGCCGACCAGTCATGCGCGATCATGTGCGAAAGCAAAGTATTCACATTCTACGATCTGATAACACAACCCAGTGCACGAGCATGATGTAGACAATAAATAAATGAATTTCACTCTTTATGCACCATCGTTGACACGTCCAAAATCATTTTTTATCTGATATCAAAAATTTTGTGATGGGAACTTCCACACCCTCTTGAGACCTGAGGCTTTGGCCTATCTACCATACTTCTACTGATTCAACTGAAATGAAACAACACAACACTGAAGCACTGTCAAAAATGATGATTTTACATGGGCATGAGCGATTGATGTATCCTCAGAACAAAAAGTGAAATAGGCTCGTGGGGGAATGTCCAGTGAAGCCCCCCCCCCTCAGGTCTCTGGGGTTAAAATCGGCAGCTCAATGATCAAATGATATTAATTCGATTTTTTGATGCTGATGTAGGCGTTTAATCATAAATATCGATTGGCATCAAAGCATCGTGTTGATGACATCATTCTATCAGTAAACTGTCGTCTACTTTCTAAAGTATTTGCGAGATGTGCATAAAAAAATGTGATAAATTTACGTTTATTTGCAAACTTGTTTTAAGAAACGTAATTACCCTGTGGGAACGCATCTTGCTAATATCAACAGATTATCTGGCGAGGTAGCGATTTTGTGGATAATTTTTTAAAGGTTCATTTTCGTGTAAAAACTATCTCCGCATGTGAAAATGGTCATCATCTATCCAAAAGCATGTGTAAAATTAAAAAAGACAGTTGGCGAAAAAGTTGCTATAATTAGTTGATAGATATTTGTTTACTAATGTGAGCTGATTTTTCGCCAACCGGCGAAATCGTGGATATTGTAGCAACTAATTAGTGGTAAGTAGTAATGTTCGTATATTACCTTCACATGAAAATATATTGTATACTCAGTCTGATCTGATAAAAAGGGATCTTTATTTAATTCACGAAGGCTTAAACTAAAAAAGTATTTATCTTCCATAAATGTCGCAGTAAATACTATGATATTATTTAAATATTTGTCATTGTTGTAAATTATTGAATGTCAAGAGATGTTATGAAAATTGATATATGCGGATTCTCTATATTCTTATCATTATCAAAGAATGATAGTCTGCACTTATTTCTTAGATAGATTAGCCATATGTGGGGGATAGTGAGGAGGTGAGGGAGAGAATAGAGCCTCGGCTGTAGAGGCGGATTACTAAAGAAAATAAGAGAGAAAGTCAAAAGTAAAAGGTGACATATAGAGTGCGAATTGTCGCCGGCGAACTTCGCCAGCGAATATCCCGCAAATATGACTGAACTTTAGCATGATATTCTGCAGCTGACATTCGCCAATTTTTCGCAAGATTCGTTCCCACAGGGTAATTTATCCAAAAACATGTGTAAAATTAAAAAACGACAGGTGGCGAAAAGGTTGCTATAATTAGTTGGTAGATATTTGTTTACTAATGCAAGCTGATTTTTCGCCAACCGGCGAAATCGTGGATATTGTAGCAACTAATTAGTGGTAAGTAGTAATGTTCGTATATTACCTTCACATGAAAATATATTGTATACTCAGTCTGATCTGATAAAAAGGGATCTTTTTTAATTTACGAAGGCTTAAACTAAAAAGTATTTATCTTCCATAAATGTCGCAGTAAATACTATGATATTATTCAAATATTTGTCATTGTTGTAAATTTTTGAATGTCAGGAGATGTCATGAAAATTGATATATGCGGATTCTCTATATTCTTATCATTATCAAAGAATGATAGTCTGCACTTATTTCTTAGATAGATTAGCCATATGTGGGGGATAGTGAGGAGGTGAGGGAGAGAATAGAGCCTCGGCTGTAGAGGCGGATTACTAAAGAAAATAAGAGAGAAAGTCAAAAGTAAAAGGTGACATATAGAGCGTGAATTGTCGCCGGCGAACTTCGCCAGCGAATATCCCGCGAATATGACTGAACTCTAGCATGATATTCTGCAGCTGACATTCGCCAGTTTTTCGCAAGATTCGTTCCCACAGGGTATGTTAACTGAAAATCAATTCTTTGAAAATTTAGAATATAATAAATGCTAATACTTGTATAACTTTAGCCAGCATTTTTATGCTGAATTCCCTATAAGCAACTATCATATCGAGGTCAAAAGAAGCTGGAAATAGTTTGCTTATTATGCCACCTAAAGACAGAGAGGGACAAACTAGAAAAATGAGGAAAGATGTATGATGCCAGACGAAAACCACTGATGAACGAGAAGATGCAATAAAGCAAAAATATTCTGGCAAACTAGAGAGGGAGTTGTGGCACTGATCCACTAATCTAGCGACAGAATGAAACAACAAGACAGAAGTCTATGTCAAAGGAATGTTCCATGACTGGTCCTTGAACTGATGAAGACGCAAACTGTGGAAGGGAGACAGGTCAAAATTCTTTCGAAAACAATTCACAAATAATATAATAATAATTTTCTTATTGTCTCACAAAGGCAATGAGCACATTTCATGCTGTGACCAACTTAAAATCAATAATATAACGCGTAATAGTCTGTGAATCTGGCACGGCATCTATAGCTGATGGAAATAGTTCACTATCTGTGCATCATTGCACATGAGGTCCTAAAAATATCAAGTGTTGAACAGCAATGGTCAATAGTGGCATATTTAGAACTCTATACTGATGCCATGGAAATTCTATGGACTGTCATAGCGGCCACCTGTATCTAAAAATCGGAAGCATGGCAATGTTCCTGATTGAAAGCTGATTAACAATCCTTGAGAGCAGCTTTACATTTGTTGCAAACTGATTTCTAATGTCTTTGAGCATCAAGATAAAACTGATGTCTGATGACAACCTCTATAAGCAATACTCTTGCATATTTCTGAGGCAGTCATGAGGGAAAACTTCTGGAATAATTTTACATTAATTTAGTGATCATCAAATTTAGTGAAAGAGCCTAGGCTTTCACAATTTTCGACAAACATCACAAATGCTACCCCATGTCATGGTCTCAATCTTTATTCAGAATAAACAGACTTCATAATGCATATAGCTCTATCATGCGTTCATCGTTAATGTTGTTTCCCGAGTAAACATGTAATAACTATAAATATAAAAAATACAAATAGATAAGTAATTATATAAATGATAATTCAGTATCCATTATTTCACAATTTAGAAAAGAATATGATCGAAAATAGACATATTCTCCAAAGCGACAACTATATATATATATATATATATATATATATATATATATATATATATATATATATATATATATATTATATATCGGGATTACCTTTAACACTACGCAAGCGTGCTGCTTCTATACTTAAGCGATAGGAAGCTGTATAGAAACGGAAAACAGGTTTTAGGTATCGAGAAATGTCATTCCAAAGATATAAATACCAGGCAATGATAGAATTTTCTCTTGATGATAAAAGCTGGAATTTAAAAAGCGTTAGTAAAATGTTTACTCCTGATCTATCACAATTAGGCTTCATAATAATAATATATAACAAATATAATTATATCAAGTGTGTAATGAATGCAACATTGGTTCGGGGTGGTTTCTCAGTCGCATAATATTGACACTAACGCTGTTCATACGAATCCCTCGACATGACAATATAACTCACAACATAATGGAACATTTGTATGGAGACTTCTCCGACCGTAAAATAGTTATTACCACAAACGAAATGTTCGGTGACTCAGCAAAGATATCTACAAACCTGCAACTTAGCATGAAGAAATAAACCGATTAAAAGTTGAATTTTATAGCATGTCCCGCTAGATAGGATTGCAATTGTGAAATCGTCTCAGTTCTAAGCCATTTAGAGCGCTACATTTGATCAGAACAAAAAAGTAGCATGATATATTTTCAAATGTGACAATGAACTGAAGTCGAAATAAACCTCACGCGATCAGTTATCGCGCAATCTTTGAGACTTTTTCTGAAAAGCTATGTCTTAACAATATAATAGAACTTTCATTGATTTGCTGAGCGACATTTGCATTTGCACATTTGTTGTTTATACCACCATGTGTCAATTCATGATATTATTCATTTATAAATGTTATTCTGAAGCTTTCGTGATCAATATATCCACTACCCTATTTCTATCGACAAGTACTTTAATTATATTTCTTCCACCAATATGAAGGCATTTACATAAAGCAACTGTTACCCCATGTCAATACTAACTGCGAGGGTTGATATTCAAACGGAGAAGTCACTCCCACGTGTGAAATTATAACACTTCACAGGCATGCAATTTTCTATTACCTTAAAATATTATCTCCATGGCTATCTATCTCGCTTATATGTAATCATTTCAAAATAATGAGAAGATGAGGATATAAGGATTTTTTCAGCGCATGTCATCTTTCAGACATGTGTAGAAAAAATGAAATGGCCATGTACGTTCGAAAAAAGAGTAAAGAGTAGATTGCAAAGTATATAAAATTTGTATAACTTGCTATCTGCTCTCTACGCTTTTGTTTACGCCGAATTTTGACTGCATTTAATGCGGCCGAAATTCGGCATAAGACATATTTCGAACAGAGCCTTTCGTGCTTATATTGCAGCCCCTTGTGATGAGCCCCCATTTCAATTGAGACCACTCGTTGATAAGCATGATCATGTCCTATGCGCTCATGTATCGAGTATGGAGTGCACGATGAATCAGCCCTCATCAGCCTAACAGACTACACTTGTAGTTTTCTGATGTTTATTTCAATAAAATCTCATGTCTAATACACTCACGTTATTGACATTTGTGATGAGCATTTCCAACCTATTATGTTACTTTAAAAAAATTTGAGTGCAATTTCATATGATTCCGCCCACCAGACTACATATGTACCTTATCATCTAAATGGCATGAATTGATGTGAAAATTCGGATGGTAGAAGAATTTGAACATCAATATCAACCAACAACGTACGTGCACGAGTCCGACACGTTTTTATACCTCTAAGTATCAATTTCTATGTCTCCGAATAATATTCGATGGAATTGTTGTGTTGTGCATCCAGTGAATCACCGCCCTCAACTTATTGAATTTTCCTGAAGATCCATGAGTTAATCCGATTGACAAAGCTTCTCCATTTTGATAATATTAGATGACTGTGATCGCAATTGTGTATATTGAAGTACAACTCTCCGTACAAAACTCGTAAAATGTAATTGAAACATTAGCCTGCTTTAAATTATGTAGAGGAAAAACGCACAGAATTCTTTTGAACTCATATGCAATGACGTTAACGAGAAAATCAAAAAAAAATTAATAAAATCAACCTGACATGTTTCAATTGGTCTTGTCAACGGTAACCCAGCAACTGACAATCAAACAGTTACAATTCTGATGACAGATCAATCAACAGATCAGCCGCGGTCTGTTCAATCACACGATTACAACGGCAAGCGAAGATTGATCACGTGATCCTTTTGTTTACACAAATCTGAACAGTCACGTTTAATATGCAGTGCTTCAAGAATGCGCAAACTGCGGTCGTTGTAGGCACGGCACACTATCTGAAGCTTGCTCAAAGGGTCATCAGGAACATTGATATAGCTGAACACATGCTCGGTAATGGCAGAGCGAGAAATTCCCGAGCGACCTCTGAAAACCACTTGGGTATATTATGCTCCCTTTACCGCGGCTGATCTGATGATTGATCTGTCATCAGAATTGTAACTGTTTGATTGTGAATTGTCACTTGCTGGGTTACTTTTGACAAGATCAGTCGAAACATGTCAGGTTGATTTTCTCATTCACTTCATTTCATATGACTTCGAAAGTATTCTGTGCGTTTTCCTCTACAAAGTTGTAAAATGTGCTATAAAATAGGGGGGCGATTGTAGGGCAATAAATCTCTTAGGGGGGCAATTAGGTCAAATAGGCTGGGAACCACTGGACTACAGTAACATTCGGAAGCCGTGACTCACGCTTTTAGATTTTATACTTTTTGCGTTAAACTGACCAAATGATGACTAATAGATTTTCGTCATTCAACTTTATTGCTCAGCCGATTCGGTCATATTACATCCATTAAATGAAGTGACGATATCACGTCCTATGACTACTACGCGGAGTCTTTTAGCGGTAAAGAAAATGGAATAATAGATGCTTTTCTAACACCAGCTAAGGAGTTGATTTGTTATTTCAGTCACGTAATGTTCTGTCTCGTCTTGAGTGATTGTAAAAGGAGGAAAGTGAATTAAGTGACGAGTGAGGAAGCAGCTCAACACAGATAGACAATTCTTTTGCCGTCACTTGAAAGGAAAAATGCTCTTCACTTTTGTTTATTTCATTTCCACTTGAAATTGTAAACTTTTTATCTTCATAGTTCACTTCTATGATTCGTTGTTTGAGGTAAAGGAGTAGGCCTAATTCGTGGGAATTATGTTCAAACATTGAGACAACTAATTAATTCAGAATGCAGGATTTATTCTATCAATCGCAACTCCTGCAAGAATAGTTAGCAACTTGGTGGTTTTAGATTAATTGGTTGCCATTTTTGTTCTATGGCTTCAAATGTTCCATTTCATTGCCATCTGAGTCCCTCTGAAAGATATTGGTATTCCCTTGGGAATCCCATCTGTTTCCATAAAGCAATTATTATTCCAACCCTATTCTCATATATCGGAGTCATGAATCTAACTTTCGACTATCATGGGTTTTTTATAAATTCCAATTTGTCCCATTAATCCTACTGTTAAGCAGATTTAAGCGCCCGTTTCTGTTTCGAATTGCATAGCAGAATCATCGCTCGATTGCGGGCTTTAAATCGTTTGATCGATGATCATGCATAGCGCTATCTTTGCCGTCAATAATCCAGGCTTGTTCAGCCGATAGCCTGAAATGCGGTCAGACTTTCATGCAGCATCATTACAATGCTAAATTTGAATGCCCTTCCAGTCAAATTTCAATGAGCTTCGGGTAGACCCACATGACAAATTTAGCTGCGCAGAAATGGAAATGTAATTGTTGATCAGCAAAACAATTGAACAAAAAATTAAGCTCACACAGCAGCACATAACTCTATAAAGGTTCTGCCTGCATTAGTTTTGCGATAATCGGTCAACATGTTTCTATTGATAGCATTTCAAAGTTTTAGATCGGGTTGTGCTCTCGGGCATTTAAAGATAATTCACTTAATTACTCCAGCGAAATGGTATCTGTGTATCCTCCTTTAATCATTGCGTAGAGCCTTGGTGATGTATCATCATTTAGATATATTATATATATTTATACTGACCCGCTGATGTATTACACGACGACTTTTTCGTGTAATTTTCAAACATTTCTACAGTGGTCAATACACTGCTTACTGAGCATCGATGACACAGTTAGGAATGATTGGTCATTACATGGCATACGTCCGTAGTATCGAAAGTAGACATTTGAATTCATATCTCATGTGGTGAATTTGGAAATTCCACTGACATCGAATTGATTGATTAGAGTATTGCTATATTTATACATTACTTCAATTGTCGAGGCGATAATCTGTGAACGAAATGAATAATATGTCGACGAAAAGCATTCATCTACAAATAATTATTCTACATTGTAAGTTCTATTTGGCATCTATTTAATTGCTACAACTCTAAAAATTGCAATCAAATTTTGAAATCATTTTTTATTTTTCATCAACATCTAGGTGAGTGGCATACGTCTGCAGGGCGGACAATGTTTTGAAAAGTCAGACGGGAATGTCTGAATTTTCACTGCTAAAGTTGACGTGTAAAAACTTTTGCAGAGGAATTTGTTGTTTTAAAGTGGATACCATCGAAAGATTTTGATATTTCTAGCGTGTTTATTATGAATATGTCGGGGAATTTTTTATCAAAGATGTATTCTTAAGACAGGTGATGGACAACAAATCTCTCTGATCGTTGATTTTGGAGTCAAATGCAAACCTGCATTATGAGGAATGTCAGCAACAATAAAAACTGATGCAATATTTCTAATTCAATTCTGTCAACGAGAGAAACATTGCATGAATTCCTCTGCAAAAACCCTACGAGCAGGAGGTTGTCTGTGGACAAAGAGCGGTCAATATCACGGACAACCTCTCGGAGCCGGGGAGACTGTTTTCTTTATCCATCGACCGTAAGGTGTCGCGTGTGGATTCAAGAAAGAAATTATGCCGACAACTGATCCCAATTTACGTCCAAGCGATTTGCAAATAGAATAATTTTCAAACCCGAAGAAAATATTTGAAAGTCTGCTCACTGACACATAAAATAACCGATGCATTCTTTATGTCGAGAAAAAAAATTGAAAAAAGTGATGAAAATTAGATAATTCAAGTCCATGATAAATTATTTTAGGCTACGAAGTCTCAATCCCTGGGATCTCAGAATTTCGGAATATCAGTGAATACTGCGTGCCCTGTTGTTGCTCCTCTTGCTAAGATATAGGCAGAGTTATGTCGAGGTGCTGACCTTCTTGCATTGCTATTTGTATATATAATGTAGATGGAGGTGACATTGCTTCGAATATTTCTGCATTTCATGATGTTCACAGGTCTTTTGAAAAAATAATCAAAACATGGCTCTTGCTTTGTTATAGTTCTAACAGAATCAATTAAAATCCAGACGCTTCGTCGCCACTGACTTATTATTTTAATGCAAGTATTGTAACTGTAACCATTTTTGTTGTATATCTCTGAAATTTCTGTTTCTAGAATTTCATCCCATTATTAGAATTAGAATTTAGAAGAATTAAAAGAATTTAGAAGGCATTGGCAAAGTATAATTAAAGGATACCTATGAAAGTCTGTCTCAAATTGCTTAGCACTATTAGAATTTTCCTAGTGTTTTACAAAATTTGCAATGAATTCTTGGAAATAAGAGCATTTATTATGAAATAGAGAGACCCTACCTTCACGTTTTTGAACTTCTAATTGACTATCACGCGATAGAACGCGAAGCAAATTACGTTGCACCTATGCTCTGATAAGTGCTTCAGTGTAACTTTCCAATGTAGCGGTGCGCGCAAGTGCGGCTAGCACACAGCCCTAATTTGTTGTCATTATTTTTCCTGTCAAAATACATACCAATGCTATTATTTACTCATCATTTTGAAGTCATTTTCAATTACAGTGAACTGGGAAATGGAAATTCGAATGTTTTTCCATCTTAGTCAGAATTTAATGAATCCACATGCGATTTCCTTGTGTTGTTGTGTTGTAATCCGACAGTAAATATCAAATCAATATTTCTCTGACATGAATTTATCATAATAACATTATTCTTGTCAAAACTGGTAGTTTGAAAGCTTTCTTTAATGCTTCATTATACCATATTGCCAAAGAAGCGGATTTTTCCACCCATGATACAAAGTCAGTGTAGAAAAGTTTTTCTTATATGCCGCTAAGTTAGGAAGAACTGAAAAAAACAATATTTGGACTATGGTGAAAGGATCTGGAGAGGACCAATAGGGCGAGGACCACTTGAATGATGTAGTTGAATACTATGAAAATCGTTTAACATAAAGTTCTAAATATTATGAAATATTAAACGAAAACTTTCATTGACTTGATACAGGCATATTAATCAATGTTGCATGTCAAGCAATGAATTGTTCTTTATTATTAGCCTTACGTTGAGCTGAAGCCAAATTAAGCAGAATAAATATTCCATCGGCTTTAGCGTCATGCAATTGTTCAAAAACTCGTCTGACCATTTAATCAGCAATTTCCTTCAGAGTGAATTTCTATTAATTAACACAACAAGTAGTCAACTTCAATACCCAGAATACTGCCTAGTATTCCAAAAATATTCCATAAACCGAATGGAACACTTTTGCTGTAGCCGCCTCGAGTTGCTGATGCCATAAAGCCAGTTTTCAACAGTAGCCGCGGCTATTGTTAGACGGCATGTGCGGTCTATGTACATGTAAATGATAGTCATAAAATGATTGTTCGCTGAAAGTGAATGACTAGTGACAATGTTTTTTATTAATGGGAATAGAACAGAAAAAATTTGCTCGAACGAGTTTTGTTGACAACACTATCGAGGTCAAAAACATTTCTACAGAATTCATTAAATGAATTGTAAGGATCATGCTCTTAGCCGAAAATTCTAATAATAAAATTGGCAAACACAGAAGGTGAGGATAATAATGTCGAGCGGTGACAAAAATCATTGCAGTCTCTTGATAGCGCATGTAAAACACTTGCTTGAGTTGAAGTTTCTACTGATAAGTGCGTAAAAAATTATTAAACAAACTGCTTAAATTTTAGATGTTTCGTTTCGAAAACGCTGTTCGGCAAAGCATGAGTTGCAGAGATTGGGTGAATTGCGACAATTCAATTGCAATTTAAATTGTGTTAAGAAAAATGGCAATGCATTGATCAGTAGTAGATTCGAATAAACAGCTTTTTCACAATTTTGAATTCTGTGCACCCTACAATTTTTGAGCATTCATCTGCAATATATAAAAGTGCTTAATAATCGTGTTAAAAATATGCTGCAGTCTAGATCAACTGTAATGCGTATACAGCAATAATGTAGACCTCATATATACAGAGAGAGAGAGATAGAGACAGATATATAAGCAATGCATTGTCGCGATGTCAGAACGTAAGCCTACAAGTTTCTTCCTGACATCATCGCACAGTCAGAGTCAAAATTTATCTATAATTTACTTTAAGCAATCCATGACCTTCGTGCTTTCAATACTTCTTTGTACGTATATAAATTGTGAATCTAAACTGATTTCGCGTGTTTTCTTCGAAGCTGTGATATTTAGTACGTAAAATCCGGTTAACATGTTTCTGTAAAATAGTGAGATGCACAATTATGACTTACACAGAATTATATTGCGACTGTCTTAGAAGAGTGTGTGCATGGAGAAGTTAGTGCGTCTGCACAGTGCTCTCTGATGCTTAATTGGAATGTGGTTTATCGATGCAGCCGCTTTTTCTGATCAAATATATAATCCCCGATTCAAATCACTTTATAGAATTATTCAGATTACCAGGTGAGGCTCACCAGGATATTTCTAACCTCATTTTGATGGAATAGCGAATTAAGTCGAGAGGAATTGAAAACTACGGGTAAAGGGGAGGCTGCCACCAGCCACAGATTTATTTGAAGTCTTTCATTTTTGTTAAGACTTGGTCAATTTGCCAAATTTTTCTTAGGTGAAAAGGACTTAATTTCTTGATGTAGGTAGTGCTTGCCTATTATGTTCCTGTATTTTTTCGTATGCTTTGACTTATCAAAATAAATTGACTTTGGTGAAGGTCAGGTTTGGTGGAAGCGAAAAATAACGAGAAGAAGAGGGGAAAATAAGACATTAAGGCTGCTGACATGACTCGCTTAAGATGATATCAGATTAGTTGAGGGCCGCCATTGACGAATGAGGCTTGATTGAGACATGATAACAGCAGTACTGAGGAGTAAACTTGTGCAGAGTGGTAAACCCTGAAGAATGAACTCTAGTGCCCAGAACTCAATGATAACAGAATTTGAACAAATGAAGGTGATGAAATGTCTGGTAACCAAGCGTTTGTTTCATGTAGATGACTTTATCACAACTTGAGCTTCCAAAATAATATGCAACTTACTCTGCCTTCTTTTAATACATCATAGTCGAATTTGTTGGAAGACTTCGAAAAAACATCCGCCATGCAGAAGGTTCTGCAAGGAACTACGGGATTTCTTGCCGAAATTGAGACTTCCACAGGATGATGCACACCCCATGGCTACTACTTAGAATCGTCGCGCTCGTCTGCCGGGTCTTCCCGGTCTACTTGTCAGACATGATCAAAGAAAACCACATAAATGCATAAATCCAATGAGAAACCTACAGAAGTTCTCGGTAATAATCAGATTTTCTATGCTTTCTTTGGCGCAACATCTTGGTCAATTTTAGTTTAATCTAACCATATTCTCACATACATCAAATATCAGAGGCATGATGATAATGCAAACACATTTTGTGAAATGGACTAAAGACATTGCATTACAAAATTTATGGCTCTAGAATAAGCCTAGTACTTTTCACTTAATCAAGGAAATCCTGGACAATCTTATTTTTGCCTGGAACTTCAATCGGTGTCTCGTGTGATCTACATGAGTTTATCCTTGATCCTGTCTGACAAAGAGGAACATGGTAGCACTCAGAAGACGCGCAGATTTGCTGTAGGCATGAAGTGCGTATTATTCTGTGAAATTCTCATTTCCGATTTCGGTCCCTGCAGATGCTTGTGATGGAGGCCGGACCAGACAGCAATATTAGCTTAATCGAGGTAGCCGTTCAATCAGAAGGACATATCGCAGTTTTTCGTATGTCTCGATTAAACGTAGAGAAGGTTGTATTACTAGATTAGGTTATTAAGATAGATGCGACTTGGTCATGGTCAAAATTTTAATAGTTGAGATGCAAATGAATTTCTTGTTTTTGTCAGGAATTTGACTTCAACCTGCTTTTGTCAGCAATTTGACTTCAAAGATTTTAGTCAGTGAAGTGAAATTGCTTCGGAGCATCAGCATTTAGAAAGTTTCTTACACTAAAAATATAAGTAAGCTAAATTGCTACGGGATCAAAAATAACTATTTCTATGCATCGATGAATATTATTGAAGGTTAACAATTTAAGAACGAATAGTTTTCGACAATTTTTTATTTTAGCATAAGTCAATGTTTTTATATCACTTGTGGACGTTACAAATTTTTGGAAATTGTCGCATTCATACCTCTGACGTGGAATTGGAATGTTCCATGAATCGCAGTTCTTGCTGTCTGTTTGACTTTCATTGTTCTATGAATTAAGAAATCGTGTGTGAATCACCATGCATCACATTGTTTCAGGAGGTTGTGTCTTTATTCTATATCGCTATGGATACACGTTTACGGCATCAATTCAGACATTTCATTATTACAAATTTGCTTCGTGTGAACAATGATTACATTCCCAGTGTAATAAACTTGAACTTATTTGATTCTGTAAATCACTTCTTTTGGATAAATGTACATACATTCATGTAGCGTAGATACAGTAGATAATTCGCAAGAAGTCAGTTAATATATCCTTTGTCATAATTATGTTCAGACGCAATAACACGCTCATCTATCGTTTAGAACGATGTATCTGAGAAATAAATAGTCTCAAAAAATGAATTACTTCTAATCTAATTCTGCAATGATGAGCAAAACCTTTCTTCTTCGCAAATAATATGCGGAACATATCAGAAGAGTGCATGTCATTGAATTGAGCTGAAATAGGCCTGCAAACACAGTGCGCTTTATACTTTTTCATAAACTTAACTTTCCAAATCAATAAAATTCTGCAAAAACTGCTGAATGAACCTTGTTGTAGAGGTTGACAAGTTTGGTTTAAAAGCAATTTACTGGAGAAGTGGGCTTACTTATGCAATGGGCTTGTTTATGCAATATTGTGCGTAATTAAGGGATGCTACAAGATGGAGAAAAAGAAGTCAACAACCTATCTCGTAATGATGATATTTGCATTGATTTGATGCATGAAAAAAATGTTTCAAAAATCTCAATTAGCGTATATCTACATGCATGTATACATGTGCAATATATATGCAATATATTCATAGCATTGTTGCCCACTCTTTTCCTGCATTGATACCTATAGTTCATTTCAATCACGCATAATGTAACATTAACCTGGATTTTTGAGAACATTAATGCAGGACATTTGAGGGCGCGTTAGGGAGATATCATCAATATATCTATACCAGAGTGGTGGCTGGAGCATGATGTAATATTTCATAGTTCATGAGGCATATTAAACATTTGCCCCCCCCCAGGTTAACCCATAACTGCCTCAGCCTGCGGATTCAAGGGTTAGGAATTCTCCTCAAAATTGCAATGTCAAAACATTAGTATACCCTTCGAGACTATGATATAATAGTAAATGTGCATGACTGCTGCAGTAAAATGCTGTAGATACTAATGTTCTGGATTCATAATATAGGCGAAGCACGGATCCCATGACCCATACTTTTAAAATTCCTCTCATCTCATGCTTGTTTTAAATTTCTCAAAGTTTCTCATTACTACTTTAATAGTATAGAGAGATGTCTTCGTACTTGAACAATGTAAGTACCTACAAGTACTTTATTCCATCCTACAAGTGCTCGTCACTCGTGGTCGTCAGTAGGATTCGTATGAGCATGGCATCCTGCGACACATGCGATCAGCTTGTTCAGCCACTGTAGTTGTCATAAGGCGTTTTGGAAATTGTAGCATGTTTATTCTTTCTGTTATCATATATGAGATCAAGAATTTTAAAAATTTGAATTTCCAATTGTATGTTATATACATTTAATCAAGAGTTATGGGTGTGTTCATGATTTTTCCTTTCAATATGGATGATAGTGATTTGCCAAAAATGCAGTTGAATTTCGGCAGAAAACAGAAAGAAATGCACTAAAGTACATAACTTCTTAACTCTGCTTCTGAAGTATAACTAATGATAATGAGTCCATCAAGTAGATTAGAACCATGGAACCTATCAACAATTTTCCTATCACTGTAACGGACATTGCAATTCTCAACAGGAAATGCGATAAACCTTATTGCCTTTCCTTTAAATAAGTAGTACACTTAAAAATCGTTTTCTTTGATAGTAGAAAAATGATGCTCTTGACTCAGGGAAGATGAAATCACATTGGGAATCAAACAGGATTTTGAATATCTCTTTACTCTGCTGATAGAGTTTCAACAGATAATCAGAATTTCACGCTTGTGGTTGCAATGTTGACTCAAAATTTCATTGTTTCTAATCCAGAGATATAAGCGGTTAACCGATAAACCTTTAGAATCGACCAACATTGCTAAAGAACTAACTTTGACCAATAAACGTATTATGCCTCCTTAGAATACGCAATGACAGCTATGAATCAGCATTTTTCCTGTCACTTAGTTACATCAGAATGCATGGGCCTTTCATATATTAGTTTTCGAATTAATTTGTTGTCATTCCTGATCTTTTATCTGCGCAGATCAGATCAAAAATAGGCAAAAGGGCCTTCATTAAAATTCATTTTTCAAGGTGGGAAATTGAAGTAATGCTGTTGTTATATTATAATATATATTTTACGCCAATATATTTCAACAATTAAGCATCGATATCATCAGGGCACATATTATAAAATGTAATGCACTATCAAAATACATCTTCTCTGCAGCTTTTTTTAATTCAAAATTGAAGCTATATCGTGTCGTAACTTCAAACATCGTAGTTGCATAAAATGCTCATTGATAAAAGTGAGACGTATCCTCCTATGAGGAGGATCCACCTCATATCTTGTAAATTTTTAAATTCCCTTGAGAACCATTATTCATTCTTCTTCCAGCTGTCAAGTATAATGGAAGTGGTAACGGATCTCGACATGGTGAAAGATCCTGAAGTTCGCAGAGAAAATATCGCTTACGTGTCTCGCCATATTGAAGATTCTTTGAATGCCCAACGTGAATATCGTGAAGGCTGCACAATCAAATGCAAACACTGCATGGCCCGAAACTGCTGTTTTTGGTTTGGAAAACGTTATGGCAACTACTTGATATGTCTGTATCTCATCACTAAAGCCTTATACATTGGTAATGTAATTGGACAGTTTTTCATGATGAATCATTTTCTCGGAACAACTTACACATTTTACGGGCTCAATCTTCTTCAAGACATTTTGCTCGGCTATTCGTGGGAAGACTCAGGACATTTTCCGCGAATAACATTGTGTGATTTCAAAATTCGAGTATTTGCAAATATTCAAACATTTACCGTGCAATGCGTTCTTCCAATTAACATGTTTAATGAAAAGATCTACATCTTCTTGTGGTTCTGGATGGTATTAGTCGCCGTGATAAGTATTTCCAGTTTTGTCTCCTGGTGTTATAAATCCAGCTTTAGAGCTAGTCGAATTATTTTTGTACGAAAGTATCTAGTATTGAGAGACATTTTAGAACCTGGTGATAAAAAACGAAGTGCTCGGTTTGTAGACACTTACCTCCGGCAAGACGGTGTCTTTATACTTCGTCTCATTGCTTTAAACGCAGGAGAGTTAGTAACTGCGGAAATTGTTGAAAAATTGTGGAGTTTTTATCTCGACAAACCAGCTGGTATGCTAATTACAAATGATCTGAAATCCGGGCCTCGTACATCGACTTGCAGCTCAACAGATCCAAGCAACGAGAAATCTAGGCAGTGCAGACCCCCAAGAAGACGAGCTATGATGGCTCAGCATTTGAATAATTTAGATGAAGACCCCGGCGAATTTGTGTGACAGTTTATTGATCAAATTGAATGATAAATTCGGATAGGAAATTCACCGCTTTACATGTAAGATAAAACTGGATAGAATAAGAATTGACAAATCTCTCTCGTTTGAGTTTGCCCTATCTTCCGACTAAGCTGACGCATTCAGCGTTTAACGTCAGAATTGTGACAAAGCATGAAAAACCGAAAGAACGAAATATCATCCTAGACACGCACTGATGAAAAGAATCTTGAAGATATCAGCGCCTTATTCCC
The DNA here is from genome assembly GCA_907163375.1 of Prostheceraeus crozeri. Classification (NCBI taxonomy): domain Eukaryota; kingdom Metazoa; phylum Platyhelminthes; order Polycladida; family Euryleptidae; genus Prostheceraeus; species Prostheceraeus crozeri. The sequence goes on from CAJQUW010010302.1 coordinate 776,298, forward strand.
TATTAAGTAGCAAACGCTGTTGTTAATAGTATATTTGAATGTAACGACTATGTGACAAATGCCAGACCATTACGTGACAATTTTCTAGTCAAAGTCTTCCGGAAGTGGTGATGAAATGGGTTTTCTAGTCGTCTGTCAAACATGTTCTGTTGTTTTGCACTGCGTCACCAAATTGCTAAGAAAACCAAATTGAAGACTGGGACAGTTAACTGTTCACATCATATTCATTTGCGTTCTAATCATAACCTCGCTACTTCATTTCATTTTCACTCATTCTATAATTCGAACATCGTCTATTTAAATAATTAGAACAGTCTTGATAACCCTGCAAATTAAAGAGTAAAAGTTTAGGATTATCTCTCAACTTATGCTAACGCAGCATAGCAGGTATGTTTAACAGGTATTTGAAAAGATCATTTCCTAAATTCAAGACCATCACACTTGTTTTGCAGCCCACATCGTCTTGGAAAAGTTAGTTAATCACATAGAAAAATTGTAGCAGTTTTTTCCTATAGAGGACAATGTGACTATGTCTACAAACACAAAGTTGTCGCATGTCCCCAGTACCAAAATTAAATGTGGTTCCGAATAGTTACAAATTATTTTGCTTGTGTCCCAGATAAACCATATGTCTCTGATTTTGAAATACGATGTATGTTGAAATAACTTTTGGGGTTTCCTGTTGACTTTTCTTTGGTTGTAGAGCAAAATTTCAGATTGCCATGACTTTAGACGGTGTAGCAAAGGAATGAAGACAAACCTCCAAGTTTGTCAAATCTCATAATAAAATGCAACAATATTGTGAAAGATTTGGGAAACTGACAAAAGCATTAAGTCCTTCAAAAGTCCATATTGTGTGCACTTTTGAATTGTTCTCGGAGTTTTCATATGATCACACCCTAGCATATTCATATATTTCGTCAGTATAATTTACATAACAAATTACATTCACAGATTTCCGCCTTTAGAAAGTATAGATCTAACTGTCGCGTAACTGTCGAAGACATCAGAAATATAATTTCTCACCAACTGACGGTGCTAATCAGTTTGCTATTGCTACTATACATGTATGAAATGAAAAGATAAAAAATCCGCTGCTATGTAAATGATATTTACAAACTGCTATCTTTGAAGCGAATTTACAAAAAAAAATCGCAGCATTGCCCCTTAGGATTGTATACGTGTATGTTCCAACAACACTACAAATGATTCGAAAAGCATCCGTAGAAGTAAGGAGTGTAAAGTACCTATCAATATATATTCATATTTTCGAAGTTTACTGTAACATCCACAATTTTAGGGTATATTAGACATACTACCTTAAGCCTAGCTGAGCTTAAATTTGTAATTGAATTATTAATGCAGCATATTACACAGACACTTGGATCAATAAATTCATTTCATCGCAAATTCAATCGAAAGTTTAATCAGTCAATTAATCGTCATATTTCAAAACTTGAGTTTCTCGAGAGTGATGAGATCTGCTCTGAAATTTATTGATATTGGAAGAAAGAAATTCACAAGCAGAAAATGGCAGTCCCAAATTGCAGATTTAATTGTAAAGTAGCATTTTTCATAGGGTAAATGCAGTATTCGCTCTTCCCATCGGAATGCACATTCCCTATTAGAAGGCTTCGTAGTATATTATTAGAAATATCCAACACAATGGCAAGCACAGAACATACCATGGAACATGCATAGTATGGAAGTAAATTCGCATTGTTGAAATACTGCGCATACCAGATATACAACGATATTTAGTTCATCGTCATCATCATCATCAAACTTCATCGTTTTTATGATCTTGAACGTGTTGAAATTCACTTGGAAGTGACTAAATTTCCTGTTTGATGTAGAGTGACTTCTTTGCATTCCCCTCTCAGTAATTGGAATCCTTATTCCTCACGGATGAGAGGTAAACATGAAATCGTGTCATGTTGTACTAACAGCTTCGCCTAATTACAAGAATCATATTTAGTAAATTACTCGAAGCATTGGATTCTGTATTCACCTCATAGAACAACACAAGTCAAGAGATGTAATATTATTGACTTTCTTCAACTTAAATTGTAATTTTAGAATTTCTTGTGTATAGATTTATTTTGTAACTTTCCTTATAAAAGAAGTAATCGAGTATTTATACCAGTATGAAGATTCAGCTTTGCTGTGTGATTATGTATAAATCAATTATCATCGCATTACCTCTCGGATGGAGATAATTTCCGTCTGTTTTACCAAAAATGAATCAACAATCATATCGAGTTGTCACTTTATTGTACTTGTAAAAATGTTGCAGATAGATGTTCTTATCACTGTTTACTTTGGTTGATTATCAGATGTATGTCATTTTATTTAACTATATTTAATTTTTAAGAAAGGCATATTCTCGTATTCTCGAATTGTCAGTATTATTGATTGTGTTCTCTTTATTCGATGCTAAAAGCAAATTTATGTAGTTTTTGTGTGTATTGAGATCAATTGATTCATTGTTAATCTTCTTTAATCATGTTCAGATTCTTTATTGCAAGATTCACTGTCAGATTCATTTTTGAAAGAAATATATGTATGTTGCCGATGAAAGGAAGCTGTTGCTGTATTGAAAATACTACAAACATTATAAGTAAACGGATATTTTCTGGGACTCATTCTGCAGGCTTGCAGATTTTAAAATATTTATTTCATAATTATAGCATTGGACTTGATCGTTCTCTGTTAGGCATTTGGATTTCAGGATCAGCATTAATCTAGCTATATGTACTTTTTAATTAATACTCTGGGTTCTATTATATCGATTTAAACATCTATAATAGTGCAAGCAAAAGGGTTTTAAGTCAATTACGAAAGGAAGTAATTTAACAAAACTAATAAAAGATTGGTCCTTATTTAAAGGATTGACGAAATGGCATTCTTATAAGTGATTGAAGTAATCTCGTCAGGAAGTCGTGGAGGTGTTTAAATAGCAAACTCAAAACAGTCATCAAATCATTCTCTTTATTACTTCAAAATCTGGCACCGTAACAGATCTTGACTTGCACCTGTTCATGTCAATAATTCAGCAGTTACTGTATAAGTATGTCATAACATTTTTTCGAATGGCTTTAAAGATTCGTCAGAATAGGTTTGATTTGAGATTTTCCATTACAGGTTTTTCAGTGGACTGCTATCTATTTCATAAGTTCTCCTAGGAACCCGTTAAAATTAGGGCTGTGCGCGGTGCACCGGTTCTTTTGCGAGAACCGGTCTTTGGCACGGTGTACCGAGACGTTCGAATTTTGATCTATTGTCATTTTGCTGCACATTTTTACTTAAAATTAATTAACTCTATCTGCAAATCTTAGTTCCAACAGAGATGGAAGAATGATCTTTAGGCATACAATATGATTAATCCAATTAGGAGCATACTATTTAATTATATTTATCAACTCCATTCATTTTAAACCTCGAATTTCTAAGCGATGAAATTGAAACATTTGGAAATCAAGGCATCATTCAATTGCTGATGACGAGAAAGATGTGAAAAAATTGACGAGAAAAGTTTATTCAAGTTCATGAGAGTTTAAGGTCACAAATCTCATTTCTTGTGACCTAAGAATCTCGGAATTTCATAGTGAACATGATATAGTCCATCTCATAGTTCAGAATCCTAAGATATGTCCACGGTCTGTCCGAAAGACTTTTTCGTGCGATCTGGTAGCATTGCATCATTACGCAGATACTGCCTGAAATCGTGTAATGTCTAGATGTTGAACCTCATGCATAGGAATTTGTAGATAGCGTTGACAGTGATTCGATTCATTCTATTATTCCTGTGTTCAGATGATTTTGAAATAGGCAATCGCATTTACAATTTTATCTAGATGATTTCACTGCGTACGGTTTATGCTTACATGTGTCCTTCAAAAGAGTGCATTGTGTCCTACTGTCTTTAAGGAGACTATACCGTAGAGTAAGAAACTCATGAAAATTGTCATTAAACATGTTGACAAACAGATGCCTTGAATTTAATTAAAAATTTGGTTCTTTCGTAGCATATTGCCCAACAAATGATTCTCTAAAGGAAAAATCATCTACTGATCATAAGCCTGGTTTTAACTGAAAAAAATTAGCGACTCTCATGCTCAGAAGAATCCCCGCCCAGGGGAAGTAGCGAGAATCCAAATTCGAGATGCCAAATTTTGCGCAGTTGTAAATTCTTCTGAAAAAATCCCTGTCGTTTTGTTTATTGCTTCTCTAGTAAATGTCATCCCATATTTGTACTAAGTAATAAAAAACATGTCAACCATTTTATGATGCTCCGCTAACACGTAGAGATGCAAAGAATATTCGTTTTGTGAATTGTTTTCAAAAGTCACAATAAAGATTCGTTTTGTAATGATCAGCTGCTTATGAGTTGCGGCCCACGAGAAGGTTAAACTTGATCCAATGTCGCGAGCTGATTGGTTGCCGACCCCTGAATCAAACCAGATGGCAACATGATCAAAAATTATCTTTGCAATGTAGCAATGCTTCAATGATTGACAAGAAAGCAAAAAATTTATATTCATTCACTTCGGAGTGAATGAACATATTTTTGGTATGGTGCATTCAATTTAAACATTGTTACATTGCAAAGATTCATGAAAGTAAAATTCTCGAATCGGGTCCGGTTAGAAAATTTTGATTCGGATCGCTGCACTTCTCAAAGTCAAGCTTTAATTAGGAAGGTTATCAGAATAGTGAACGAATATGATACCACCGTTTGAAGGAATACACGAGTTTCAAGGATTTTCATAGTGACTTTCATCTACTTCAGAAGTAAAAGGAGGTCAAAGCTCTCCCTATCGGATTCTCCATGGCGCTTTGTCATGGCTCGATGAGGTACAATCATTAAATGGGGGGGAATGACAGCAACTTGAAGCTCGATGCCTTTTGCCTTTCCGGATCTTCAGCCATGAATGCCGATCACACCTACATCAGGCTTATTGACATTTCTTATCATTTCACTTAGAAATGCGTAGATGGATAAATTCTGGTTGAAACTTAACTAGCCTACCTGACCTCAAGAAATATTTCCATTCTAAAAAATTCATCACCTACTTCATATTGATAATATTTCTCTTTGAAGTTTTTCGACATGTTTTCTTCAACCTACCACACAAGCTGCAATGCGTTTTTTCAAAATTCGCTTAAAAATGTGATATAGATCATTATGCGATATATGATTCGCAAGCATGAAATGTCGCTAGAAATGTAGACGTCTGTCAGTAATGAAATAAAGGTTACCCAAGTAAAAATGAAAGGTTGAACTCAGGCTTGCTTTCAAAAACACTTAATTCGCTTTCAATTCTTTATCAGCTTTGATTTGAACTATGATATTGAATTTCATCGATTCATTTTACTGAAAACGTATTGTTGAACCTTCCCAGAATCTATCGATGGCCTATTTCACAAAATTAGTCAAGCTGATGCATCAGTATATATGGTAAAATCCAGCAAAAGTAGTCCACTTTTTTCCCCATCAAAAAATTCTTGAAAATTTGATTTCTTTTGCTCCTGATAGTTGTATTTGGTTCTTGTAGCATACATTATGTGTTCTTAACCACAATCTAATAACTATTAGGAGATCTGTAGCCGAATTTCTGATATGACGGCTTCGATGTGATGATTGACGCTGACCCGTCGATGTGGTAACCGAAAGTTAATGTACTTCGTTACATGCATGTTCTTATTAATTTTTTTTGCTCGAATAGTATGTAGAAGGCATGCATTCATAATTTGACATCTCGTAATGTTCATGATGAATTCAGTCAGCTGACAGTCTAGACTTAAGATGCAATACAAGTAGGCCTTTTTAGCCTGCAACAGACGTGATTCTAAATTCAAATTTCGAAACTGTTTCCAGATGTCATACTGCCTCTATAACAAGAGTCTGTAGCTGAAAACAGAGTGAATGTATTTGGTTATGCTTACTTTATGGTTATTCTCTTATATTCACATTAAAACATCATGAATTGAAGCAGGCCTAGAACAGACCTGCTTGAAATTATTAACCAGATTAGTTTGAAAGTCAAATAGAGGGGCGCAACTGTCTCCACTAGTCTTATTCCCTACGCTGATTTATACTGACATGCATGCTTGCATGTAATTATGCATGATAATAAATTTGTAGTGTATATACAATTAATTTTATTGACTTATGAAGTCTTAGAAATTGCGGAGGTTGTCTTAGAAGACTATATGAGATTCTTTTGACAATTATATTTTTTGAAGATTACATTTTAAAGTTATAGGTATATGCAAGTTTTTGTTTAGGATGAGTATGGATATCCATGAATACGTGCCATGACTAGGATATTGGTGGAATCCATTTAGGCCACATCGACTTCAAATTGCTACATTTTTATATTGCGATTTACGCGAAAGCTAATTTAGAATGAAAATCAGCTTTGGGTTATTAGTTTACAGAATTTATTTATGATTGGTTTGGGAGAAATTTCTGGTTGCTTGATGGTTCGATCTTGGGTTATGCTAAAGGGTTTGTCTTAGTAGCCTATGTCTCATGGATCGTTTTTGTGTGATTGCTTTATAAGGCGGAGTTGTGATAGGCCTACACAGCAGTCAACAATTTTTAATAATGTGATCATGCACAAATCATATTATCAATAATCATAATCAATGAAGACTTGAATTAAAAAGTGTGCTTGATGAGACATCTGCCTCTATGAAAGGTCTAGGCCTCTCCAAAAGCGGACACGGAAGACATGCGCATGTACATGTAGGCCTAACACACACACACACACACAAAAGAAATAAATAATCATAGATGCTATTCATCAACAAAATATGCCATAATGTACAATTCAAGATAGGCCTACTAACCTACTCTACTATTTTGCGATCACATCATCGTGATCCTTATATGAGAAGCACCATAGCAATATTGCACTAATCCACAGTATCAAAATGCAGTTGAAGTGATTGACAAAATCTAACATTAAATCCATAGCATTTGAGTGCAGCATGAAAAATATATGAATTTATATTTGAATTATTATAATTTATGTTGTGTTCTTTATTTTCACTGGAGATTTGATAAAATTAACATTATCTATGTCTAGGCCTATGCTTGCATGCTTGAAGAGATTCCTATGGTCTAGACTTGATATACAGTAGGCTATGCGAGACTCTTTAAAGGAGATCGATCTTTATATAAATATCAGTTAGCATTGTATTAAAATGAATTAGGTAGCCTACTTAAAAGCTCAAATGCCACAATTATATGTATAGTTTGATAATCAATACCAGCTGCCATGACAGTTGCTTTTCTCTCCTGGGCTTTCCGTCATCTTCATCTTGTTATGCCATTCTCAGACTCTGATACCCCATTTAATGTAGATTAGTGTAAAATTCTTCAGAATCGGCCCCGGAGTTTGTGATCAATAATGCGGTTCCTTTTTTATCACTCCTTCCCTTTGAAAGCGACTCGTTGATTGAACTATAAAAAGAGGGAAGCTTAATTAACCCTAGAAAGACGAAGCGGGTCAATTGACCCATTAACAATTTAAAATTTGTAGCCGTACATATTTAAGTTATGTTGCAGAATTGCTTTCTTGAGACTTTTATTATTTCGTAGAGGTGCTTAGATATTCAATAACGATTCAGATAAAAATGAAATGATTCCGTACTTTTCAGCATGTTTTACCTACTAAGACTGATAGGGTCAATTGACCCATCATAAGTAAAAGATACATATTATCCAAATTTCATGTTTTTGAAGTGCCTGAAAACATTCATACAAAACCCTTTATCTATGCTTAATTATCTATGCTTAATTATTTCCATGCAACAACGTATGCAACGCTAGCGCATTATTTTCGTTTCTTTTATTTATAGCGCTTTTGTGTTCATAGTGGCGAATTTTAAACTGACGAGACCAGTTTTATATAGGTAAAACATCTCGTCAGTTTAAAATTCGCCACTATGAACACAAAAGCGCTATAAATAAAAGAAACGAAAATAATGCGCTAGCGCTGCATACGTTGTTGCATGGAAATAATTAAGCATAGATAATTTTAAAATTGAGATTCTATCAAAGAAAACTAACTCTCGTGATACTACTATCGACGAATGTAAATATATTGACAGTCTAAAACCTAAGATTAATAGGAAACAAGAAATGACGTCATACCCTCTTGTTAGCCATGTTCACTGCTGATCTATGACCAGTGATGGCCTTATTTTATGGTTGGATATGCACGTAAGGGTGATGCAAACATCAACAGTTGACAAGGGCCAAGAGGCCGAAAATTTCTGTAATTTTGATTTGATTTTATTATTTGACTGCTTGACCAAAATAAAAACACTGAGTTCACACTGAAAAGTGTTCTTGCTTTTACTGGTACAACATGGCTTGGTCAGAGAAGTAGAACTTTGACGAATGTAGGGTTGCTTTTGTAGCCCATTCTTTCAAATCTGGGTGAATTTCTCGTCGGTTGGCTCTAACAGTTCCTACCAATGTCAGTTTCTCCTTCTCGAGTTCCTTTGCAATACTCAAACTGGTGAAAAAGTTGTCTGTTGTGATATTTCGTCCATTTCCGAAATATGGCTCAGCGAGCGATAAGGTGACATGTTCGCTCAAACCACGACTTTCAGGCCGCTTCTCGTCTTTCCCTATATACGGAACTGCGTTCAGAACGTAGTTGGTGTCAGCATCACAAATCAGCCAGTACTTGATACCAAATTTTCCTGGCTTTTGCGGCATGTATTGGATGAAGCTGCATCTGCTTCTACAGGGGAAAAGTTGCTCATCAATGGTCAGCGAAGCATTCGGAACATACATCTTCGCGCAGTTATCTGTAACTGTGTCCCAGAGTTCTCTGATGGGAGCATAACGATCCAGCTGACGACGTTGAAGTCTTGAATTACGATCATCAAAGCGAAGGTATCGAAGAATTAGTTTGAATTTGTCTCTTGACATAGTTTTGGTGAAGATCGGGGGACCATACTGCTGATTCCAGAATGACGTAACAGGCTGATTGCGCCCTGAAAATAGAACAAACGCGACTTCATACACTTTAGTAATTTATATGAAAGTATATGTACATGTCAGCCTACTATGATACAAGTTTTGTATGCTATAAAACCTATGAATTATTTATAAAAATCATAACTTTACTTATAACTTTACCGGTCAAACTTTACAATATACCGGTCCAAAACACAATTTTACATGCGCGTTTTAAGTGTTTCAGAATTCATAAGCACATTTTTTGAAGTATTTACTGTAATCAGAATTTAATCATGAGTACTTTTGTCTTAAGTTACTCTCAGTAATGTCTAGTGGTTTCATTTATCATAGTCATACAAAAATATAATGCTCCTATCACAATGAAACGCTTTTATGAAACTGATTGAAAATTGCAGAGTACATAGGGTTTCTGAAACACTCTGCACTGTAGAATAAATAAACTCTAAATACATGTATATATAAATATTTAAAAAATAAATGTACTCTTTTGCTTATAAACTCTAGATGCATACGCATACCGGTACATTATATCTAGTACAAGTGTATATAATATCTACATGTAGTATGCAATTAGACGTTCACATACCTACATGTACATACCGGGTACATGTGTTCATAAACATGATAGCAAAGGCATCATGAATGTATTCAATTTGTAAATTATATACGATACGGTAGCTGAAGCAAAAGTTATATTCTTTGTATAACAAGTAAAATTGTCTCAATAAAATCAGGCATGTATTGAAAATTCTAAGAAAATAGCAGTCAATAGGCTATGCACCAATTAGCAATTAGATAATGTGGAGCCAGGCCTATATTGTGCCGAACATGAGCTAGAATAATAGTATATCCAAACTTCTGAAGTTATAGAATGTTCATCTAAAATGGTGTTGTATAATTTTCATACCTTTATAACTGATATATTCTGATGTCTAATAATGTATAAGCTAAAAAAGTGAGGCCTTATTATTACATGAACCTTATCATTTTCCCTAAGATAGTATATATATTCACCTTTCAGAACACCACGGATGAGTATTAGTCCAAAAAATCCCTGCAGCTCATCTTGCGAGACATCGAATTGTTCATCACCTTTTCTTCTGGCTTCAGCGATTGTTAATTGTCGAATCTTTTCAAGCCTCCCTGTTCCTCATGTCTCAATAAAGACATCGCGAGCAGTTTTGACTCGGTAACGAATGAATCGTGACGCTCCTCCTTTCACCCGAAGTATATTTGCTGCTGATAATCTTCCACATGGAGATCTTGACGGTAGTGTAGACTGTAGACCATTGTGTGCCGTCCTTGCTTGTGGATGTAGTTGGGCCATCATTTGAAGCAATCACTTGCTCGACATCAGAATCGAAACCTGAAAGAACAGTTTGAATTACTAAATATTGATTAATATTGATGTCTTATAAAACTAACCTTTAACTCTTTTCCGTAACGGTTGTATATCGACATCTTCAGAGATTGTCAGATCGTCTTCTTCGTCATCATCTGACTCTACACCCTCTTCTTCTGTGTCACATGCATCAGTATTGATGTTATCAAAATTTTCAGTACCTTGATTTAGGGAGTCAAGCGGTTAACCGGTTAACCGGTTAATTAAATTTAACCGGTTAAAAAATAATTAATCGGTTAACCGACGCTTTCCCAACTTTTCTGCTACATTGCAACTACATTGCTTTAGTTTTCATTTTCCAATTTCGATAATATCTCATTGCTGATGTAAGCTATTGCCAAATAATAATTTCCTGGAAAGGGAGTGAGACTCGAAACAGCAGAAGCCATCGTTTTTCTGCATCACAATAACTCTACCCGATTTCTTCGTTTTCCCAGACAATTGGTTTTGATAAAATACTCTTATACGTATATTTTGTTGTTACAATAGTTGATATCTGATCATCCAAGATCCATTCCATTATGATAACAAGGAAGTTTTAATTCCAGATAAGATTGATGTTTTGATTAGCAATAGAGAATAATGATATAGCCTACCGGGTATATTGTTACTTGTGATGAGTTACCTAACCACATCAATTGTGATAAGTCTTGGCTCATTATAAGTAATTTAAAAGTAGAGGAATATCAAGTGATCTTGTATTAGGAAAAAGTAATTCTAATTGATATCAGTCTTCTACACATGACCATCTACAAGGAATTCAACATATTAATATTGATGTATCAATAATAACATAAATATATTAGTAACCTAAAGATAGCTTTGTGTAGCCGTTGTTTTTATATTATCTGGCCACATCCTATATAAGTTGTGAATTACCATACTGGTACCTCACATTGAATGTTTTGTACAGATTTTATGGTAAAATATACATTATTATTATCATTAGTGGATTTAGATTTTATAATTTATTATTTTGAATAATTAACATGGAATTAGGCACATTCCGTGAAATTGATTTTAGGTTCAAGTTAGCCAGACGGAATAAACTCAAATATTCACGAGGGTATACTAAAACATAACAGTATTCTTGAAAATAAAATATTAAGGAAGTAGACCTACAAGCAATCAGTAGAAAATGTTTATGTCCATAAAGTAAGCGAGCTTACTCAACTGGTATAACAGGTAAACATGCATCTACTCATACACTATACTCAGTGCGACTATATAAGCCTTGTATAGTCACATGGAATTGAAAACATCTATTACTAGTATTACATCGGTTAACCGGTTAACCGGTTAATTTCTCGTCGGTTAACCGGTTAATTTATAATTAACCGCTTGACTCCCTACCTTGATTCTTTACAGTCTTCATCTGAGTCCGTATCATAACAAATCAATTCGAGAGCTTTTTCCGCTGAAATTCTTCGTCTTTTCATGATGAAACAAACTTTATGAATGAGGCTACTCGCCAGTATTTGTCTCTCACCACACACGAACAGATATACATGTACACATTGATACGATACACGCAATTGCTGATTCTGCACGCTGATTCGAGTGGTTGTACAATAGCGACGCGCGTGCGGCTGATACAATCCATTTCTATGGTTGTACACGCTTATAGCCTTGCGCTATGGTCTGACGTCATACAATAGACTTCCCTATTCTTCGTCGACGGTTGTAAAGTATTCTTTTTATGGAAGCAATAGTTGGGCTGCATGTAATTGAAATTAATCTAACATCTACAGAGTCATGGTAATAGAAATTACAAAATGGGTCAGGGCATATTTTAACATAAATGGCCCATAGTCCCCTTCAAGTGGCCCGTAGTAAGGGTAAAAAATGCTTGACTACGGGCCAAAGGCATCAATAGCTGCCTCTGGCGTCAGAAATGAGAAATGAGAAATGCGACATATCCTAGCGTCCCTACTAGACCAGCTTCTAGCCATCAGTCACCATCCCTCGAATACTTGGCACTGCAGAATTATAATAACATTTCGAAAATTATTTAGCAATTAGTTCTACTTGTTTTTGATTATACATATTTTGATGATGGTTGCACAACACTTCAACATACACGGCAGTGTTTTTATATAAAATTAAATTTGTTTAAATGGTTACAGTCGTAGCAACCATAACCCATAAATTTAATTATTTAGAATCAGTACATCAGCTGAGAATCGACTCAAAGATTTTGAATTTGCAACCCAATTCAATCAATCAAAACCTACTTATTGTCAATTAAAATAGTCTATTAATTGGTTGGGAAGGTGAAAGGAGAAATCACGAACATAATATTAAACAGGACAAATAATAATATTGAACTTTGTTCCTGACCGTATGTTACATTTTGATGCGTCATGTTCATATTTGGATAATATATTATTGCACAAAAACATACTTTTATTTTATTCTTATGCATGTAACTATTGAAGGATGGGATAGAGTTACCATTAAAATTAAAACATAACAGCAATATTGGGTTGCCTGCTATATACCGGTCTGGAAAATGTGTGAACTACGTTAAAGTCCTGGACTTATGCTGTTTTAGCCTCAACGCTAATAAAATCAGACCTTGCCACACAAAGCACGCACGGCAACAACTAGGTAGATATTGTAGCTAGCGAGTGGTAACGCTATGAGGTACTTCCCTTTTAAAATACAGTTATGACAGTCAAAAACGACGTTTAAAAAATTGATAACCATTCTGAAATGCAAAATTCAATAATATTAGCTAGAAATTGACGTGGTTATATCCTAATGGGTCCAAAGTAATTAGTATGAGACATACAGCAAAATCCCACCCAGTTGTGATTGAGAAAGTTTTTTCGTTTTTCTCAAAATGTTAATTACCGGTATGTGTGATGTCGTTCTTGCACTCAGTGCTTACAAATCCTCTCAAAAGTCGTTGTTATAACGTGCATAAAAAATCGTTAAGTGGTGTCGGCCTGACCGGCGAAAATACGTCGCTCTTCCCTACTTCGAATTTTTGAAAATCCGCGAATACTTCAATTTTTTGAACTTAATGATCTTTCTCAGTTACGCTTTCACGTTAGCGAAAGGTTGTCCCGCGTCAGGAAATTCTTATTTCTTTTAGTATCAATTTCTTATCAATTTCATTAGATCAATTTAGAAATATGGATACATGATCTAACTTTGTTTGTTTTCCACTAGAATCATGCCAACTGAAGAAAGAAATAGGAAGCGCAAGGAAAAGCAACTGGAAAAAGAAGCCAAAAAAATGAAACCACTTCACCAATGCTGGTAGGTCAACGTGTCATTTATATACTCGTATTTATTACCTAATGAGTGATTTTTACCTTTTTGTATCTTAGGTTTTCACTTTCTTCTTCTGATACCAGTGGAGAGCCTTCAATACCTGCCCCTGCCCCTTCAATACCTGCCCCTGCATCATCCGAGGCGGCACCTCCTCCAGTAACCGTTGGTGAAGCTGTCCCTGCATCCGTGGACACTGACTCTGCATCTAAGGTGACTGGGGAATCTAGAGCTGCTGTCCTTGTGCCCTCAGCGTGTGAGGAAGTTGCTCCTGTATCTACTTCGTCAGTAGTTTTTGTCAATAAGAGTGAAGTACAAAGTCAGTATCCATGGTTAAAGTTTACAACTTCCAATAATAGATCATTTTGTTTCTGCCAGATATGTAGTGAGAATCAGGAGGCTTCTCTAAGGGCTTCCAAGAATAAAAGGGTTCCTATGTCAGCTTCTCCAGGTGTGAAATATCAGCTAGAGAGGGTTAAGGCTCATGCAGTGAGTGCGAGCCACAGCGCAGCATGTCTTGCACAAAAAAGAAAATCTGAAGTGAAACAAGGTTTGGATCCTTATTCTAGACTCTGGAAACAATACAACACTGAAACACTCAAAAACTTAACTAATTTGGCAGTAGGTACGTACAATGATTCCATGTTAGTTACTCTTAGTGCCAATTCGTTTCCAGCAAGAACCCTTGCGTTTCTGCACGCACAATCTGTGAATTCAGATAATCCTGTCTTTTCTCTATTTCAACCTTCAGCAACTTCTGTCCAGTATCTGAATCCAGTAGTGTATCGCGAAATGCTCGAAGTAGCCGCTTCACTAGAAAAAGAAAAGTTATTGTCGGACTTGCAGAAGTCCACTGTACTGTCTATCCAAATTGACGGATCCGACGATAAGTGGCAAAATGTGCACAAATTCATCACGTTAAGAAGCGTTTTAGATGCTAACATCAAGAGTCATTTCTTAGGTGTTGTAGAACCTGAAGAGGATGGTGCTCAAGGATTGTTAGAGGCAATAAAGACAGGCTTTAGTACGATCGGTTGGAGTTTAGATGATGCGAGTCACAAACTCTTTTCCATCACAACAGATGGTGCTTCAGAGAATACCGGTCGTCACGAAGGTCTCTGGAAAGTCCTGCAAGAGGATATAGGAAAGAGCTTAATTAGCTACTGGTGTTCCGGCCATCGAAGTGATCTGGCTATGCAAGACATGGAAAAAATTGTTCCCGAGTTTCGACGGTTACGACAAGATTTATCAGGAATATCTGGGCATTTCCGCAGATCAGGAAAAAGAACTCAGGCCCCTCGTAACGTAGCAGCTGATTTGGACAAAAAATTTTATCAATTTCCTGCTCAGTTTGATGTTCGATTTGTTCAACATTATATAGCTTCATAATTTGCCTGCCATAGTGAAGTATTTTGAAAACTTCATTGCCAGTGCTGCTACTTCCAGTGCTGGTGGAAGGCCTTCTAGGGCAGAAGCACAGGGGTTTCTGTCCCTGTGGAACGATGATACACAAGTTCATCTAACATGCTTTGTTTGGGACGTAGTTAGCATTTTTTCGGAACTTCAGAAAAAGTTTCAGAGTGACGATTTAGTGTTGACCCAGGTTGGGGAAGCTCAGGAAGCTGCTTCATTGAAACTTTCCAAGTTAAAGTCCTCCACCCTGCTAGGTGGAAAAGAAGCTGATTTTTTAGATGGGAAAGGCTGCACTATGCAGAATGCTCCATGGTTAGAGGTAGATGAAGGCCGAAGGAGGATCCCAAATAAGTATGTTTCGTTCAGCCGAAGTTTACTCGCGGTGCGCTCAGAAATCCTGGAGGCCTCCATAAATTGTCTTGAAGACCGTCTAGAGAGCACAAAGTTAGAGCACGAAGTACGCGACTTGTTGCAAGCTGATTCTGCTGACAGTATCTACAAGGCCGCTTGTAGACTTAGGTTGTATTCGTCCTCTGCACAAGAGCTCATCTCTGTGCAACAGTTAGGCCATGATTCCTACGTTGCAGAGGCAAGCCTTCTACCAGTTAACTTATGGCAACTGGCAAAGTGCTCTAGTGATGTCCCAGCTTTAAGTTTTCTGGCACAGATCTTGCTGAGCATCACACCTGACAGTATGAGGGTAAAGCGAGCTGTGTCCTGTTGAAACAACTTCAAGACAAGTGACAGGGCGTCTACAAGTTTGTCCACATTGAATGATCGAATGCAGATATGTATGAATGGTATAGGGACTGCCCACTACGATCCGCGACCGGTCGTAGCGAAATTTCTGAAGGCGAAAGAGCGCAGAAATAAGCTGCCAGACATTAAGACCTACCAAAACCAACCTTTTGTTTCAAAGTTTTTTAAGAAATAAACGTTTCAGGACAACGCGACTTCATTTTTATTTACATGCATGTATGGGTATTACTAAAATTTCTGGGAAGTGCCTTTTTTAAACGAAACGTACATTATTAGAGGCATAAAGTGCCCTTTTTCGCCGGTGGCCCGTAGCCCGAAATCCTTAAAATGTGCCCTGAAATGGGTCCATTGACCCGCTTAGTCTTTCTCGTAGTTTCAAATGTTCAGTCTTCCTAGGGCTAAGCACCACTTGATTGATGCACAGGACAGGAACTGTTTGCAAGGTGTCGATGTAGAAACAGGGCAATCGGCGCCTTAGTTTTCCAGTCGGTAAACTTATAAATGTATAAGGCACTTGCGTCGCTGGTACATCAAGTATCTTCCTAGGATATCATGTCAAGGAATGTAGATTAAATGGCGACTTAAATTTCCATCATCACATCGACGCTGAAAATCATGATATCGACGGCGTCGATACGATGACAGATTGTGCTATTTTTGAAGCATAGAGCGAAGTCAAAAGGTCGAATGACAAATCCACTTATTCCATTATGGAAGTTTTAGGGCAGGCTACATATCATGGAAAAATTAGATCCATTGAGCATTTCCTCTGGTTAGGAGATCACAATAAGTAGCCGTCGATGTACGAGTAATAACAAATTGTGGTCATATTTTTAGGGAAAATATGGCATTTTTAAAGAAGAGTGATCCAATATCAATGAGCATTAGTTAATCGACTGTTGATTTTGAATAAAGACCAGTTAAGCATTCTACATGTAAAGTTCGTTTGAATTGATTCAGCCAATCTAAATTTAGAGGCGTCGATGTGATGACGGAAAAAGTTGTGGACAGCTATATATGCTGACCTAGCTCCAATTTCAATGAGTTTTATTTCTCAACTCTTGTTATTTCTTTGATTCAAGGGCATTAGGAAATCCTTAAGCCAAAGTTCGCTTAAATATATGTTTTGCATCTTTGTTTTACAGCAATATAAAATAATGTGCTTTTCGTGTGGACATGCAAAAATTGGGTGTTTTTGAATTTTAAATGAATTTTCCAAAATTCCTGCATGAAACTTGAAATGAAAGACATTTTCGGTTAGAGCAGACAAAGACCATTTGAATGCTGTGTAGAACACTGACAATAAACCTATATCTTGACCACAAAATGCAAAAGACAAGAACCACTCCAAAAAACATTATAATTTCTGGATTCAACCATATATATATATATATATATATATATATATAATATCTTAACTGCCTTTCATGCAATGTAATTTACGCTCTCTTTTGCAAAGGTTGTCCTCAGTTTTATATCGGCCAAACTGGTGGAATGTTTAGGACGAGAATAACGATTCATAGGCAACATATATTACATCCGCATTGTGCCATCCTAAACGTAAGCAAGCACATAGCATCTTGTACTAGTAAGCATGAGGTAAAATTTAGGGCCGCACCGATATATCAATTGCCTCCTCAATTCAGTAAATACCACAGAGAGAAAAAAGAAGAGTTTTTCATTTCTATGCTTAAACCTCCACTGAATAAGAATGAACATTAAAATATCCATGCGTATTTTGTATTATGTTGTTTG
The DNA here is from genome assembly GCA_907163375.1 of Prostheceraeus crozeri. Classification (NCBI taxonomy): domain Eukaryota; kingdom Metazoa; phylum Platyhelminthes; order Polycladida; family Euryleptidae; genus Prostheceraeus; species Prostheceraeus crozeri. The sequence goes on from CAJQUW010010302.1 coordinate 793,913, forward strand.
ATTTAAATATAATTTCATTCCCTTTGACAAGCTCTAAAGAGTGAGCAGAAGCGCGTCAGGGAATAAGATTTCTCAGGTTTCCTTGGAACCTTTTTTGGAATTTATATATACCTATATATATATATATATATATATATATATATATATATATATATATATATATATATATATATATATATATATATATATATAAATGCGTATATTAAACATATCAGTGTGATTGATAGACTAAAACAATTACGGATAATTTTCGCAAATGGTGTTACCAATGAATTTTAGCAGAAATTAACCTCTAAAGCCCCGATGACGTGCAGTGCACGTCATACAGGCACTTAAGTGCAAGTATTCGACTAGCAGCTGACAACACTGCCCCACCCATGACGTACACTGCTTGTCATGGCTGTATTATGTTCCCATTGATCACTCAGCATCAGGAGAGTTGCCGTTATGAGCGAGGGACATGCATTGCACGTCATGGGTAGTTGGAGCAGTGTAGCAGATTTGCCTTCGGGGCTCAAAAGGTTAACAAGAAATGTTTGGCAAATAACCTTGCCTTGACTAACTATTTGCAACGGCTGAGCCGGCAATATAATTGCCTCATAAAAAAGAAAAATATGGAAATTATAAAGTAAAAATAACATTAAATTAACTTTTTGTTATAAGCTTTGCTGACTGCTTCGGAGTTGCTTAGCTGGGAAGCAAGCTTGCTTTCCCTTTAGAGATCATTAAATTGTTCAGAAAACCAAGGAGACGAGGCAAGACAATTGCCAACGATCAGTCAAGACGGAATGTATATTCTGACACATACACGTATATTTCCTGCTATAATATTGTGTGATTTGGAGTTTCTTACAGCTGAGAAATTCAAGGCTTGGTAATAGGAATGACAGAGCATTGCACGTCTGCGTAGACGGTGCAATAGTCACTACCTTTCCCTATTCTTTCAGTGTCAGGTAATGTCAAGTAAAAGAAAATTATATATATATATATATATATATTGATGAGGTTGAGTCTTAAAAAAGAATAATTTACCATCGAGTTAGTGAATAAAACACTGTCATGTACGCTCATAGGGAAACATTTTTTTCAAAATACATGTGTCATAAGCTGGCTATGCTGGCAATTTAATATCAGAGGTCATTTTACTAATTTCCAGCTTTGTTTACGAAAACTTATTTGATATTTTGAATCTCTATAGCGTTCTCGTTATTGTTCAACCTGAGGTTGATAGAAATTTTCTTGTGGACAAGTGAATTTCCGTATTTTCGACATTTCGCAAGCTACCGTCAACTGCGGTAACTTGTGCCACGGTCGTTCTTGGATCTTCACATTCATAATAATAATAATAATTAATGCTTTATTATTGTCAAATACAAAAGCGGTACGACAAGATGGCACAATTTGCATTCATGAATATACAGAAAATTTAACAAGCGATCTATTATACAGGGCAGACGATCGTTTCATAGGCAAAAGAACTCTGGCATGACGAACATTGTGTGATGTTTCTCTCAAGGAAAAGAATTCAGACAGTGGGTGTAAACTGACATTATTACTGATCTTCTTGATCAATTTAATACAACATCTATCAAGAACAAGACGAAGAGAAGGTTTACGACTAACATTATGGCCCAGCGGATCGCAAGACGATACAGTTGTTCAAATTTTCTAAAATAATTAGCATTCAAGTCGCAGATGACCGGCCAACAGAATGTAATGTGACACAAGACAAGACTCACAAAGGCATTCCAAATGACATCTCCATTATTGCCATTACCGCGTAAACGCTTTACAAAGGACATGGCATGGCAGCATTTGTTATAGAGATGCTTAAATTGATTGTCCCATCGCAGATCGGAAGAAAAATGAACACCCAAAATCATCAAAGAGTCAACTTCATTAATCAACTCGTTATTAATACAAACATTTAGAGCGGGAAAATCAATGCTGCTTCTAGACAGCTTCATGCATTTCATTTTATCTGTGTTAACATACAGACTCTTGTTAGAAGCCCAAGAGCAAAAGACATTTGCATTTGTCTGAAAATCAGCACCGCACCCGTCATAATGAATCAAGGTAACATCATCGGCGTATACAATGACTTTTGTTCCCTCAAGAACTGGCAAATCGTCCATAAACAAGGAAAAAGCAAAGGTCCTAAAATTGAACCTTGAGGAACTCCACTAGAAATCGAACGCCATGGCGCAATAATTTCATTCGAAACAACGCGCTGCTTGCGATTGACCAAGAAGCTTTTGATGCAATTAAGGACGACGGGAGAACAGCAAAAGTTATCACGAAGGCTTTCCAAAAGTTTACAATGACTAATTTTGTCGAAAGCTTTTCTGAAATCGACAGCAAGGAGAGAAACTGAGCAGTGAGAATTCGAAGTGACATGCTGTAAGATGGAAAGACGGATGGCAAGTAAGGCATTAGTACATCCACCAAAACCATGCGGCAAAAATCCGAACTGTCTAGGATGGATTCTTTTGGACAACGATGGCAAAATGATCAAATATCTGAATAATCTTTCAAGAATTTTGCTTAGAAGGGGAAGAATAGAAATTGGCCTAAAGTCTGAGCTTCCTTTCTTAGGAAGTGGGAGAATATTAGCGCAATTCCAAATGTCAGGGAATATCCCGTACTGCAGACATCTAGTAAAAAGGATGCTGAGAGGAAAAGCAACAAAATCAGCGACAGAACGGAAAAACACACCTGGAACACCATCAGGTCCTTCAGAATTGGATTTACATTTCTTAATATGACGAATAATGTCATGCTCGGCAACAGAAATCAAATTCAAGCTGGAAGAGTAAGGTTGATCATCGGAAGAAAAATGGTGAATATCCGGTGAAGAGAATGTGGCATGAAACCTGTCACTAAGGTCATAAACGTCATTAGCAGTATGAAGAGTAGACCGGGAATTCCTCGAACCGATTTGGGCATTTATTGATTTCCACATGGACTCAGTAGAGGAAGAAATACCAGAGAAATAGCTCGACTTGGCTTTGGCAAGCTGAGTCACAAATTGCTCTCTAAGAGACAAATATTTGCCTGTGTTCCCATTACTGAGGGCTCTGCCCCTACGATCAGAGAGGACTTTAAGAGAGGGAGTGATCCAAGGAGGATCAGTACTGCGCATCCTAACAGTTTTATCGGGAAGAAGGTGATGTACAAAAACCGAAAAAAGTTCTGAAGTTCATCAGCTAAAATATTGACATCATCAATGGAAAGAAAATAATTCTCCCAATCAACTAAGGATAGAACTTGACAACATTGGGCATAGGAGGACGGCGAAAATGAACGAACCTTGACTTTTGTGACAATGGGAGGCTTAGGAACAGAAGGTTTTACAAAAATACCTTTATGGTCTGAGCGACCAAGAGGTGGGATCAATTTGCAATCATGGGTTCATCTGTAAGATTTATAATAATATCATCGATCTTGCTATTATTTTTCCTGTAAAATTGAATCAATTTAGCAAAAAGTTGCATATGTCCTGAGACTTCCAGCAAAATTCAGATTGTCTGAAATCTTTTTGAAAAAAAGTCATTTTTTGCAGTTTTTCAAAATGCAAAACCTTCATGTGGTGAGTATGATGGATTATTTCAATTTAGTTAATACTCAGATATCCTATTATGTGGCGCATTTGTATGAGATACGAAAAAGAATGAACAAAATTGGTTTAATTGAGGGTGTGAGAACAATTTTAGTGAAATTAGTCTGTTTCGTGGTACAAGTTGAATCTCTAAGTAATAATAATGGATTTCTGTTACACAGGATTTTCATGAAGCAAGCTGGTCAAAAATATTAATTATGGCTATTGATCAGTAAAATAGATTACTAATTGACTGTAACTGTGACTCCTACTCGTATAATGATGCTTTTCATTTTGTTCAAATGATGTAAACTTGTAGGCCTTTTGAAGGTTCGTTGTTTGCAGCTAGAGATATACTGCATTCCGTTTTTACGATCCTGTGCAAAACGGTAGGTAATGACCAGAAATTCAAAACCGCTAGACATTGCCTTTTTCGCAATTGGAAGCGTGTGTGGACGTACACAAACGTTGACTGAGTAGAAGCATAGCCATGGACGCAATTTACCATCCATTCCAAAATGCCCCTCCCAAGCTCATCAATTTAGACACAATGGATAAGCTATTTGAAGTTAACGGATCGCAGAATATGATATCGGGATTCAAAAAAGCCAGGATTGATCCTTTGAATCGTGATAGAGTACTGGATGGAACAATTACCTGAAAACGGTTAGGCAAATTGTGAAGACGTAAGCGACAGCTTAGTTGAGTTTCTTCGTCTGATGCGGTATACTGGTAATTCCATACAAAAGCACCCGGCAAATAAACGGATGAATGTCGAACCTGACCGATGTGCAGCTGTGATGAAATCCAATACTGCACTTCATCACCAAAGTACAGAAGCAAGCATCGAACTTTGACAGCTCAAGCTTAGATGCCGATTCACCGTTTGAGTCTGTTGGAGACAATATCTCAGAATTCACATGCAATCACTCGATCATCAGCATGGAGGGAGTCGAAGAAATTGTTACTGGAACTTTGAGTGGGTTCTCATCAAACTCAGTTTGCTTCGATCAAACAGCATGCGACATTTCTTAGGACAAGTGCCGACCATTCATGGAAATGCCGATTTCACAGTATTAAGTCTGTGAAACCATATCGGGACGAAAACCATCAAGTCATTTTCCAGAGAAAGACGATATTTCCAACATTGATTACGAGCAGATTGTCGGTAAAGCAAGCCCACCTGTCGTTCTTAGAAGAGGCGTGCTTCGTTTCAATGTTAATTGCGATGAATTGTGCGATCTTGTAGAGTGCCTCGCACCGGTATGTGTAGGCCTACTCCAGTTTTGCTATATCTACCAACTTCGATTAGGCTAAACATTGTTAAACACTAATTCCTCGAGTGATCATTATAAGTGCTTCAAAAAGCCCTTTCATTTTCTATTTTTTATGCAATCCTCACATTAAACACCCGGTGAAAAAAAACTGTCGGGATCTGTCGGTAAATTGTCGGGTCGACAATTTACCGACAGTTTTTTTCACCGGGCAGTGAGTGATATAGCTTGTGCCATTTTTTGGCGGGTCCTAGTGTCAAAAGTAGAGCTAGAAAAAATTTCAAAAAATGTGTGTGGTATTTCTAGAAACCTGAAGTTTAGTGCCATGTAGGTTTGGAGTACTAAAAAAAATTTCCTTAGACGCAACCTCAAAAATGTAGCACAAGTTATTCCATTTGACGGTACTGATTCTTTTTGTGAAACACAGACCCTCTCCAGTCTGATTTTGAGCAGTGTTGGACCAATATAAATCACTGTTTAATCTCGTGAAACGCTACAAAATTTTAATTTCTACTTTTTATTTTATGCAACGCCAAACACGCGACCCTTTTTTATAAGGAGGCCTACCTCCTGAATTTCTACATATTAGTGGATTCGACTATAGTAACAATCGTTCACACCGTTTCTTAATTGTTAAACTGTGCTACACCATTGTGATGGGTGATAGGATAACTGATAATTATTTGCCTAATCCAAAATTTATGCACTATCTGGAATTTAAAATATTGCATCCATAAATCACTTATAATAATGTTGTAAGTAATGATGATATTTTTTAAATCTGCTTTCTGATGAATTCATCTTTTTTTCAATAATGATACTGGCATTCACCATTAATACATGGATATAGGCCTATTGCTACTTCTGGTCTACGTGAATGTATTTTCCTACAGCTTTTCATTGTAGACTACTTTCGAAAATTCAGCAAAACTACTGGTTCGTAAATATGTTCATGTTTGGTTTCCATACATTCAAAATGGAAAATCATTCGAAAAAGTATGCAGTAGAAACATAAATTATGAACGATATATTCTCTGCCATAGGAAGGTTAATGCTCATCGCACAGAAACAGATGTACAATATTTACAAGTATAGCAGAGAAATAATTCATATTCAATGCATTAATATTCATGAGAAATAAGTACAAAATTGTCGGGGAACAAAACAAATGAGTCGAATGAAGTCGAGATTTACATGCTTTTACAATTCTCATCGCTCTCATCGGTCTCTGTGACAAGGGGGATATCCCTCCTCAGTGGGATAGAAGTTGGCTTGGTTCCTTTATCTTTCGGATCAGGAGTGTCAAGATTTACAGTTTTTAGGACGGATTTGTCAAAAACTCTGCTTTTATCAGGCTTCACTTTCGATTGACCTTTTTTAATACTTTCATTAGGAATATAAGAAGAGTTTCTAGACACTTTTGTGCTGACGTCAGAGATTCTCGATGACTGGGATAACTTCACCTTTTCATCACTAGTCTTCTCGTAAATGAATTTGGCTTGGTGGTTCAATTGCTTGCCTCCAGCGGATACTCGACCGGTAGTATTCAATTGCACTTCACATGAATCTTTGCGCGATTCCTTTAACCGTAATTGCAACATTTCTAAAACAAAGGAGTGATTCTATGGTGAGCATTGATAATGACACATTAGGCACTCATAAGAAAGCTAGTGATTGAAAATACATGAATCATACACCATGCAATCTTTATGTGCGATAAATTGTGAAAATATAAGATATGCTGATATATCGCATCAGAAAATAACTGCGTCCCGTCTTGTTCGAAGTCAGGAAAGCGAAATATTGTACGACTTAGTTCAGACACATCGGTTATCGGCTGATATCTAGCAGAGCGGTCGATATTAGTGATTTTGAGAATGTATATTTTTTAATTATATTTTCAACTATTTCATTTTCGTTACATACACGTAGTGATGACCTAAAACATAAATGGATGTTGAATCAAACAAATGCAATGATAAATATACAGTTATACTACTGTACGTAAACCTCGGAATTATAATTGAAAAACTCCGATGATACCAGAGGAATGACAATGACATTGTATATTAGAAAATTATCTTCTAGAAAAAATTCAGAGATCGTGCCGGGTGCATTTCTTTTTCTCTGAAGACGCAATATTTAAATATCTGTTTAATTTAATCAATCTAGCCATGACATTAACATTTCTGAGTATATTCCAATTCTCTTTTCCATCAGCTGCAAGACAGCAATTTCAAAATTCCTAAAGCAGTCTGATTTATTTTTGAAATGTCTTGTTTGTAAACGCAATCTCTGTATTACCGCACTGCTAAAATAAATTTTTATTAAATACAGAAAAATGAACTCGAACCATAATATGATTCAGTGATGCTGACTGTATGGAGACTCAGAGATCAAAGGGTAGAAAGAATCATACGTGTTAAATTTATCGGGAAACAGAATTGGCTTTAAAAAGTTTTTGATCGTCTTGTTCGGCAAGAAATGTAGTGTCCGCAATGAAAAAGTTCTACACAATGCGCTTTGTTTTCCATTAGGTTACCCACAATAGAAATACAAGAGTAATATCTTGAGACAACAATCATGCCCATGGCCGACGGTTTCACCTCGCAAAAAATTAAACATGACTAGGATTAAGAGTATGGGTGCACCGAACCTTCATTTTCAAATTTCGGCCGAATCATTACATTGTCAAACCTATCAAGAAGTTCGACTGAACCGAACCGAGCTGGCCGAACCTTCTAATATTGTTGCATATAAGGATTGCAGAACATGTTTTCCTGAAAATTTCCAATTACCACGCGCCAATCATCTTCATCCAATATTCATCACGTATATAATGTAAATTGCATGATTAAGATCAATATAATATTGATATCTGACAGATATCAACTCGTCAGCTTTCCAACACAAACAAGAGTGCAACTCGAGCAGCTATATAATGTCATAGACATTGATCCGGATAAACTGAAGACTGCGAGAAGCTATCCATATAAAGAAACAGAAGCCACATGAATCCAAAAGCTGAAATTGAAGACTTTGATGCCCTTTTATATCTGTGATATGGTACATCTTCCAACGACTTCTTATTCCATACATTTCAGCACTCACTTTCCATCGTCCTATACAATTTTCTTCTATGTATATGTACTATTTTTCAAGTTTTTTGCGATAGTTCCACATGCCTGTTAATATCTACTTGTGCAATTGTTATCATAATCTAAAGATAGGCTTGATCTTATGGTAGAAATATTTCGTCGCATGATATGAAAAAGAAAGTATTTGAGACCTACCACCAAACACTTGACTTTGCCAAAATTAATGCATTTTGTCATAATGTCGAGTAGACATATTTCCACTTTTGATGTGATTTCACGACCTTAATGTCTCACTGCGATTTGGGATTCTCGTGTTGCAATGCAATACCATCGTTGAAGAGACGTAAACTATGGCACATGCTGAGATTACGATCAAAGAGAATGAAAATCGAGGAAAACTAAAAATACTGAGTTTTTCGAGCACAGCACTAGGCCTACGGGGAACTTAATTGATGTTTTCACTTAAAAGGTGAATTAAGTCTATTCTGAGCGAAGGTTTTCCGAGGCTGTAAAGCTTTGGGAAAGGTCCCGTTTACTACCAGCGAGAAAAGAGATATTCCTGTCCTTGCACATTATGTACCGTGATTCATAGTGAAATTCCTTCCGTTAACAATATTATTTCATTTTTTATTTTTGTCAATATTTCATGAAAGCATTTTGAGGATTCATTTTCGTCTCTCTAAACCTCATAACTGCGAGGACTAATATGGACCGCCACTAAAAAGATTCTATATTCTATAATGGCGCTAAAATATGTCCATTACATAATTTGAGTTTAGAATCATACTATAGACTCACAAATTAACGTAGGGAATTGAAAATGTTTAGAAATCGACAAATGAAAATCTAAGAACTTATCTAAGAACGATCATATTTCTTTAAAAGAATATCTTCTAAGCATGTCTTGGCACAAAAGTTCGGTCGAACCTTAATGCAGGTTCGGCCTCAGCACCAAACGTTAGGTGCACCCCTATTTGTGATTGATATCTATACCTGACTTTATTAAGGACAATAAGTCGGAATATCTTTTGAATTCCTGACACAAAAGCGTGACACAATTTGTAAATTGTGCGATAATTATCTCTTATTATGAGGGGTTAGTACACTAATGCTAATTGGAATAGTTAGTTGAACAGAACCTACAACTGTTCGGCGAAAACAAAACTGTTCTCACAGCTGTGAGAAACAGAATAGCGTTCCACAAAGAGGAGCAACTGATTTCCCCACACCAGCATTTACCAAGAATAGAATTTGACTATTAGTGTGTAGGTTTGTGACTGCTACATTCAACTTTGCTAGATAATAGTGTATTATTCTCAAGAAAACACTTGGCGATTTCTTCGGTCAAATCACCACTGCAAACAGCAAACATAAAGATCTATGGAATTAGACAACAAACATTTTCGAGATCAAATCACGACCCTCAGGTAGACGAAAGAAAAATCCAGGAAAATAAGCAGTAAGAAAATTGGGCATTAAGGACCACAAGGTAAAGTTGGAAACAACTTCGCTATCAAAATCAAGTTGCGCGTCAGACGGGATCAGCGGACGTGAAACGGAAGTGTGTAAGTGAGTATATCGCAGATTTTAACTAATTGCATGCTTGGTACTCCTGTTGATTATTTTTTTAGCTGAAGATGCACCGATCTGATAAATAATTAAGTAAATAAGTAAGCATTGCTTATACTCGGAAGTACATTAAGCTGACACCCTTCTACCATGTGGTCGTTTTATTCGTCCTACTCTCATTCACTTGTGTTCAATCTTTACAATACAGAGCAAGACATACAATTTTTAGCAACAATACAGAGTGTCTCTATTTTAAAGGTCTTATCTTTGACCCGACCAAGACAAAGTCTTCGAAATCCTGATGAAAATTGGTCAGTGTGTCGTTATTATTGATTCATTTCTGTTTAAATCGTGTTCTCGTCATTAGATAGAAATTCTTCATTTCCGCGGAGCAACTGCTTGTATCATGTAGTTGTGTTGATAAAGACAAATTGTAACTTGTGGATTTGCAACGAGCTTTGTGTGAATCTGCGTTGTCCAATGAAGCATCGATGCCTTCAAAGAATATGCAAACGGAGTATAGTCCGGCAGCCAGAGCGAGTCTCGGCAGGGAACGAGGACGAAAGTGAGACTTTCACGAACAAATGTGCCCCCTAGTATGCTTACTGCGAATCTGCGCCTTTACCAAGTTTTACTTGTTCCCTCTCCTTGTCAGATAGGATCAAGGAAAAGTACATGCATGAGTACATTAAAATGAGACTTTCTTTATTTTCTCTTACCAAGAGGAACCACTCATAAAGAGCCATAATTTTGGTTAGCATGTCTGTGAAGCTAACCATATTTAAATTAGGCAAGCCTACTAATATCGGCATTTTGGCCAACTTTTCCCATATTAAACCACATTCTCGCATACATCGCCAATCTGAAACATGATAATAACACATGCACATGAATGATGGAAAATCAATCACCTGAAGACATATCATGCCAAAAATTATGGCTCTAGACCAGACGACTCTAGACTTACATGCAGTATTTTCACTTACAAAGAGAAAAACTTGAAAATCTCATTTTCACCAAAAGCTTCAATCTGCTTCCGATAGGATAAACAAGTGTTTTCCTTTAATCCTGTCTGACAAGAAGAGGAAACAAGTAGAACTCGTAAGACGCGTAATTTCCTAACAGGCATAGGTTGTACATCATTTCGTGAAAGTCTAATTTTCGGCTTTTTTCCCTGCATAAACTCGCTCTGGCTGCCGGACTAGTACTGATGGAAGACTGTTTCCATTTCTTCCATTACAAGCATCTCATTTCAACGAATGATTTCCTTTGCCCCATGCTACCATGCAATGTAGTCACATTCAGATCACCACAATGGTCATGGGTTTGAAAGCTGCTAGACGCAGCATCTTGCATGACATTAGCGTTTAGCACTAATTTCAGATAGAAATGGTTTTACAATGAATTTGGATGAACCATCGTCCCCAATCTCTTTGCTTTTACACTTCCTATAATTGAATCATCAGTGTACATTAAATGTTTAATTGGCCCTCAAACCGCTGACAATTCATTGAAATGTATTATAACTGCCAGATTGGACAGCAGCTTCAGCTTCAATAGCATCAACTTCAATTACGAAGGATTTCTCAATTATGTTGTATAGAAAGCAGTTGACGTGACACGTATAATTCTTACCTATCTCTTGGCTTAAATTTTCATTCACGAATTTCTGCCTCAATCCATTGGAAGTTAAAACGTGAAGTTCACGCTCTAAGGTTATTGCCTTTTCCATCGCTTCTTGTTTTTGGGTTCGTAAAGACATCAATTCCTTGTTTAGCGATTCGTTTGATTTATTCAGAACTTCGATTTTCGCCCTAAAAAGTGTGAGACATGATTAGTGATGGCATACAGAAAGGAAAGAAGTCAATACATGTAAGACAAACATGTGCAAAATCATTGGATGCCTAAATCAATCAATCTGCAATTACAACTGTAATAATGTTCCACTGTCTTTGGAGGATTTGTGCTGCAAAAAATTCGCAAGATTTGAAATTGGTTTATCAATCTGGTAGCTGAGTCCGCTAATTTCAGAGAAAAAGTGCCATTTGTAATCACGCTTTTTGCAGTTCTGAAATTGAGTCCTAATTTACTTTTCATCGGTTTAATATCAATGTTACTCGATCCTTACATTATTATATTGACTTGCAGTAAATATAAGCTTGCTAAAATATTCATTAAAATCGAATTAATAGGAAGATAGCTTCCCTGAGTATCGTATAAGAAAGGCAAGTCACACTTCAGTTATAATACTTTCGAGTAAGGCGAAGTCAACAAACAAATGAAATCAAGCACGACGTTTCTGCTGACTATTGATAGTGTCCCATGCGAAGTGTGACTATACGCCGTTTATGAAATAGCTCACAATATTCGTGAACTTGAGCTGAACAACATTCAATTGTCAAATTTGACCTTGAATTGATCAACACTTTCATATTTTGGAGATGAACGGGAATAGAACATGATTGGCTTAAGTTACCTAATTAACAAAAGAATGAAATAAAATAAACGATAGATCAAATTGCCTTGCAAAAGATGTGCGACTGGTAGGATTCGAACCTACGACCTAGGTTAACTAGACCTCTGCTCTACCAACTGAGCTACGAGCCGCTAGTGAGGCTGTTAGGAAGTTGCAAGAAGTAAGAATGTTTCACTCGAAGCTATCGAAAAATAACCTAGGTAATTTCCTTGGTGTCAGACGCCTGACGCTCATGATGACACGCGTGGACAACACAGAATTCTTAGAAATGTTAGATGTTCAATACAGGAAGACCAACAAACAAGCCAGACAGACATCAGCCGCATGCTTTATCCTTAAGCATGACGTGAATCATCTACTGAACCATGTATTGACATTGTATCAAGCGGTAAAAAAGCGCACGCGGTGATGTGATTGAACAACGTATATGGATTCATATGAAGAAGACAAAGCATCTTCATTCTATTAAACTCGTGAAAATTCGGCGACGTGTTGAAGCATGATTTCAAATTGTTCAGTGGCAAAAACGAAAGAAAGACGGTGAGATGTGGAGCTGGTGAAAAAAATAATCTTTCTAATTTTCATGAATGCCTAAATTCGAAGTCTGTGAAATAGGCCGAAACAGACATTTCGTAACTATTTACACAAAGTATACTTGCAAATATAAACGTGGATAACAAGCAGCAATTTCAGCATGCCCAATTCTTGTGACTAAATTAGCGGCAATTTAACTTATTACGAGAATAACTGTAGGCGTGAATTAAAATTGGTGCTTGTAAATGGCTGAACTGTGTGCCATGTTCTTAAGATTTTCACAAGTGCAATTTATTAAGCAATTTATTATTAATTAATTTATCAATTAGTTAATTATTATTCATAAGTATTACGAGGTCGGCATACGCTCCTACATTGTGTCAAGTGCACGTTTTGAACGCATGTTGCGCACTGTAGGCCTATCAAATTTGAGTTACATAGCAGATATTCATTGCGAGCTCGGTGGTAATCGAAAGCTATTTCTGAGTCTCGATTAGCAGAACTTTGTCTCAAGATCTAACTGATTTGAAAAGCAAATATAGTCAGAAAACGAGTAATGAAAGCTCACGATTTAATTCGCAATAGTGTCTCATATTGGCCCACTCCCACAGCGCTACCGGACGAGACACCCCCAGGATCTGCAAATGCAGACATCAATTCCAATTGCTGTTGTAGATCGCCTTCACGATTCTTTTCTGATAATTCTTTTTCTTTACGCAACTTTGAAATCTCAGATTCCAATTGGCGAACTTGAGCAACCATTTCTAGATGTCGTTTATCCGCTATCGACGGACCATTTCGTTGCATAGATGTCAGCCGAGTCATAAAGTCCTCCTAAAAAAAGAAAAAATGAGATGTATCAGACTACTGACACTCTGTAATCGAGTAATATCGGAGTATTGATACTTTAAAATAGAATAGATCACATCAATGAAAACTAATAAGTCAGAAACGCATGCAGTTCCCGTAATTGCTTAAATCTTTTAATGGAACCATCGCTATCCTTTAATTTCAATTATAATACAGTGGTAAGAGTGATATAGAGGTTTTAAGAAGGACACAGGACTGGCAACTTCTTCCAATAGGCGTCCTTTTGCGGAGAAAAGCGTTCTTCCGACCTTGGAAAAAACATTCTTACACCAATTTTGAATAGGAAATTAAGAAATTAATGAAGTTCATAAAGATGCATTTAACACGATGGTGCTGTGCTTCATTATGACGGAAAATTATCAATTTTCTTTTAATAGAACACACACCTTCACCTCTGGCTACACAGCCGTGCTCTCAAGGGAAACTAATATAAGATTGATATAAGATATTTCCAAGAAAATGTTGGGGCGATTTCTGTATGAGCAATGTCGCAGATTCAACATATTTCGCAGTTACTTTATCATCGGGTGTCATGAATGAAAATTCTTCTGCATAAACATGCACAACTTATTTCAGAAAATACAGGACCAGCCATTAATTTGTAAGATGAGAGAAGTCCCTGTTTGACGCATTTCTTTAGAAATTTGCACGTGTTAAAAAAATAAAGACAAGCACTTCTCTCATCTTATAGTAAATGTACAAATTGCACATGCTATGAGAAAGTTGGCTGCTCTGATACTCAGTGAATTGATTATCAACATTACATTGATGAGCATCGGAAGCCAAGCACGGAAATGAATTTCTTCCGGAAAATCACTTTTTGGCGAGAAACTATAATTCCGGAGGAAACCAATCGCTTTGTGGTAATGATAGAAGGATCATGAGGAATAAATATGAAAACTGTGAAATTTCTTGTCACATCAGATATCAGATCGTCACTATGGAAACGCAGACATCAGAGTAAAAAGAATGACAACTTCTATCTCATGACAGCAACCCAGTTAAATTGCAAGGTCACTCCACACTAACGTTGCGAAAAATTTGAGACCAGCATTTCTTCATGTTGTAAACATTCAAAAATATCTACGGAAAATTCCCCACATGATTGATGCAACAGCTTTAAAAGCCTAGAAATAAGGTATCACCTGTGAGATCAGAATACTCAAAAATGTCTGTTGAATATCACATACCTGGAATGCACGTAAGTCATCAACTTTTCTGTTGTAGCGAGCTTCCAATTCCCGATATTTATCTTGATGCTTCACTAGTTGTTGCTCTGCCCGAATTCTTCGATCTTCAAGTTCAGAGAACAGTGAATTACCTCTCGTCCCACTCGTTTGATTACCAGCTTTCATCATTTCGAGCTCTTTTTCAGCAACCATTCTCTCATTCCTCGCTGTCTGCAATACAATATTTCTCAATAGAATGCGAAATTATAGATGAGGCTTCCACAGAGGTTTATCATCGTTTTGAGTGACTAACCCAGTATTGTAGAGGAAAAGCGCACAGAATACTTTCGAAGTCATATGTAATGAAGTGAAAATCAAAAAATAATAAAATCAACCTGACATGTTTCGACTGCTCTTCCAAAAGACCAGTCGAAACATGTCAGGTTGATTTTATTATTTCTTGATTTTCACTTCATTACATATGACTTCGAAAGTATTCTGTGCGCTTTTCCTCTACAAAATTTCATGCAGGCATAAATGTTTCAATAACCCAGTATTGCCACTGCATCTCGAAACCCACTTTGCGCGTGAGCAGCTCACGAGCCTCAAACGAGCGGCAGAGTATCATTAAGAGTATTACATTAAAAGTGCAGCAAATATCTTGGTAATCGAAATTATATTCTGTGATAGCTCACACTTCACGTTAAGACCATGCATGGAAAGAATTCTGTATTATGAGAAATAACTAATAGGCTTACTGCGCACATAGTTATGAAATGTCTCAGACTGACTGCTGCAGCCAATATTAACCAGCAAATATAACCTGGCGTTATCATCCCTTTACGAGGTTAGTGTATTTCTGTGTTCGTGCTGCTTGATTACATTATCGTGTTCGTACAGTGTTAAATAGCGCATAATATGTCGCATCGTGTTATCATTGAAAAATGATTACTTACACACACTCATTTGTGACAAATTACGGAGAAGAGTGAGGGTCAAACTAAAATCCCTATTATTCGATTAATTAATCGGACTATGATCACTGTCTAATCGAATAGTCACAGTCGCACTATCGAGAATTTAATGTGATAAAGATTCGACATTTTGTGCCTTTTGCTAAAGTGCCCTCATAATATTTCACATATATACATTTCATTTCATTCAACTCGTATCATTCTTGTTGGAAATATCAATTACCTTTTGACACTACACCCATCATTGATACTGTGCTGATGATTTCAGTGATAAATAATTTTAAGTTCATTTTATTATAATAGTTATGGTTTGTGCGAAATAAAAAAATAATTTAATTGGATAACTGTTATTCTCAGTTTTTGCATACAGATGTAGCTATAATTTATTCGGACTTTCGAATAATGCATCTTTGGATTATTTGCAAATTACTTTAACTCAGTGTCTAGTAAACAGCATTCATGACTAGGTTTATTAGCTTAGGTATTGGAACTAGAAACACGAAATCCATACTGAAAATCGATCAGCTTTGAATAGAATTAATTTAACCAGATAATCGCTATTCGGAGCTCGATTTTTCGTATACGAATAGGTTGATCGCTAGTTTCAAATCACTGTATGATAAACAAACAACTTGATTAGTAAACTTTGTACAGAAAAAACAGACACCAGTTTGTCATACTTTGTTATTGAGACAATTCACACGAAGCTTTTCGCCCGCTCTCCATCAGGTGTGACACGGGAATGACAAATAATAAAATCAAGATAGGACAAGATGAATACTGGAACGGTGGACAACAACTCACAAGCCACCATGGCAGTAACAAGTCTGCAACAAAATCTTTATGTACACACAAATCAGGAGCGAATCGTTTGATAGCCACAGCTTCAAGACTGCGTAAAATGATAAAATGGCGAGAACTGAATAAAACACTAAAATTTTCTCTAGCATTCACGTAGCAGCCGCATGTCAACAAATGCCTTGCGATGGCACTCTGTGGCAGTTCTCGGCTACGTGGTGGACGACAATGTCCACCAAGAATCCACTTAGGGACGTGCTCCTTAGCTCGAACCCCAAGACAGCGATTCGTTCTGCCGATGTACTTGGAACCACAAGTACACACAAGCTTGTATATAATGCTGGGTTGGGCAGAAACGGGAAGCTTATCCTTGGGGCTAGAGACCGGAACACGTCGAGTAGAGCACACAACCATAGGTTTAGCTGCAGGATAGACAGACAAAATGCTTCTGAGAATGGACTTGAAGGAGAACAAAGCTTTATCACCAATAAAAGGAACATTTACATGTATGGGTTTCTTCTCAGGACCAAACTCAACTTTTGGAGCCGGAGGAACAATGTACTTATCCACAAAAAAAGTAGGATATCCATTCTCCAAAAGAGTGTGACGAATGATATGCAATTCATCAAACAAAGTCTCTGGAGAACACAAACGAACAGCACGTGACGTCAGCGTATTGATTAGGCCCACTTTGTAGCTACGTGGGGCAAAGCTGTAAAAAGAAGTATACAGACCAGTCCATGTAGGCTTCCTGTAAACTGCCGTGATAATCGTGCCATCCGATCTTCTCTTGCAGGAAACATCCAAGAAGGGAAGTACAACATTCACTTCAGACTCACAAGTGAACTTGATGGCAGCATGCACTGAATTGAAACGAGAAAGAAGGGCCTCAAACGATATTCCAGGTTTCAATAGTAGGAAACAGTTTGAGGCCCTTCTTTCTCGTTTCAATTCAGTGCATGCTGCCGAGTCTGAGTTATTCAGTTCTCGCCATTTTAACATTTTACGCAGTCTTGAAGCTCTGGCTATCAAACGATTCGCTCCTGATTTGTGTGTACATAAAGATTTTGTTACAGACTTGTTACTGCCATGGTAGCTTGTGAGTTGTTGTCCACCGTTCCAGTATTCATCTTGTCCTATCTTGATTTTATTATTTGTCATTCCCGTGTCACACCTGATGGAGAGCGGGCGAAAAGCTTCGTGTGAATTGTCTCAATAACAAAGTATGACAAACTGGTGTCTGCTTTTTCTGTACAAAGTTTGCAAGGGGTCTAACTTTTTCAATGATTAGTAAATAATGTTTACTAGAATGCTATACAGTTAACGTTTGTCCTCAATGCATTTAAGCTGCTATTGCAAATTTTCCTGCCTTCATGAGGAAAGCGCTTACTGTTAGACATGAATACTTAGAAAAACAGTAAACAGCACACGTCTAATTGTGCATGTTTAAAAGTAGAAATGTATTGGACATGCTTGCGTATATGCTACATTCAATAAAAAATGTACTATACGTCATTTTATGAATTTTTGTGATTTAACAATGTGACGTTTCAACCATTAGGCACAAATTTCATTATTTGAGCAACTTACTTCCAACTGTTCTTGAGTATGATTCTGGATATTGACTTGAGATGCCAAATCTTGACGTAAACTTTCAATCTCTTCTTTTTGCTCATCCGCGTACATTGTCAATTGTCTTATCCGTTTTTGGAGATCGTTACATCCTTTCATTATCTCTTCCTGAAAGTCACGCAACATAAAAAACTTGTCGGTTACCGCCAATAATCATTGATTCCTATTTAGGATGTCAGCAAATGCGGCCACATATAAATTACAAAGTTCCAGGAACGTCTTACTGAAAATTATGTTGATCATATTTCAGGGACATGTAATATGTATCCATTATGAGAACTTATTCATAATCATCACAGCGCAGTTTTTAAGTCGGAGAAATAGTTTATCAGGCAATCCAACCACTTTCAGATAAATAAACCGCCGAAAATAAGAGATTCATAAATTAATTCTAATTTTTGATAACATAAGGAATCACTAACGCCTACGGCATGCGATAGAGCCATGCATTAACATACAAAACCTGATGTAATTACATAATTCTCATCATTGACATTACATACAGCATCAATTATAATCACTGCGAAGGTGCAAAAAAAAGTACATTGACAAGTTCAAGGTCATTGTTAACGAATAGCTATCTTTGATGACTGCCGACAGCATGAAAGCGTGCTGAGGCAACTCCTCATCTATCAGCACGCTTAACTGTCATTAGAGGTGTGCGTCAGATCGGAATGGGGTATCCGACGGTTTGAAAACGAAATCCGAATCCGATCCAATCCGAAACGCAAGGTTGACTAATCTGATCCGATGAAATATTTTCAAATCCGAATCCGATCCGATAGTTGCATTTTACGACTAATTCAACAAGTCCGAACCGAATGAATATTAGTCCGGTGGGTCGATATGATCGACCACACAAGTTAACTTGTGATTACAATTCCAAATCAGAGTTTTACCTGAACATATATCAATAAACAAGATGACAATATGCAGGCTGATTATGCGGTAAATGGTTTCTTTAAGTATGCCTATTCGTGTACAGTATTGTCACTTTGATCACGATAAATTATTACTTTATTACACTGCATGTGAAGCAATTTTTTTAGCAATCCATCATTTGACTTAATTATGGGTGACCATAGCCGTATAAAATGTAAATAGACCTGCAGGCCTAATATTTTGAATTTTTTATGTTAACTGTTATTTATTGTCGTACAGTTATAATCTAGGCACCGGCAATCAAATACCGCACTGGCCTGTTGGCCTATAAACGCACGCTTACGAACTTCAGGTCATGTAGCATTATTGCATGCTGCCTAGCGTTATATAGGTCGAAAAATAGAAATAAATATATTTGAGCTACAGACTTAAAATATATCATTCATTGTAAATACATACATGTAATTATACAGCACATTGATATTTTTGGATGGATTCTTGATTATTTACGATGTCTTTGTAGTTCGGGAGACCGAAGCACCACTACGTGGTATGAGAAAGTTCCTCCAGAAAGCAAAACCGAATTTGGTCATCTGATTTGGTTACTCAGGTAATCTGATTGATCAATGACTATTATTAAGACTATCCATTCTTGGAGCAACCTACACAATACATTTGATGCTTTTCATTTCAGGTACGCAAGCTTGCATTAGCCCTATGTAAGTATATTGTAGCTAATACATGTATGCCGCATGTGCACTGCAATTGAACCGTCACTCATCTTTTCTAATGAGCATTCTGAAAAATATAACATCGGGAATATGCAAGTACCGGACTAAGCTTCGAACGAGACGGAAGCATAAGCCTACTAACAACGCTCATGTGACTGATGCACTGCTTGTTTCCTTCTAAAGCTGTAGCTAATGGGTGGCACATCAATCAAACTCGAACAACGCAAATCACGTAATCGGCCAACTTTAATGCGACATATGTACCCAAATTTGTCGACCCCAGGTGGGAGTTATGAAAACAGCACGTTGATAAAAAATTCTGACATCCAGTAAAAATGCATAATATCGGACTTTCGGAGAAAATGATTATCTGAATCGATACCTTGAGCACTCAGTACGAATTCGATCCCAATACGAAATGGATCTGAGCAAATCCGATCCAAAGTCGTATTCAGATCGGATTTGTACACCTCTACCTGTCATTCCACTACTATTCAAATACAAAATATAGAAAAAAATTGAATCCATTCATCTGGCTAGTGATATTTTGCCTTTGAACCTCTTGTATGCCTCCTCAGCTGAAATACGAGTAAATACGTTTCGTTGAAGAATCTTTCACTTCTTATCCTATCATCAGCAACCTTCATGCGAGATACAAGGACAGATTTCAAGGAGGTATTGCAGAAAGAGCAACGGAAAAGCAGAAAGTATGAACTTCATTTATTACTCAGTCTGTCTTCACCTCACCAAAATGGTCCACGAAAACCTGTTAAATCAGGTATCGGTAATTCCTCTAAAGGTAGTCAGTCTACTGCACGATATCAAGAATTTGACTTTGAATGTCAATGCATCTCATCACAGCTTCTAAAACTTACGTTCTCTTTCCGTGCGCTTGCCAGCTCAACAGCCGCATTCACACCACTAAACGATTCGCTGATGTTCAACCCAGAATCTTTATTTCCTGAGTGCTCCAATGCAGTGCTCAATTCACCTCGAAGTGTTCTTATTTCTAGCTCATAAGCTTCTCGAATATTGCGAGTTTCCGCTTGCCACTTTTCATCCTAGAAAACAAAAAAAACTGAAAACCATTAGCACGACACACAACTGCAATCACACTCACCTTCAATTGTGATTCTATGCTCAAGGACTTCATTTGAGCCGCTAACCGCCGATTTTCATCATCAAGATCCGAGCTTATCTTCTTTATCTTATCATTTTCTAATCGATAGCTTTCCGAATCATCGAGTATGTTCTTCTGCTTTCCGATTTCAATTTCAATTTGTCTGCGCAGTTCGTAAATAGTCTGCTCATGCTCCTGAAAATCAAACTTCACTATCATCGACATTCCAGCAAATCATATGGCTACTTCCATCTTATTATGAATAATATCATTATCAATAAATTGTAATTTTCCTTAAGCAGCATTCTGATGGTAATTAAATGATATTAATAAGGAGATTGATAAGCCGAGCTGCTATTTATTTTTCTTTAATACTTTCAATATTTCGTGGTCAAAACCACATCATCAGGAATACATAGAATACAAAATGATTTACACTAGGCAGAAGATGTAAAATTTAAATGTTAGTGGAAAAAAATCAGATGGCGGTAATCATTACATTCATCTTTGTTGTTGATAGAAGGATGTAAGATATCGATGATCATTGCCTCACGGAATGTAGGGTTAACAATATCATGATCTTTATCTAAGAAGTCCACAGATATTTTGCTATTGTAACACTGATGTAAATGCTTATAGATTGACGAATCTGAGTGGTTGATATGTTCGGTTATTCTTGTGTGTAATTTTCGTGCAGTGCTACCAATGTAGTATTGTTGACATTTGGTGCATGTTACTTTATAAACTACAAGTTGTTTAAAGCAAATGGCTTTGTTGGGGTTTTTACACGATTTCCATTTACATGTTTGTTCTGATTGTTTGTTTTTGTTCAATGCCATGCTTAAGGTGAATGATTGATGGGAGATTCTCACTGAAGATTTAAATTGTGAAAAATCCTGAGAATTCTGTTGTCTACATCATCTGATATATACGGAATTTGGAAATAAGATATTTAATTGTGAAACTTGTCGTTTGTGTGATATGACGGTCGTTAATTGTCATTTCAGGTGTGCTCGCCATCTTGTTCATGGACTCTTTAGAGAAACAGATATTATTACATCCATCAATCGGGTTGTACGCAAGATACGTTGACGACATTTTCACACAAACGACAAGTTTCACAATTAAATATCTTATTTCCAAATTCCGTATATATCAGATGATGTAGACAACAGAATTCTCAGGATTTTTCACAATTTAAATCTTCAGTGAGAATCTCCCATCAATCATTCACCTTAAGGATGGCATTGAACAAAAACAAACAATCAGAACAAACATGTAAATGGAAATCGTGTAAAAACCCCAACAAAGCCATTTGCTTTAAACAACTTGTAGTTTATAAAGTAACATGCACCAAATGTCAACAATACTACATTGGTAGCACTGCACGAAAATTACACACAAGAATAACCGAACATATCAACCACTCAGATTCGTCAATCTATAAGCATTTACATCAGTGTGACAATAGCAAAATATCTGTGGACTTCTTAGATAAAGATCATGATATTGTTAACCCTACATTCCGTGAGGCAATGATCATCGATATCTTACATCCTTCTATCAACAACAAAGATGAATGTAATGATTACCGCCATCTGATTTTTTCTACTAACATTTAAATTTTACATCTTCTGCCTAGTATAAATTATTTTGTATTCTATGTATTCCTGATGATGTGGTTTTAACCACGAAATATTGAAAGTATTAAAGAAAATTAAATAGCAGCTCGGCTTATCAATCTCCTTATTAATATCATTATCATTTCTCTTTAAGTGTAAAAGAATCTAAATAACGTTCAAGATGTAGCCCTGCGTCTCGAACCTGCTGCTATCGCATTTTGATTCCTAAGATGCAGCAGCATTAATATCGGGCCTGAGAATAGGTTAGCCGAGTCCCCGCGGAAATTGCTTTTCTGGGACCAGCCACTGAAATATAATCGTGAAAAGGGTTCCTCTCATCACAGTTATCTAACTTCATTATTTATATGGAGTGCAATTGCACACGAACGTCAAGATTGAGTACTGAACACATGACGAATATTGAACCGCATCGAAACTAGGTTTTAGGTACAGTGAAACGCATTTTACTATTCTGATGAATAATTAAAATTTCAAATCAATGCGATGATAAATATACTACTATTTATGACAAAAGATTATGAAACGTTTTGCAACTTTTTGGCAAGTTTTTCACCAATAAGATTCTTGACACGTTTCTCAACCCGTTCAAGGAGGTTAATATGTGTTTGTGGGGAACCGGCCCACAGATGACAACAATACTCCATCAGAGAACGAATAGTGAACCTGTAAAGATAGCAGACAGTCTGTGGTAGAAGATAACTGCTGTCAGATCGGAGCCTAGCAATGCGTAGAGCTAGCTTCCTGCTTGCTGATAGACTGGATGTACATGATAAGTCTTTCGTAACCGCCAATCCAAGGAAGGAGATGGAATCTTGTTCTCTGATCCCATTATCTGACATCTTAACGCTATCATGATTATCATCTCCTTGAAGTCGTGATTGCAGAATACTCTGAGTTTTTAAAGGATTGTAGAAAACAAGCCATTTGGCGCCCTATTCAGAGCCTGTGTAAGACTTCATTAAGAACGTCACATAACCGTTGACGTTGCTGAGTGTTCTTAGCTAGTGGCTCATTGGAATTAATGAGTGTCTGCCAATTTACTCACTAGGCAGTAGTTAAAAGCATTTACTTTTTTTGTTCTATGGACATCCGTTAATCATTCAGAACGGGGTCACTCTGGCTAGTGGTGATAAAAGAAGGGGACCTCTTGCTAATTGCGTTGAAAAAAGGAGGCCCCTCCGTCAAGCTGTGATGTCGAAGGGACCTTACTTATCATCGCTGTGGTGTCAAATGCAATGGCATCTTTGTTATTTCGATAGGTTAGGTTCTAAATTTGGAGAAGTAGAAGCGATACATTTTTTCAGAGATTACATAGGAATCTATTATAAAAGTGAAATCAGTCTTATTTAGATGAAACACTACAGGCCTATTTGAAAATGTAGTGTTTTGAATGATAAAAAACCATTTAAGATTTCACATTTGCAGTACAGCCCAGAAATATTATGAAGGTTGTGTTATGTAAAAAAATTAGATGCACCCTCTACCCCTTTCTCGAGTTCTCATCGAATTCTGGCGGTTTACGAGAATGAAAGGCTTGATTCTCAAATCCGCCGGTTTCCGAGGATCCGCGGAAACCCTCATCTCTGTCATGTATAACCGCGTCTAGCAGCTGGAAATGTTATCAACAAGCAACTGCTGCCCATTCTCGTCTCACTAGCTAAAGCAAAGTGAAAAGTAGGTATCCATGCCTGTAACATGGATGTGAAAATGGTGCACTGAAACAGGGTGTGCAAAACCTTGGGCAAATTTACTCGATGTGAATCTAATTCACGGAGTAGTATTATTATATCATTTCCATGGGCAAATTATCATTTCAATAGCGGATAGGAGGGCACATTGGAATATTTTTTAAAAACAAGTGGGCTTACATCGCCTTCGAATGAGCCTATACTACTTCACACATTCTGTTGGATCATAGAAAAAGGTCAGAATTTAACAATTAACACTGAGCTTACTGAGCATAATGACGCTAATTTGTTGGTTTCATTTCGTAGCGCTCCGTTTTCACTCAAGAGTTGATTCCCAAATGTAGCTGCTTGCTTCATGTTATTTTCCGCTTCACTGATTTTGTTAATCAATTCTTCCCGTGAAAGATCCTCGAAATCTTCCATCTGCAACGTCACAGATAATGCATTCATTATGAACTATTGGCAGTGTGAGTGCCGTAATCGAAACTGTATTTTCATTCAAAACTCGAGTTTCTTCAAGCGTTCAGTGAAATTCAAATTTATTCGCTTACTACTCGCCTATTCGAGTGAAACTTCGATTTTTCGGCGCATCGCACGGGAACAAAGGCTCATTATTCATTCGCTTATTGTACAATAAAATTTGGATGAACATTGAACATTGGGCATGCATCGAACGGAACAATACTGTAAATAGTCTATTGTTGTTCCATGGAGAGCATCTGCTTTCATAAGACTAACGCTGACTTCAACAGCTGCCGCCGTAGAAATATTTGATAAAACACAACAGCAACAACTTAATAAATAATAATTATTGGAGGTGGAATAAATGAAATCATGCATCAAATTAAGTAACATAAATACAAGCTTACGCCTCACGTCAGCCAGCACCGATGAGGAATTGGACAGTTTCTACGAAGTGTCGATAAGGCTAAACGGGAATGTAAATCACAGGACATTGCAATTGTCATGGGGTCAGTGACGGATGGTGTAGTGACAGGAAAATTTGGCTTTGGGGACAGGAACGACAGAGGAGATAAATTGGTGTAATCATGATGGAAAAAATGGTTTTAGGAATATCAAAGAAGATAAAGGATTTGGAGGAGTCCAGATGACAACACGAAAAACCGAATCGACTTTGTGACAATTAATAAACGTTTCAGGAATGCCGAAAACATGCGAAGAGTTATCCAGGGACTGATTGCGGTAGCGACCATGATCCGGTAATTTGTAGGATTAGGAAGACTGAGAAAGCTCAAAACTTCACTGAAGTCATGTCATACACGTATTAGGTTCGTGAATGCTGTGAAAAACAAACTTTCGATTCACCAGCAAGATGACAACACCTCATACGAGAATTTTAAAGGAGCACTTATAGCCTCTAAAGAAGCTATCCCGAAGAAACAGCAGATCTAGAAGAAACAATGGATGACAAAAGAAATACTTGAAATGATGTATAAGAGACAGAAAATACGTGACAAGGACAGCAGCGAGTGCAAAATATTAAACAAACAGATCAAGAAAGAAGGCATCATGCGAAACAGAAATGGATTAGCGAACAATGTAAGATAGTCGAAAGCCAATAATTCTGTAATTCTGTAACACTTAAGTGGCGCATGAAAACATGAAGATTTTAGCTAGACCAATATCCTCAGATTGCATAGAAATGGCATCATCCTTATGGGAAAGAGAAAATTCTGAACACATGGTCAGAATGCATCGAAGAGCCCTATTCAGATGATAGAGAGCTCCCCCAAATCAATAAACCCGTGGAAGGTCCGCCCATTCTCAAATCAGAAATCGTCAAGGTGGCCATTAACAAGACGAAACACGGAAAGTCCCGAGCCCGAATCAGATTGTCATTGGAATGATACAAGCACTGAAAGAAGTTGGCTTTGATTACTTGTCGAAAATCGCAAATGGTGTCTATGGCAACGGCGAAGAAATACCGGAGGATCTTTGCACGTCTGTCTTCATTGTATTGCCCACGAAGCATGGTGCCATCAACTATGAGCTTCATAGAAATCAGAACTTCATAACTGCTATCAAAAACAGGGGAGGCCTGACCATTTGAGAACATACAAAGCGGACTGAGTCAAAGGCGGGTTTTATCCCCCGACATGTTTGCATATTTTGCATAATTTGCATATTAAACAAATATTCAAGAAAATAAATGATACCAGCGGATTTAACATCGGCGGCCGTAACGTCATTAACATTCGGCATGTAGGCGATGCTGCCCTCATTGCTCAATCTGATTGATGCTGTTCTTGAAGATCCAGTAAAGGCCTCACAGTCAACATAAATACGACTAAATGCATGGTCATCAGCAAGAAAAAATGTCGCTCCAAGGTGAACAATCTACATAGGAAATAAAACAATAGAACAGGTCGACTCATTTAACTATCTTGAAAGTATGATACCACATGATGATAAATTTGAGAAAGAAATCAGAAGATTGAGATAGCAAAATGCGCCTTACAAAAGCTGCATAGTGTAATGAAAGACCGCAAAATCGGCAGTCGAATTAAGAATAGGATGTTCGAATGTGCACCCCATTTCAATGTACGGTTTCGAGTGCTGAACGGATTACGGGATATATAAATACTGGAGGCCACTAAAATGTGCTTCTATCGGCGCATCTTGCTCATAGAAGTCCTTTGAGCGCGTGATCCGAAAGATGCTAGTGGAGAACGTCGTGGTAACAGGAAAAATAAACGTAAGAAGACAGAGAGGAAGACGAAGACTGACCTACGTCCAGATTCTCTCCAATTATTTGCAAGTCAAGGGGTGGTGGCGACACCATCAGGAACTCGACGAACAATTATCACCAACGTCGGCATCGGATAGGGCACCGGGGAGTAAATGAGTTACTTTATTCATGATAGCCTATGTTTAAATGTACGCATGCATCTGGCTCGTGTCCTCACTAATGTTATACTAACATAGACATAAACTATACTCAAGAGTACATATATAGTTGACGTTTCGGAGAAATTCAAAATTAAAAACATGCGTAAACGAACATAATAAGTTCATATACAAAGTTGACCAGTCGTCGGGGGATCATTTTGTCATCAATAGTGAGTTAGAAAAAACTACCCGAAGTTTTGGTCGATAGTTTCTTACATTAAAAGTAAGTAATGAAGTCAAACGGTGGATGGTAGCAGACGGGATGCAACTGCGTGAAGCATTTATTCGAAGATGTGAGTTATGTTAAGAATTGTGTTGACGGTTTTCATGATTATTGAATTGTTAAGAGACTGTGGTCTGAAAGTTCGTGTTTCCTGTTCATCTGCGCTTGAGCTATGTTATTGCTTTGCCGTCTGCTATTGTTGTGTCTCGCGTGTTGCGCAGTTTGCGAAAGAGACCGACTTGAAAGTTACCGATGCCGTCTATTGATCCCCATGCCTATCTCGCAAAGGATTATAAAGAACACTACTATTCCTTTTATCATCAATGTCCTTCGTATGCTCTTGGTGCCCAGTTTTTAACATACGGCCAGTTTTTCATATTCAAAATTCTCCGCAGTGATTGAAATTGTTCACCTACGGCACGTAGCATCAATGGCCTTTGGTGTGGATTCTGAACATTTTATACATGTTTCTCTTTATGCAATTAGCAGGCTTATTGCAAATAGATTTGCTTGCGAAAATCGATTCAGCAGTGCTTTTTTGGAGAATTGTGGACTCATAGAAAATTTTCGATTATCTGTTTCCTTTGCTCAAATGAGTCATGGACTAAATGATAACTGATCAGTGATGATTTTACTTGCTACTACAGTCATTGCAGCAATATGTCCATGCCTTATTCATTGTTATACAAGTAAAATACATGGTTAAAATCTAAAGAAAATCTACCGATGAAGCAATCAGAAGCGAACAAAAAACATATTGAAACATCAAAGATTAATAATAATTTGATTGTATAACAAATGAAAATGCTAAAAGTTAAGCAAGAATCGTTTGAATATCCATTCCTTCGGAAGATCCTGTATCAAGATTTTGGTGGAAAAGTACAGCCAGTCTTGTCTTTCCAAGTGCGCCTCCTCATGATGAGTGGTTACCGATGTCAATATATTTCTATCGCTTATCAAACATCTCGTGATTATAGAGCATCACCTGTGAGGCCTTCAAACTATAATCAAAACTCCGATGAACAGAAAAAATGTGATTATGATGTCAGTGATTCATAAAATGCGAAGATCATATTGAATAAAAAGCAAACCAAGCGGTGATTGGTGACTTTCCACGATTTTGAAGTCCTACCACATTGGGCAATTCAGGAACAGCTGATTACGAAATTTGCATAAATTTCGTCGGTGAATACGAAAACATTTACGCATCACTGTGATAAAAATAGCCATCAATTTTCGTCTAATGAAAGTTGAGTAATTCAAGGCCGGAAATAAATCCTGCCTACCTGCCTATGACTCGTGCCTGTGAGGCATTGAGGCCGCTCTTGACACCATTCGTCTCCAAGATGGTCGATCCAGGGCCAACTCCGATGCGTCATCCATGGAGATACCGAGTTGATTGAGATCTTCGACAACCACGTCCATCCATCGTGTGTGTGGGCGCCCTCGAGGTCTTCTCCATCCAGAGGCTGTCGGATTGAAATCGAGCACACGTTTCGTTGGCAGTTCACTAGGCATGCGGAGCATGTGCCCCAGCCAACGCATGCGCCGTTGAGCTAGAAGGCGTGGTAACGACGGTTGGAGTGTGCGTCTGCGCACTTCATCGTTGGTGATACGCTCTTGCCATCTGATGTTGAGTACTCGGCGTTGGCATCGGTTGTCAAAGCCCATAGTCCTTCTACCTTGCGTTGCGGAAAGAGGCCAGGTTTCGGAGCCATAAAGCAAAACCGAAAGAACACGAAATAAATCACACATGTCATATCGATTCATTGCTCTTGAATTCTCAAATCAAGTCCACCAGTGATCCTAATTGTCATACAGGAGGAGGTTTTAGAAGACTGGGAAAGTCAATGAAAATAGAAAGTCACAATTTATTTGAAATTGACCATTCATGACATGCTTGTATGTGTACATGTACAGTGCACGGATTCTTTCGACAATTTCTCTGCAAGACTTGGCCGGGCGTATTAATTTGTAGGCCCTATGTGCAGCAATCAATTCAACTGGATTTACAATAATGAATTGTCCATTCTCAATATGTCATAGCCTACATGTCACTAACAGCTGCTGAGAAACAAAAGCGTTACCGTGAGCGTATGAAAAATAAAGATTTACAAGGATTCAGAGAGAAATAAAAGCGTCGCCATCGTATGTAAACAGCAATGACGGGTCAAACAAATAATGCAATAATGCTTACGCGTAAGAATGCGAAAATTTCGTGAGAGTAACATGACGGAAAACAATTGTGATAACTCTGTGATGTCGAGTTTTTCCTCGAAATCGAGTTTCAGCGGAGCATGGTGCGCATGACGAGAGCATTGCCATCTTCACCTCGTAAAAAGAAGGAAGTTATCAATCGATTAAACGTGAAGATGCATGGTGTACAAAATACAATACAAAAACGTCATCGAATCAGCGGACTTTCAAATTTGACAAAAAAAGTTTATCAATTTTTCTTATCTGATGGGATGTCTCGGCAAGCACCTGGTATGACAGATAGTCGTCTGTTTGGAAAATCATCGGCAAAAAAGTTCGTCGTCAGCTTCGCCATTTATACATGAGCCTTAGAGAAGCCCACGCCATCTATTTGGAGGAAAATGAGACGATCCATGCCGTCATTGTCAAAGTTCAAGTCCCTACGCCCTCCACAAGTACAGTTCACAAGTGATATCCCCAGGAATGTCTGCGTATGTATCCAACATGAAGCATGAAACTTGAACTTTTATCTTTATCAAAAAATTATCCGTCGATACCCAAAACCACATCGAAACTCATCGAATATATGGTTTGTGATTGTGACAGTGATGTTTGCATGGAAGGGGAATGTGATACCTGTTCTACTTCTTTATCCATACCGTCTGATTCATACGATGAACTGTAAGCTATCACAAGTGGCAGCAAGGTGTCGGAACTGCTAAAGTCACTCTTCAATCGACATGTCAACTTCTGCCATATGAATATCATGACACTGCACCATCCCTATCATGGCACTGCAGGAGCAATTAAAATATCTGCGTTCTAATGGATTCGCAGTCTTGCAAATCGATTTCAGCGAAAAATTCTCTTGCGAGCTACAGAATGAGATGCAAGCAGCACATTGGAACTAACCTCGGGTAACTCTATTCACTGCTGTATTTTGGCATGATGAGAAGATTGAGACTTACGAAACAATTTCTGACTACATGCAGCATGAAAAATTCTCTTGATTATGTCGATGATGTGCATGGTGTCTATTGATAATGTCTAAAACACAGATACACGAAGTACAGGTTGCTGAAAAAGACGCTGAAATTCACTAAACAATATCTTCATCTGCAAAAACTGGGCACTGGAAATTTCTAGTTGTGTATAGTAGGTTTTTTGAATCTGGATTAATTTCATTTAAGTAGAATGGGAGTGACTCTTCTTACAATTTAGTGGTAACAGCAACCACAAAAGAACACCAAGCAGGACTTTAACAGCTATAACACCTACACCAAATAACACCAAGCAGGACCATAAATTGACTCTAACAGCAAAGTCGATGACTGTTTTATGAAGGTTAACTGTAAAATGTGCCAGTAGCCAAAATTCGAAAAACTGCCAGTACCCATAACTTTTTTGGATTTCAATATTTTTCAAAGATTTTTTCAGAAAACGGATAATTCTAGATGTTCTAAATACTCGTAGGCTTAAAATTTCAAAATATACAGACAATTATTGACAATTCCTACATTAGTGAAAAAAAGGCCAAGAAGCAACGATGCCGGTACCCATAACTTCGTTAAAACATTGTAAATCCAGACGCAGTAGCCACAGTGGCATAAATGAAGATTGCAAGGATAATAGTACAAACCATAAAAAGTCTTCACAAATCACACAATCCACCCTATGTACTTAATCAAAAA